>CM051257.1:36186684-36579184 GCA_027921565.1 Artemia sinica
TTCATCACTGTAGCTTCTAATATTCTAGTCTTGGTTTGCAGACTTATCTTCCTATTCTTCCAAACTTTTTAACTGTGAAAAAACACTCTGAGCCTTGGCTATTCTACTTTTAACATCTTCAATGCCCCCACCATCTTTACTAATAATACTACCAAGGTAAGTGAAGCTGCCCACCTGATCAATCTTTTCATTACCCAACATCACCTTTTCATCTTCACTTATTCCTAGCCTTAGTGACTTAGTCTTCTTAACATTAATTTTCAAACCTATTCTAGCACCCTGAACTCGCAAAACCTCTAAAAGTTCATTCATTTTGCTCGCACTTTCCTCTAGGATGCTTAAATCATCAGCATAATCTAAGTCAAGGAGACTTTTTCCTCCCCATTTGATTCCGTGGTCTCCCATTGCCTTTCCTGTGCTCCTTAAGACAAAATTCATCAAAATAATCCATATAAAGGGGGATAGAACACAACCCTGCTTAACTCCTGATTTAATACAAAACCAGCTGCTAACCTCATTTCCTACCTTAACCGCAGCAGTGTTATTTTCGTACATGGCACTAATCACTAATGTATTTGTCTGGTATACCATACAAGGATAAAACCTTTACTAAGGCTCTTCTATCAACAGAGTCAAACACTTGCTCATAATCTGTAAAACTGAGGACCAAAGGTGTTTGGCAACTCAGGCACTTCTCAATTATTAACCTAAGAGTGAAAATTTGGTCGACACATCCTCTACCTTTTCTAAAACTGCACTGTTCTTCTCTTAAAACTATTTCTACGGCATCTCTCAGTCTAAAAAATATCATATTACTAAGTAATTTGCTACCTACAGAGACCAGACTAATGCCACGATAATTACCACATTCACTTTTATCACCTTTCTTATAAAGTGGCTTAATTAAGGTTTTCCTAAAATCGTTAGGTACTTCCCCTTTTTCAAAAATCATATTCATAATCTTCAGTAACTTATTTCTAACCTCAGAGCCACCATATTTAAGAAACTCATTTACCACCCTATCAGCACCTGGAGCCTTATCATTTTTTAATCCTTTTAGTACTGTCGCTAATTCTTCCTCACAAAACAAATCTTCTCTGCACAAACTTTTCATTTTCCTCTATATCTTTTCCTGCAACTCTATCTCGGTTTAGCAAATTCTCAAAATGTTCTGCCCATCTCTCTTTAATTCTTTCCTTATCGCTAATTGTGGCCCCCTTCCTATCTTTAACTGGGCCAAGTCGGGATTGACTTCTTCCTCTCAATTTATTAACATACCAGTACAATATTTTACTATTATGCCGTCTAGCTGCATCTTCCAGATCCTCGGCAATTTTATTCATGGCCTCCACTTCACACCTCCTTGGTTCATATTTTAATGCTTTCTCCACTTTCTTTACATTCCTTTTTCTTTCATATGATCTATCACTCAGATAATTCTTGTACAAGTCCTTTCTCCTTTCTATTAAACATAGCTTTTTCACTAATATTCTTAGCTGCAGTCCTAGCTTTCTTCCCTTTCACACCTTCAGCAATTTCACAAATTATTTTTCTAAAATTATTTCAACCATCTTCCTCTATCAACCATCTATCAAATTTTAAACTCTCAACTGTTCAACTGTTCCTGGAAAGTTTCTCTTATATTCTCATCCTGGAGTCAACCAACATCATAACTTCCCGAGAGGTAGTTACCCTTCCGAAATTTTAGCTTAACCCTAGACACTACTAGATGGCGATCTTTACTTTTAACATCAATAACAGCACTCCTATATACCCTAGTATCTTGTATCGATCCTGCCAGTCTTCGGTTTGCTATAATATAATCAATAAGGTTTGCTGTCTTACCATCACGGGAATACCATGTTAACTTATGAGCCATTTTATGACCAAACACTGTATTGGTTATAACTAGATTGTTATAGGCCTACCTACAAAATTGCAAAAGTCTGTATCCATTACTGTTTTCTTTTCCTACACCAAATTTACCTAGGCTAGGATATCATCTACCCCTATTTCTACCGACCTGGGCGATAAAATATCCTAGTAAAAACATCATATTTCTACCTGGGATCCTGTCTATTTGCTCCTGTAACTGTAAGTAAAATTCATCTGAGTCACTATTATCTCCGTCAGTCGGTTCTACAGGAGCATATACTACTGTAACTGATACCCTGAACTTTTTAGTCATAAAATGAGCAATTAGTATTCTATTAATAATACCTTCCCAGCCTAAACAAGACTTAGCTGCTTCTTTATTCATCATGAGCCCTACTCCCTGTCTATGTACCCCATCCTTCCTGCCTGAGTAAACAAATTCTATATCACTTAATTTGATGCTTCCTACCTCTGGAATATGCGTTTCTGAAACTCCTAATAAGTCCAGTTCTAATCGTCTGAATTCGTCAGTCAGAATGTCGATCTGATAGTCATTTTTTAACGTCGTAACATTCCAGGTTCAAATTTTCATGTTCTTTAAATCATTGAAATTATTTTGGCCCCATGAAAAGCAATGTTCCCGGATACCAGTGCAGGACCGGGATCACATATCTTCTCAAGTCTACACCGAAGTGCTTAAGCTGGCTTAGGACCGGACAGCAAGAAGTCCCTGGGACCTCCATGAATGGAGGCTTTGTGCAATCCTGGGCCCATCTTGGTCACAACATGGTTTTCAGCACTTGGCGTTGCTCTTCTATTAACAAGAGTCGAAATCCTGCACAGACAATCTCAAGCCTATTACCTCTGACTTATTATATATTCAGGCCTAAAAATATTATGCTACTACGGGGAGGCAGCCCATAGTAGATAAATTAGCTAGGAAGAGGTTTTTAAGCCAGAAGACGCCCTTCAGAACATACCAAGCCCAGAAGAATTGCCCATGATCAGAATCCCGTGCGAATGCTATTTCGTTTACTAGGCTATAATTTCCTCGAGGGGCACCACTCCTCAAGTGGGAATAGAGTTGACCGCAAGGTCTCCAGTCTTGCAGGTACCACGAAAGGGTCGAGGTGGCCCTTTGCAGAGGCCGTTGTCCATAGATCTGGATCATACGCCCTGCCGCAGTAGTCCTCTTATAGAGGATCCTTCCGCGATGGTGTTCTACATCACCATGCAATTTAACCCATTACTGGGAGAAGGTTTGTAACTCATGGGACTTATGGACATACCGGTGGGCCCTAGTGAGTGTACATTTCAGGAGCCTTCTTCCTCCTCCGCCTATTTTTATGACCCCGGGAGAGGGTGCCCCAGTTTCTATATGGACCCCCAGGGACAAGGTATCCCCTTGGTTCGTGCCTCCTATGGAGCTACCCTACATATCTGTAGGGCGTTCCCCTATCACCACCTGGGGATACGCTGAGTGGCCTGGCGGAGGCCAAATTTTTTGCCAAAACAAATTTCTTAAAAAAGAATTTTTCGACCAACATTCTATGAAATTCCACAATCTAAAAAGAAAAAATTTAAGAAAAAACGCTATGCGACGACATTTCCTTACGACACGTGGGGACTAGACCCCGAAGCCGCCCCGAAAAGTCGGCGGCGCGCCGCCGAAAAAAAAACCGTGGCGCGCCGCCGAGCTTGCATCAGCGCGCTGACGCCGCCGCTGATTCTTTCGGCGGCGGCGTCACTAATACGCCGCCGTTTTTTTCTCTTTTTTGCTTATCGATATCGACCTCCGAGCTTCAACCGTCATCCCGGCTAATCTGTTTCTTAAAGATAAATACTGTTATCTTGGGCTCGCCATGTATATCGGTTCGTAGGAAGGAGAAGAAGAAATTTTCTTGAAACAAAAATTCTACCTTCCACTTTAAAATTCTGTTCATTTTACTTTCGGATTTTTCGGATGAAAAGAGGTAGGTAAAAGAGCATTAGGCGGTTCAGGATGTTATCATAGGCAGCGCAATCGCGCTGCCTAAGCAAAGAACAATGTTGGCACAATGTATTATTTTTTTTTTCATACCAGGGCAATTCGTGTCGAAGGAGTTGTCGTAGAAACTTCGAAAAGGGCTCATTCGATTGGAAAATGGAATAACTAGTGCCCTTTTTAATAGTCGAAAGTGATTGGAAGGCAGCTAACACCCCTTCCACGCCCACCATTTCCCCAAACACATCCAATCAAAATTCTAAGATAGCCATTTTGTTCAGAGTAACTGATTTCCAGAGAGAAAATATGTTTTTGAGGAGGCTACTCCCCCACAACCCTTAGGGCAAGGGTTTTAAGTTATGCCCTGGGGGTATAGAAGAACGATGTTGGCACAATGTATTATTTTTTTTTTTCCTTTAGACCAGGGCACTTCGTATTGAAGAAGTTGTCGTAGAAACTTCGAAAAGGGCTCATTCAATTAGAAATTGGAGTGGCTTGTGCCCTTTTTAATAGTCGAAAGTGATTGGAAGGCAACTAATCCCCCTCCCACGCCCACCCTCCCATTTGCCTTTATGTTTAAAAAGTTAATGTTGCCTTAAGATTAAATCAAAATGCACTGTGTTAATGTTAATTCCCAATAAGGCATCTCAACAGTATCCCAAGAACGACTGAGGGTATTATGTTCAAACTTTCGGGGCTACTTCTGCTCTTTAAATTTAACCAAATCAAAATAGCGTAAGTGTATCTAAGCTATCAAAGAAAGTAAACAGATTTTTTTGCGAATAGTATCAAGTTTTCTATTTCAGGTCAACTAGATGAGGTATGAAACTAAATTAAACACTACTATTTGTAACCAGATTTTTAAAAGGGTCTGTGTTGTTAAAAATTGCTGAAAATTTTTTTCCAGCATACAAATAGCAGGCCAAACTATAAATTCTTAATAAAACGAAAAGATTTAAAGTATTATTTTCCTTTTCCCTGAAAAGACTATGTCAATATAAAACGAACAGAAATTAATTAAAAAAACTGTTTCCATAAAATAAGTTTTTCAAAGAAAAGTAAAGAACTCCATTAAATAAAAATGAGCAAAAATACAACCAAATAATCTACCAAGCGTGAAACTACCACAAATCAGCATCGATAAATAAATGAAACCCAAAAAGAGCAGAAATTACAATAGATAACCGAGTCAAGCTTAAAACGAGCAGAAATTAACATAAGTTGGGCTCAAAACCCCTATGCCTTCCCAAGGCCAGAATATAATTTGCTCTTTACTGAAAAAAATACAAATGAATGTGCATTGTCAGTTTGATATACATATACTGGTATTTAGTAATCAAAATGTTAATATTATTTGATTTATTAAAGTTATAAAAGTAAAAACATTTATATTTTTTTAATAAAGTGCAAATTATGCTCTGGCCTTGGGAAGGCATATGGGTTTTGAGCCCAACTTATGTTAATTTTTGCTCGTTTTGAGTTTGACTCGGTTATTTATTGTAATTTCTGTTCGTTTTGGGTTTCGTGTATTTATTGATGCTCAATGGCTCCAGGCAGAGCGAACAAACTCACTTTTGTTACATCAGTTGTAACTGAAGTGATGTAACCGCTGATTTAAAATAGTTGGTGTTGTTAAGCCATGGTATCTGACTTGTATGCAGTGTTTTTCTGATGTTGTTATTTGTTTTTTTCACTTCCTTTTCGTATGTATTTGATGAACAGGAGATATTTGAACCTCAAACTTTGAAAGTTATACACACATTAGCCGAAATCATTAACAAGAAGAAAAAAACTAAACACAGGATTTTATAGGAACAATGCGATGTTAAACATAAACACAACATAGGTTTTCCTGGGTCTAGTGGCTAAAAATGAGGATTCTACTTGCTCTGATCGACGGTGAACATAAACACTTTCCACACGGCCCAACAAATTCCTGTTTTGTCATATTGTTCTTGTATGTTTTTAGCCAACCATTTAAAAATCCTTACTAAAATCAAGTTGAGGTTGAACGTGCTTGGTGAAGTGGAATTTTTATTATTATTTTTAATCAGAAAAATCGGCGCGCCGTGGCAGAAATCGGCGGCGCGTCGCCAAAAAAATTTCGGCGCGCCTAGCGGCGCGCCACCGCCGATGCTAAATCACACATTCGCCGCCGTCATGTCGGCGTAGCGTGGCTTCGGGGACTAGTGGGGACGAACATGAGCATATTAATTTACCAGGCGCGGTTCTTTCCTCAGCGCTACCGTAAGGTGATTGAATTTGTGTTTCTTCTGAAATTTTGTTGTTTCCAAACAACAAAAATTTTGGACCAAATTGGTGATGCTAACCCCTCAAAATTTCCCTTTAGCTGTAATGAATGCAATGGTAGGTGTTCATCATTATTCATCAAATATTCAGTCAATTATTCAATTACATCAAATATTCAGTTTAATTTATTAGTTCTTTCTAAAGTTGTTCAAGAAGAATATAGTTTCAGTACAAACAAGAGTTATGATAATGCCCCCTTCCTTAACTGTAAAAACCTAAAGCCTACTGCTTCATTGGCGCTTCACTGAAAACTAATTATATTACAAAATTGTTTTTTCCCAGTTCTTACTGCATTGAAAATGAAAATAAAATTACAGTGAAATAAAATTTTGAACTGATGGATCTTTAAACAATTAATATCATTATATATCAAATATTCAATTTGATTTGGTTTATACTTTTCAAGACTGTTCAAGATACATATAGTTTTCAATGATGCTTAGGCATTTACAATAAAAACTTTTGACTTTCACAAAACCACGTTTTTTTTGTTGGTAACATTGAATGCACGTACGAGATATGTAACAAACGGAGATATTTTGAAGGGTAATTTTTCAAGGGTTTTGGCTCTGAGGTGATTTAAGCCACATTCTGAAGATAATGAATTAATTGAAGATGAACCTCGTAGTGGAAGCCTTTGACTGAAAAAAAAGGAGGACAAAACATTGTCATATTTATCTTGTTCAATCTGATCATCGTTTGATGGTTGGATAGAAAAACAATTAGGATTACCTGGTACCGTGGTTCATCCGATTTTAATCAGTGTTTGGATACCAAGAAAATTATCTGCTGAAATAGTCCCAAAATAGATATACTAAGATCAAAAGGATATTAGGAGGGATAGGTGTCTCGATTTTTGGAGCAGATTGAAGATAAGCTTCTTTTTCAGAATAGGTAATTACTGGTGAAGTCTTGGGTTTTTGATTAGTCCCCGGAATCAAAGCATCAGAGCCAAGAATGGTATGCCTCAGTCTGACAAAGGGAAAAAAAGAAGTATGAGGCAGAAAAAAGGTCAAAATCATGTTTCATTCGACTCTTTGATAGCCAGAGAATTATATATGTGCCAAACAAGAGTAAACGACTATAAAAATTAAAAACCAGCACTTACAGGTTGCAAGAAATATGAATAATTATTTTGCTCTGAGATGAAACCAAATGGAATACAGCCTAGTCTTTTTGCTTATGCTGGCAGCTGAAGAAGAATTTTCTATACCTCAATATAGATTCTGTTCAAATTGAAGATAGTTAAGAGTATCCTTATGACTTACATTATTTTTATTTTATTTTAGGTGTATTAGTCCAAGCTATGAGGAAAGGACACTGGATCATTTTAGATGAATTGAACTTAGCACCCTCAGATGTTCTTGAGGCACTTAACCGGGTCCTAGACGAAAACAGGGAACTTTTTATTACAGAAACACAGGAAACTGTTAAAGCACATCCACGGTTTCAAATATTTGCCACTCAAAATCCTCCTGGCCAGTATGGCGGTCGAAAGGTTCGTCTTCTGGTGTTATTGATTTAAAAATGTATTAATTTAATTATTACAAATTGTATTGATTTAACTGTATTAATTAACTGTTTGAATAATATGAATCAATCCCTGTTGTTATTTAGTGGTGATGATCCTACCTTAAGATGTGTTTTATAATTACAATTTCTAACTATTTTATAGAATTTGACCTGTAGAAGCCAAAAAATTTGTTGTTGCAAGAACTAGAAAGAAACGGAAAAGGAAAGTAGACTGCTAAAAAAAAGCCCGTCGTCTTTGATAACTTTCTATTATCTTTAATTTTTTAATAAACAATTGCCTTTTCTCCTTGTTTTGACATCTCTCATTATTTAATGAGTTCCATGGAATACTGAATATCCTTTTTTTTAAAGCATTTCAAAGTACACTGCCTATAACGTCTATTGTGTCTTTTCTGAAAGAGTATGCATTAAGAATCGTTTAAAATAAATTTTAAGTAGAATATTGCATATTTTGAAGAAGTCGAATAGATTGTGATCGTTTACAGTATACGTGCCATTGGTGGAATCCTTAGGTGTTTTTATGTTGTGCTCACTATGTTAGCGATTTTATTGCAAACTTTTAGTATGGCATACGAAAAAAAAAAACACTGTGTTTACTCGATCTATAACTGCTATATTAAGGAAGTCTAACTTTGCTTCATATATCTTCGAATTTCATTCGCGTGGAACGGAGTAAACTTATATATTTTTTTTGTCTATCATTCCGAAAAGAACCCCCTACCAATGTCAGAAAGGGTATTGGTTTTAGGCGAGGCAGATTAATTCAAATCAAGATCAAAATGGAAAACATTGTCATTTGTGCATTGTGTTTGTTGTTTGGAAGATGACTATGGAAAGTTTTAATCAGTAAATACATTCTAAGCCTAATATGGAACTTTTTTTGGAAAGCGCCCGACATGCATTGGAAATTCAAACCAGAACTAAGAATGGATGGATGAAAAAGGCAACCTAAAAATGCTTCAGCCGGTTTTGCCCCATCGCTTGATTTGGACAATATTTCGTTGGATGTCTCAGCTACTAATGGATTTTGACAACCATGATATTTCTTTCTTTACTTTTTTATTCCTTACTTTATTGTTGGAAATCTCTGGCAGGTGTATATTTACTTCAACTTGGCAGTCATGAATATTCAGCTTTTTTTCTATTTAATCCGCCTTTGTTTTAATAATGAAATACTCTTTGTTCGCACGACCAGATCATACTTTTGGCTTTAAATAGTTGCGGTTGTCCAGCACTTTTCAACCGTGTTTGGGTTGAGCTTGTTTTTTTTTTTTTGGGGGGGGAGGGGGGTAAGACTCGTATATTTTTTTATGTTTCTCTTTTCATCCTCTGAACTACTATAGACAAAGCAATCGTGACACCGTTTTCCAGTCTGACGACCTCAATGGCTGCTGTCGAACTCAGAGCTTAATAACTCTGATGATGAATAACTCAGAGCTTAAGCCAGTTCTTAGATATCCTGAACAATATTTATTTTAGGTACATTACGGTATCGGCACTGTTAGAAGCAAAAAAGAGCGATTACATCTAATTTAACGCTGAACTCTCTAATTATAATTTTTCAAGTACAACTTTAACCTATTTTTGGTAACTTAATAGATGTTGTTTCAGTTTTCATAATTATTAACATACTGTTAAATTATGCTCTCTTCAATTTCATAATTCTTGGAGTAGTATATTTTCCCTCGTAAATATTTTCTGCTTAGCAACGTTTTCCCACGTGTATTTTTCCATAGGCTTCATTTTATTGGTATATTGAAAAAAGCAATAAGTTTTCCTTTTTTTTAAATGAAAGTACAGAGCAAAATTGAAACTTAAAGCAAACAGAAACTATTCTGTATATGAAGAGGCTGCCATCTCCTCAACCCCTCGCTCGTTACGCTCATTTTTTTTTTTTTTTTTCCTTCTCATTCAAATTCAACGGCTCTTGTGTTTGAGCAGTCGATCTTTGAAGGTTTGGGATAAAAAGTCGAACCTAACCATAAAGATTGAGGGATTGATAATGGGACAGCCCCCTCATATACAGAATGATTTCTGTTTGGTTCAAATTTTTAATGTTGTTTCTTTGATTTGAAGCTTCATAATAGCTGATTATACATTACTGAACACAATTTAACGAAAAATCAAGGAAATCAACTTGGCTAAATCCTTATATTATATTATATTATTTTTTATATTATATATATTTTTTAAAGTGTTTTTTTTTTTCGGGTTTTGTCCGGCATGCAGTAATGCATTGGATTGTGTTTTTTTAAATGAGATGTTTGTTTATTTATTTATTGTAACCCGTTTGTAAAAAAAAAAAAAAAAAAAAAAATACAAAAATTAAGATAAGTATCCATATTAACCATTTACCTTGTATGGACTACGTAACCTTTCAAGAGCGAATGCTCCACCGATCATTGTTTGTTTCTCTATACCTGGAAATTTCAATATAAAACTTCTGATATTTTTGAATCTTTTTAAATCGAATTTGATATTTTTAAATAGATTGGATATCTCGGAACTGTTGATAGATGGCAACTTGGTCCTCTTTTGGGCAAGATCGTATGTATTGGATTGACGGTGCTGCTTCGTCTACTAAGGTCCTTGCTTCAGCCCTGCAGTGTGTTTCTACAGCTGAGTTCCAGCTCTGGATCCCATGTTACCAAGCTGGGATCAAATCCGCTGTGCCATCATAGGACGTAGTGGGAGGGGGACAAAATCGTGGTCCGGTGCCGCAAAATAGCAGAAAACGCCACTCCTGTCCTATGATCTTTCTGGTTACTAAAAAGAGTCCTATATTTTTTTTTATTTCCGTTTGAATGAGCCCTCTCTCGCTTTTCTAGGACCGTTGGTCCGACACGACGATCCATGAAAAAAAAAAAAACAAAAAACAACTCATCCGTGATCTTTCTTGTGAAAAAAGAAATGCAAAATTCCACATATTTGTAGATAGGAGCTTGAAACCCTTACAATGGGGCTATCTAATATACTGAATTTAATAGTGTGATTTCTATTAAGATAACTTGCCTCCTTACTTACAGTTCGTTACCACGAACTGTTTAATATGATATAAGTTTATGAGATGAGGTCAATTTGACAAATAGAAATAATAGAATTGTTAAATTGTTTTGATCTTTGGTAACTAGAAGGGCTTTGAGCATTGATTAGTCAAGTGTTTGTGAAATAAAACCTCTCGAAAAGAGTTTAACGAAGCACCCTTATTACACAGTGGGCTTCTGCTTGTCACACTAAATTTTTTCTTTTTTAGTTTTTAAGGATATTCAGTACTTTTTATGCGTTTTTTTAAGGGCTTAGGAACAAGGAGACTACTTGGAAATTTGTATTTAAATACTTAAACGTCCCTTTTGGCTTTGTAGCTACTAAAATGGTTATGGTAACTTGGCCAAAATTTACTGGTTCTGTATTTAGATAAGACATTTCTCTTTTCATGAATAGTAGTATTCTTTTACAATATCCCGCCTTTTCGTGTAAGTATTTAATTTTGTATATGCTCTCACTTAAGTAAATCATAAACTAATTAGGATTTAGAATGGTTACACAAAGTCTTTTTGCTTAAGGAAGGTGTAGCCATCATTTCTTTATATATTGATTTGTTTTATTTCAGGTGCTCTCTCGTGCGTTCCGAAATCGCTTTGTGGAGCTTCATTTTGATGAAATTCCAACAAATGAGTTGGAAAACCATCCTAAATCAGCGATGTCAAATTCCACTTTCTTATGCCAAAAAACTTGTTGCTGTTCACAAGGAACTTCAGGTTCATAGAAGAGGGAGTGCTGCTTTTGCTGGGAAATCAGGATTTGTTACCCTGAGAGACCTCTTTCGTTGGGCGGAAAGGTAGCCATTTTGTTCCAATCTATCGAACCTTATTTCTATTAAATAAAAAACAAGTATTTTTAACTGAAAGTAAGCAACGACGTTAAAACTTAAAACGAACAGAAATTATTCCGTATATGAAAGGGGCTGTCCCCTCCTCAACGCCTCGCTCTTTACGCTAAAGCTTTTTATTGTTTAAAAAAAATAGAGTTGTAAGAAAGTCAAACTTTAGCGTAAAGAGCGAGGCGTTGAGGAGGGGACAGCCCCTTTCATGTGCGGAATAATTTCTGTTCGTTTTAAGTTTTAACGTCGTTCCTTACTTTCAGTTAAAAAAACTTGTTTTTTTTTATTTAATTTTTGAACATTTTTGAATTAATGCAGGTTTTGATTTTGACTCACCGTACATGAATAATTAAAACAAAATTTGTATATTAATTTTAGTTTTATTTGGTTAAATGGCTTTCTCGAAACTTGTTTAATTTTATTTACGAACTTTTTTATTAGTAATAAATATACGTAACTTACGAATTAACTTACGTAAACGAACTTTTATATTCATATATTTTTAATACGTATAATAGGGGTTCACCCCCTATTCAATACCTTGCTCTTTAAGCTAAAGTTCGAATTTTGTTCCAATTCTTTAATAATGACCCCTTAATCACAAAGGCCGTTAATTAGAATAAATAGCTCTTTTGAAAGTAATAAAAAATCTTTGGCTTAAAGAGCGAGGTATTGACTAGGGGGTGAACCCAATCATATACGTAATATTTTCTGTTCGTTTTAAGTTTTGATGTTGCTCCTTACTTTCAGTTGAAAAACTTTGTTTTAAATTTAATTCTTAGCTTTTTTTAAATAATGCTGGGAAATCCGGCGCCCCCTTCATTGCAATGTCCCGTCCCCCATAAAAACTTCCTTCATGGAAAGATCCTCCCACATAACCCCCAACCCCCCACTACCCAGAAAAAATCCCTCCTGAAAACGTCTGTATACTGCCCAATAACCAGTACGATATGTTAACATTGGGTAAAGTTCATAACTTTCAGCCCACCCCCCAGGGACATCGGGGGATTAAGTCATCCTAAAAGACATATTTATCATATTTTCGACCATGCTGAACAAAATTGTTTTCTCAAAATTTGATCGGGTGACTTTGGGAAAAAAATGAGCGTGGGAGGGGGCCTAGTTGCCCTCCATTTTTTTTGGTCACTTAAAAAGGGCACTAGAACTTAATTTCCGTTCGAATGAGCCCTCCCACGATGTTCTAGGACCACTGGGTCGATACGATCACCCCTGGAAAAAATAAAAAAAATAAACACGCATCCGTAATCTTTCTTCTGGCAAAAAATTCAAAATTTCACATTTTTGTGGACATGAGCTTGAAACCTCTATAGTAGGGTTCTCTGATACGCTGAATATGATGGTGTGATTTTCATTAAGGTTCTATAACTTTTAGGGAGGTCGTTCCCCCTTTTTTCGAAAATCAGCCAAATTTTCTCAGGCGCGTAACTTTTGATGGGTAGGACTAAACTTGATGAAACTTATATATTTGAAATCAGCATTAAAATCTGATTCTTTTGATGTATCTATTGGTATCAAAATCCCGTTTTCTAGAGTTTCGGTTACCATTGAGCCGGGTCGCTCCTTACTTACAGTTTGTTACCACGAACTGTTTGAAAACGAGACCTCACACATTTCTTTTTTTACGAATTTGAAACTGAGAAAGGCTCTTTTTCTCAGTATCTAAATTCTCAGTATCTCAAGAGCCAATTATACGACAACAGGGAAAGCAACTCATTACAGTACCAAGCCGCCTAAGGCTGAAAGTACTGCGCATACTCCTTTTTCCGCCCCACTGTATTCACAGCTTTGCTCATTACGCTCTCCCACGAAGCATAAGATGGATTGAACTAATTGACATTATACTTAGTTTATTTGAGCTGACTACACATCTCAGTTTGACAGACAATGAGTCATATCGCCTTTTGGATTGCCACAACCGCCTTGTAAGACTATAAAGCCAACGCTCGTCTAACGTAGAAAAACCACTGATCTGATGTAGCGACACCCAGCTAGGGTTTTAGTATTTTTATATACATGGTGATTCCTTTGTCTTAATTAAATTCTTTCTGAGAGAACTGGTAGCCCCAATATTGTTTTGCGTTAAGTTCATAAGAGAAGAGTGCCTTAAAACTTTTTTGCTTTTAACTAACTTTCATTAGAATATTTAAGTTATCTAAAACGCATACTAGAGGCTTGTTTTTCCGAGTATTTTTCTTATCGTTTTTAATAGTTTGGTAAATTCATCAGTGTTTAGATGACTTCGCTAGGTAAAATATGAACGTACTTTTCTTTGCGTCTCTTAATGCCGATTTCACATATGCTAATCAATGCCCTCGGCAAACGTGCCTTAGCCCCGTGATGGCGCCAGATAAAGCCATAGGCTGTATGCAAAACTTTGTTTTTTTTTTATTTTTTTTGATCGGCTTTATTTAGTATTATGAACAACTGTTGATTAAAAAAAGTACAAAAAATAATGCACATGATAATCTAATTATGCAACATTAATAAGAAGTTTAGGGCTATATCTGGTCCATTAACAGGGAGGGGGGATTGGGGTGCACTGACGAGGATAGCAAATAGTGCATTTGGAGCAAAATTTAAACGGTGCATCTCTTCGATAACGAAGTTATCTAAAAATCGATAAAAGTACCAAAGCTTTTATGATTCTGTTTTCCTTAATGATTCTGTTTTTCTGTTTTCTGTTATGATTCTGTTTTTCCTTAATTTTTTTTTTTTTTAAGAAATGTGTTCTCATTATCCCACGACTCATACGGCTCATTATCTTTATTCTGTTTCAAAGGGATTATAGGTATGGTGGTGAATCTCTATCCATAATGCATTTATTTATTTCTTTAATTGAGACAAATTTCTAATTAAACAACGAATAAAAATCCAAATTACATATCAAATATAAACATATAATTAAATATGTTGCCTATCGGCATGTAATACCAGGAATAGAACCAAGAGATATATTTTTCTATTCCTTACTCTCACTCTCTAGAAAATCTTTCACTCCGTCACTCCCTATTTTTTTATTCCTGCTGCTGCTGCTCCCTACAGCTAGTTTTTTTTCCTAGATCAAGGCGGTATTGTTTAGGCTGCATAAATAATAATTATAGGATTACATTATTTTTCAATAAATTAACATACATAGAATCCAAATTAATTTATTTTTCTTATAATAATTAAATTCAAATTAAAATATTCGCTTAACTGTTGCAGATAATTTCGGAGACCACACTGCCTTTCCATGACGATAAAATGAAAGTTCAAAATAGGGATAAAATCCTTTTTAATAGACAGTGTATAGAAATTCACAAAAAATACCAGATATGTCGGTCACATATACAGTGACCGTCATCAGTAGTAAAACTAAACTAAAACAATTAAAAACAAAAGCTTATATACGAAATCAAATAAAACTACATATTGTTTGATTCTCTAATTCTTTCAAAGCAAAGGCGAAAGCTAGCCTCTTTAACCTTCTTGGATTCGGTTCATTAGCATTCAATGATATAACATTTGGACAAAGGTCAACTACACTGGGTGAATTGAACTTTACTCTGTCAGATTTTAATAAATTATCATAGATAGAGTTCAGCCCAAATTCACTTTTGTTTAAATTGTTTTAGTTTAGTTTTACTACTGATGACGGTCACTGTATATGTGACCGAAATATCTGGTATTTTTTGTGAATTTCTATACACTGTCTATTAAAAAAGGATTTTATCCCTATTTTGAACTTTTATTTTAACTGTTGTAACTTAATGAGACAGTGAACTTTGAAAGAAAGAAAAAACTTTTCTTTCCAAATAATAATAAATGGTGGATTTTTCAGCGTCACGACCGAAAGTCTTCATCAACGGAAAAAAGAGAACAAATAAAACTAAAAAAAAAACTACGTATAATTGCTCTTTCCCTATTTTAATCTTATACCCTCTCCTTTTATATAGGTTTTAGGATGTGAAGCCGATTATTACTTGTGCAAAAAAGTTTTCGTTTTTTTGTTCACTTTCTTGTTAAAACTTGTACCCTTTTTTAATACGTTAATTTCATTTTAAATATAGATGAAAAGGCAGTGTGATCTAAGGAATTAATTATATTTTCAGTTAAAAAAAGTGTCATAGCTTCAAAATAACTATTATTTCTTTTTGAACGAAATAAGTGAGAGGATAGTGTAGACTCTGTGTTATGTCTTTATCTAAACAAAGTTTCTGCTATGTTGATTTCCGCTCTATATGAAATGTCGAATTATTTTCGTTTCTTACGAGCCAATGCATGGCAATGCAACCTTTTCTCAAGACTTGTTGGATTGTTAGGTATGAACTTTTCAGTCCAGTTCAGCATAATCAAACTCACCGTCCTGGAAAAAAAAGAGAAAGGTGTAGCATTATAGATTGTTTACGGAATTTCTTTAATCAGTAACAGTGGAGAACTCTGCTTGGGTTTATTTTTTTCTTTATGATTCTTAGTTAAGAAACTAGAACATCTAATTATGATGTTGCTGAGAAACGAAATGTTTTCCAGTTTTTGTGTCTGAGAATAAAGCGGTTGTAAGTTATTCTTATAAATTTATTTTGGTATCGTTTTTCTTCGTTTATTATGGTATTATATTTTATTTGCAGGATATGTTGTAAAAATGCCATAATATTAAATATATAAATTCCTCTCTTTAATATGATGAAATTAAAACTGGAGAACTACGACCAAAAACAAGTCAGATTATAAAGCGTAAGATCTACTAATAGAATAGGGATGATTGTGTGGCTCATGTTGCTCTAACAGGACAAAAGAAACACAAATGGACTACAGCTACGCAAGGGGAAAATATGCACACAGCACGCTTTGTCGACTTTGAGTTGATTAGCATCCTTATTTGAAGATCAATTGATGTTATATTCAAGGAGGTCCTTCCAAAAATACTAACGGAAATTAATGTGACTAAAGCCTGTAATTTATAAAACATATCTAATAATCTGTTCAATTTCTTGGCCATCTTAGGTGAAGAGCTCGTTTAATGTTAGTATTGGCGAGAAAATTAAAACATTTGGAGATTCTTCTGACTAAATTGATGTTTACCATGAGCAGCTATCTGTTCTGCTGTAAACCCAAATTAAACTGCAAACTGTAGTTTTTTTTTTTATAAAAGTACACAAATGTACTGTTAGCTTTGGAGCGTTCATTTATTTAAGCATAATCCATCTTTTGATCCGGAAATTGAAAATTGATTTCTTTTCGTGCGATTAGATTGTTTGCTGAGTTAACCCTAACTAACCATTAACCAAGTCACAAGCCAACCAATTTTCAGAGGTAAAATAAAACGTTATTACCAGGTTAGGTTACCGTCAACGTATCAAAATATTTCGGGTGCAACTTTCAACCCGATTTAATTCTACTTGCTCTACCCCGTCGATCTGTTTTTATTATCATCACTTTCGCGATTTTCTAGGTATCGTTTGTCTGATGTTTCTCCTACCAAATTGTATGATTGGGACCAACACATGGCAGATGAAGGGTACTTAGTCTTGTCTGGAAAGGTTAGAAAGACCGAAGAGCGTCTCATTATTCAACAGGTTAGTAAATCTCAGTGTTTCGCGTTTCATCATCCTAGTCACCGCTTTTTTGAAAGCAATATCTACTATTCTATTAAGGTTTATATTTCCTATGAATTTTTTCGAGTGCTGTTTTTCAGGTCTCCTACGGTTTTAATATATAAACAAAAGATAAAAATGTGCTATTATCCAATAGCTGAGGTTAAGTTCTATCCATCGACCGAATCAAATTTTTGAAATTTGGTGTACAGGGTTTTTTAGATTGAAAATCCGTTGAAATTTGGTTAAAAATCGCCGAAAAAGGACAGTTTTCCTATTTTATAAGCAAGTTTAGAAAAAGTCCATGTCCATGAAAAAGTTTATGTAATATCATTGTTCTGGCTTGATGAGAGGATATATCTGAGACTAATGAATCCAGTGGTTCAAGTATTTTGTTCTTTCGCTGCAAGATACAGCTGCAGGCTTGTCGTTTATTTCATAGTGAACATATACCCAAATAAATACACACTAAATAAATAGGTGATATAGATGTAAGTCTTGTTACAGGTAATACAGATGATTTTTCGAAGGGGATTGAAACAAATACTAAAAGAGTATTTTATAGGCGATATCATTCCAATTTTTTTCCAGGGAAAAGAGGGAGGGAAGAGGGGGGGGGGTCATAACGACCGACCATTTTTTTTTTTTTTTAAGAGCTGTATTTTTTACATTTTGAAAATTTTAGCTTCAGTTTTCTTCTTGAAGAAGTTGATGAAATTGAGTCATTTTTTGTAGGTTTATTCTTTACAAAGGGAAGAAGAAAAAATCACCCTACTGAGACGAAAAAACGTCAAAAAGATTTTTAATCGGGCACTAACATATCCCATTTCATATTTATCAGGAATAACCATGGTGGTAGCAGTAGCAACTGAATTTATAGTAGTAGCAGTAGTAGCTATTCGCCATCAGGGAGAACTAACATGCTTGCGCCCTGTAGCAAATACAAGTATATAAGTAGTAGTTTATTAGAGGTAGTATTAGTCGTGGTAGGAGCGGTAGTGATAATAGCAGTAGCCGTTTAGTAATAACTAGTCGTTTTGCAAGGAATAACAATGAGAGTAGTAGCAGTAATATTCATGGTAAGCTTAATCGTGATAGGAGTAATAATAATTCTAATTGCAGCAGTAGTAATATTAATGGTAAGTAGTATTGATATTAATAGTCTTGGTAGGAGTAGCTGTTGTAAGGCCAACCATGGTAGGATTAGTCCTAGTTGGAATAGTCGTGGTACGAGTTTTTACGGAGGAAATGAGGTCTTGGTAGGATGAGGCGTTTAAAGGGGAGTAATGGTAGCGGTAGTAGTAATCGAAGTCTTGGAAGTAGTAGAAGCGATAGTCAGGGGCGAAGCTAGGGTGTTGAGTTTGGAGGGGGGATATAAAGAATATGCCGATAAAATTGTCCAGTGTGCCGACAAATGCGGATACATAAGCTAAATTAAGACGTCAAACAATCCCAAACTTCCAAGGCTTCGGCTCTGCGTTCGGACGCATGGAACTTTTGATGGGAGCCCCCCATACCTTAGCTGCACACCTGGTGGTAGTAGCAGTAGTATTTTTACTAGACATCTTCTGAAAAGCTAAAATTTTATTTATGTGGGCTGGATTCTTTATGTAAATCAAATCTCCCCCAAATTTTGCCTCGTATCTTTATTTATTGATGCAGTTAATATTTAATATTTAAACTGAATTGTTGCGGACCATTCCCTTAAATGTTCATGATAATTATAAATCAGAGGAGGCGCTAAATAATCATTGTAGGATTTGTTGTGGTGAAGGTAATAGTCATGAGTTGTGATAGATGTTGTTGGTGTAGGACTATTCATGGTAACATTAGTCAAAGTAAAAGTTGTCGAGTAGTATCCTTGGTAGTAGTTGTAATAGTCGTCGTAAGAGTAGGAATGGGGCTCTCTACAAAACTAGCTTACTTTTGTTTGTTAGATGCTTTCTCTAATGGTAAATATTCTTACATTTCGCATAACTTATTAATGCAAACGTTTTAATTAATGTAGTAACATTTAGTCATTAGCCTTTGATTGTTTAAGACCATTGTCATATTCACCACTGAATGATCGCCAATCAAAAGAAGTGCTGCATGTCTAATATGTGAAGTGGGAATAAGGATTCTGGTTTAACAAGGTGTAGCATGTTCATCTTTATGATGCTGAAAATTATGAATATGAGGGTAGATAAAACGTAGGTTTCCACAATTGCGGAGAGCTTTTGAACCCTTTTATAAGAACGGTGATAAAAGTAGATCTAGTAATTATAGTGAAGTTAGCTTGATTTTGGCAGGAAGCAAAGTTCTTAGCAGGGTGACGCTTATTAAAGATCAGATTAAGATGTGGCATGTCAAGTCTTGAGAGAAGGAAAGTGTGCTTCTGGGAAAGGTAAAGGATATATTGACTGGGCGTTTAGATTAATAACTGGGAAATATTGGAAATACTATACCCCTTTAATCTTACGTTTCAGAAAGTATCAACAAGTATTTGATTCCACAGATAGAAAAACTTCACTGAAGGTCTCATCCTTGTATAGTAAACCAGAAAAGAATATTAAATTGATCGGTATTATGTTCGTGAATAATATTGCAGCGTCTAATTTAGGAAGGAACTTATTTCTTGGTTTGGTGTGGAATCAGGATTTAAGCAGGGTTGTGTCTTATCTTAGACATGTTATTTTGAGGGGCTTTGTCCTGTGAAACACAGCATTGGCTTTGGGAGAATATAATATTAAATGGGAAGATTAACGTCTTTTAGACTTAGATTGAGCTCAAGGTTTGAGTGTCCTAGATAAAAATGTTTGTGGATTACTGAATCTTAGAGGTAGGTTCAAGGCTTTGAGAATAGGTTTTAGAATTAATGTGGAGAAAACCCAGTGGCTGAAACTACGAATTAATAAGGACGAAGAGGTGATGTTAGGTAACGATATCATTAACTGACTTAATAGCTTCACTCACCTGGGTAGCAATATAAGCAGAGGTGGTGGATGCAGAGAAGAAGTAAGAAATAGGATAGCCCCTGTTTTTGTTAGTCGAAAAAGTTTGGATGAACAGAAAGAGAAGTCTAAGAGCTAAAGTTGGGATATTAGAAGCTAGGCTAATCAAAATGTTGAAGTATGGTTCTATTTTTATGAGCTGAGGAAGTGGGCTTGATAGGGAAGAACGCAACGTTGAACGGATGATAAGAGAAAGTTGTAAGAGGAGTTGTTCCATCACAAATCTTGTTATATAGACCGAAAAAAAAGAGATACGTCAATCTTCACTAAGTCCGTAACAATGCAAAGACCATACTGGGTCTTTGGCTGTGAATGATTTTTGTGGCTTTGAGGAAAAAAGGTTTAATGGACTTGGAGTGTTGCCTGATGATTACCAAGTAATGGTTCCATCACAATATTTTCCATATTTTTCCAGCTATACTTGTTTTCAAAAAGAAAGAGAGTTATAAAAGATGAATTTGTCATAGCAACAAAAAAAGGATTCACCTGTCATCCGTATAAAATATAAAGCTATACATCCTGATGAGAAATCCTTCCTTTCATTCATGATTCAGTTGAAGATTTTTCAAGATTTTTTTTTTCTTTTGTCAGGATAACAAAAACCTGTTCTATGTAATAAAAATGTTAATTAATATTTGTATAATGAAAGTTTATAAAATTTACTAGTATAATGACAAATAATGTAATCATTCATTCAGGATTGTAACTTGTGCATTAATGTTTACTCTGGTGAACATAACCCACCTTATGCATTTCTACATATGTTCCTTTTTTATGCGTAGGAACAATAAATTATAACTTCAAATTTGATAGCAACGACTTGACTTGCGTCACTTTCGTAGAGCGAGATGAGGATAATTTAATTTTATTCATTAATTAATTTTGCAATTGCAGGCGCTGGAAAAGCACATGAAGAGAAAAGTGAAGGAAGAGAGATTGTTCTGGCTTTCCGATGATACTTCATCGGTAACGAAGGAAATTCTCCGGGAAACTATGAATTCACCTAAAGGCTTTGAACATATTGTATGGACTTTTGAAATGAGACGCCTTGCTGTGCTCGTTGGTAAGTCCTGAAGCATTTAAAGAGACAGGTTTTCTTAATAAAAATCAAGCAAAATTGAAGGGTTGTTGTCACGTTACCCAGGCTGTTTATTCTAAGATAATTCTTAAGCCCAAATTGGTTAATCAACATGGTGTTAAAAACAAGCATTTCTGCGTGCATTGGAAATAGGTTAGAGCCAATCAAATCAGAGTTAAAAATGGCAAAAATTTTGACAATTAATCTCTGTCTATGTCCAGCACAAAAAAAAGATACAAGAATACGGAAAGAGGCCCGCTTCAGAAAATATATAACAAACGGTGTTTTTTAGTGTTAAAGATTGGCCACGAATATCAGTTTGAAATATCTGGCTTTTCTTTTGTTTGTAGTTTTATTGGCATCTTGTACAGTCTTCGCTTTGAGAGAAGAGGGATGGATTGAAACTAAAACCACATGAATTTAAACATATTGATCCTTATTTGCTATAATTTAAACAGAAAAATTTATCCAGCCTTTGTGCTGAAGTTTTGACAGTTTGTGGGTTGTGTTGGAGAAGGCATACTCCAACTTTCGTAACAAGCTCATACAGTTTTAAACTCATAGTGGAATTCCGTGAGTGCAACACGCCTACCTTTCAGCTAAAACTTGGCGGTAATTAATCAACATGGTGTTAAAAACAAGCATTTTTCTGCGTGCATTGGAAATAGGTTAGGAGCCAATCAAATCAGAGTTAAAAATGGCAAAAATTTTGACTATTAATCTCTGTCTATGTCCAGCACAAAAAAAAGATACAAGAATACGGAAAGAGGCCCGCTTCAGAAAATATATAACAAACGGTGTTTTTTAGTGTTAAAGATTGGCCACGAATATCAGTTTGAAATATCTGGCTTTTCTTTTGTTTGTAGTTTTATTGGCATCTTGTACAGTCTTCGCTTTGAGAGAAGAGGGATGGATTGAAACTAAAACCACATGAATTTAAACATATTGATCCTTATTTGCTATAATTTAAACAGAAAAATTTATCAGCCTTTGTGCTGAAGTTTTGACAGTGGTGGGTGGTGTTGGAGAAGGCATACTCCAACTTTCGTAACAAGTCATACAGTTTAAAACTCATAGTGGAATTCCGGATGCAACACGCCTACCTTTCAGCTAAAACTTGGCGGTAATTTGAGGGTCAGATAGTTCTGGTGGTACCGGAAAAGTCTTTTGGTTCAAAAGAGGTACTACATGACTGTTACTGATAAACGTTTAAGAGGTGGCCGTCGTAAACGTGACGGACTCAATTCAGTCTTTGCAATCATTAATTTGGAATTCCTTAGCTGATTCCAGTTCAAATAAGACACAACATCTCCACTTTTCTGCTAAAATTTGGCGTTAGAATGGGAGACTAGACAGTTTGGAGGGGCTGCTGGCCCAAGTTGCCTTTTGAAACATACAGGTTAAAAATCCTTGCCTGATTTCAGTTTCAGAAAACGGTGCAATCTGTCGACCTTTTTGATGCCCAGTGACTCATTCCGTAGCTTAGACTTACTTCATCATAAAGTGATTCAAGACTTAAATCGTTTTTGCACCGTGTTTCTAAGATTCTGCACATTGTCTCCTAACAGTTGGAAACCCAGAGTAGGTTTGTAAGGGGTGGACGAGATTATTTCAAAAATTTTAAGCACCCTTTATTAACTATGAGACCATGTTGCTAAGGAATATTAAGCAATTTGTCAAACTTATGCCAACCTTATTTTCTTTTTATTTTCCTTTGAATGATATTCTATGCTATGGTGAACTGACGAGTGTGCTCGGCTTCTAAGAAAGGCAGCCATTTGCAAGGTTTTTTGTCCTTTTCATAGTGTTAAACCATTTTCCTGTGGAATTTTTTTGCGTTTTAATGTCCTCTTTTTCCCAGGCATATACCCTCTTTTCCCAGGGCATATACCCAAGGGACACCCGTGATTTTTTGTTCGAGGGGGGGTGGGTACTATAAACAGCTTTATAAAACGCATAAAAAAATACGTTTCATGTATTTTTGTTACGTTTTACGAGTCGGACAAAAAAGATTTGGGGGGGGGGGGGAGTGTTTTTCTTATTGATCAGCTTTGAACTTAAAGGATATTTAGTCTAGGCCAATGAATCTTAAGTGAAAACAAACCAACTTACTTGCATTGATTCTTATCGTTCAATTTCTTTGGCGACTACAAAACAAAATTCTTATTATAAATGACCTGAGATATATGTATTTAAAAACAGCGATTTAAAAACAGCTTATAACAAATCAGCACGTGAAAAGATTCAACAAATCAGAACGTGAAAAGATTTATTAAATGAAATGCCGGATTGAGACGCCTGTATTAAAGGGTGTCCTTAGGATGGAAAATAGGATTGCCAAGTGTGTTAAAAATTATTAGTATCCTTTTGCTGGTTGTATTTTTTAATTAAATTTAATAAGATTGAAACGTTGATTCGATCTGATACTTCTATTTTGAACTCTTCCCTTTTCCAAATTGCGCTTTTCTTTTATATTGATATAAAATTTACTATTTACTTTTATTTCCTGAAAGCTTCATTTTTTTTATTCATTCCTTCTTCATTCTTCTCTTAAGCTGAAATTAAATGCTGAAAGATTTAAGAAGTCAGTTTAATTTCCATTTAGATGGAATTTTAGTGTCTTCCCTTTTGGTGGAAATGCGAAGGTTGATGACTGAAAATGCATATCTAAAGCTAATGCTCATTTAGCCTGCTTATCCATCTTTTGCTAATAAATCAACATCTTATTTGCTTATGTTTTTTTTATTAAACGTTGAATCATGAATCAATATATATATAATATAGATATATATATATTATATTATATAACTTATTATATATATATATATATATATATATAATTTATTTATATATATATATATAATATATATATATATATTATATATATATATATAATATATATATATTATACATATATATATATATATAATATATATATATATATATATAATTTAGTTTATATATATATATATATATATATATATATATATATATAATATATATATATATTATATATATATATATATATATATATATATCTATATATATATATAATATATATATATATATATATATATATATATTCTTTCCTTAGTTTCATGTGTATCATAGGCAGCGCCCTAGCGCTGCCTAAGTAAAGAACGATGTGGGCGCAATGTGTTTGTTTTGTTTTTTTTTTCTCTCCATACCGGGGCACTTCATATCGAAGGAGTTGTCGTAGAAACTTTGAAAAGGGCTCATTCGATTGGAAATTGGAGTGGCTAGTGCCCTTTATTGTCGAAAGTGATTGGAGGGCAACTAGCCCCCCCTACCCCCATCATTCCCCCAAAAACATCCAATCAAAATTTTGAGATAGCCATTTTGTCAGCGTAGTTGATTTTCAGTTAAAAAATATGTATTTGAGGAGGACACTCCCCCACAACCCTCGGGGAAAGGGATTTTAAGCTATGCCCTGAAGGCATATAAGAACGATGTTTGCACAATGTAGGCTACTATTTATTATTTTTTTCCTTTTGAGCAGGGCACTTCATATGGAAGGGGTCGTCGTAGAAACTTCAAAATGGGCTCATTCAATTGGAAATTGAGAGTTTCTAGTGCCCTTTTTAATAGTCGAAAGTGATTGGAGGGCAACTAGCCCCCCAATCCCCCCACGCCCATCATCCCCCCAGATACATCCAATCAAAATTATGATATAGCCATTTTGTTCAGCGTAGTTGATTTCCAGATAGAAAATATGTTTTTGACGAGGACACTCCCCCACAACCCTCAGGGCAAGGGTTTTAAGTTATGCCCTGGGGGCATATAAGGTTTTTATAGAAGGCGTTGTCGTAGAAACTTCAAAATAGGCTCATTTGATTGGAAATTCGAAGGGTTAGTTCCCTTTTTAGTAGTCGAAAGTGATTGGAGGGCAACTAGCCCCCCCCCCACGCCCATCATTCCCCCAAACACATCCAAACAAAATTTTGAGATAGCCATTTTGTTCAGCGTAGTTGATTTCCAGATAGAAAATGTGTTTTTGAGGAGGACACTCCCCCACAACCCTCAGGGCAAGGGTTTTAAGGTATGCCCTTGGGGCATATAAGGTTTTCATAGAAGTCGTTGTCGTGGAAACTACAAAAAAGGCTCATTCGATTGTAAATTCAAAGGGCTAGTGCCCTTTTTAAAAGTAGAAAGTGATTGGAGGGCAACTAGCCCCCCCTCCCTCACGCCGATCATTTTCCCAAACACATCCTATCAAAATTTACAGATAGCCATTTTGTTCAGCGTAGTTGATTTCCAGATAGAAAATATGTTTTTGAGGAGGACACTCCCCACAACCCTCAGGGCAAGGGTTTTAAGTTATGCCCTTCAGTCATATAAGGTTTTTAAAGAAGGCGTTGTAGAAACTTCAAAAAAGCTCATTCGATTGGAAATTCAAAGGGCTAGTGCCCTTTTTAATAGTCGAAATTGATTGGAGGGTATCTAGCCCCCCCCCTCCTGCCGCCCTTCATTCCCCCAAACACATCCAATAAATTTTGAGATAGCCATTTTGTTCAGCGTAGTTGATTTCCAGATTGAAAATATATTTTGAGGAGGACACTCCCCCACAACCCTCAGGGCAAGGATTGTAAGTTATGCCCTGGTTGCATATAAGGTTTTTATTGCATCTTTGTCGTAGAAACTTGAAAAAGGGCTCATTCGATTTGAAATTCAAAGGGCTAGTACCCTTTTTAATAGTCGAAAGTGATTTGAGGGCAACTAACCCCCCTCTCACGCCCACCTTTTCCCAAAACACATCCAATCAAAATTTTTAGATAGCCATTTTATTCAACGTAGTTGAAAGTTTTCGAAATTAGGTCTTTAAGGATGACAACCCCTCCCCCCACAGCCCTCAGGGCAAGGGTTGTAAGTTATGCCCTGGGGGCATATAAAGTTCTTATTGAAAGCGTTGTCTTAGAAACTTTAAAAGGGCTCTTTCAATTGGAAATTGAAAGGGCTAGTGCCTTTTTTAATAGTTGAAAGTGATTGGATAGCGACTAACGCCCCTCTCACGCCCACCATTTTCCCAAACACATCGAATTAAAATTTTGAGATATCCATTTTGTTCAACGTAGTTGAAAGTTCTGAAAATTAGGTCTTTTAGCATGATAGCCCCCTCAGAGCCCTCAGTGCAAGGGTTGTAAGTTATGCCCTGGGGCTCATGAAGTTTTTTTGAAAGCGTTGTCGTAGAAACTTCAAAAGGGCTCATTCAATTGGAAATTGAAAGGGCTAGTGCCTTTTTTAATAGTTGAAAGTGATAGGATAGCGACTAACGCCCCTCTCACGCCCACCATTTTCCAAAACACATCCAATCAAAATTTTGAGATATCCATTGTATTCAACGTAGTTGTACGTTCTGGAAATTAGGTCTTTTAGGATGATAACCCCCTCAGAGCCCTCAGTGCAAGGGTTGTAAGTTATGCCCTGGGGGCATATACGGTTTATATAGAAAGTTGTTGTATAAATCATAGGCAGCCGATCGGGCTGCCTAAATAAAGAACAGGGACACTCGAGAACGAGACAAGAAAACGGGGACTAAGTAAAGAGGAGGACACTCCCCCACAACCCTCAAGGCAAGAGTTTTAAGTTATGCCCTGGGGGCATATAAGAACGATGTTGGCACAATGTATTATTTATTAATTTTTTCCTTTAGAGCAGGGCACTTCGTATCGAAGAAGTTGTCTTAGAAACTTCGAAAAGCGCTCATTCAATTGGAAATTGGAGTTGCTTGTGCTCTTTTTAATAGTCGATAAGTAATTGGAAGGCACTAACACCCCTTCCACGCCCACCATTTCCCGAAACACATCCAATGAAAATTTTGAGATAGCCATTTTGTTCAGCGTAGTTGATTTCCAATTAGAAATTATGTTTTTGAGGACAGTCCCCCACAGCCCTTAGGGCAAGGGTTGTAAGTTATGCCCTGGGGGCATATAAGGTTTTTTTATAGAAGGCGTTGTCATAGAAACTTTAAAAAAGGCTCATTAGATTAGAAATTCAAAGGGCTAGTGAATTCAAAGGCCCTTTTTAATAGTCGAAAGTGATTAGAGGGCAACTAACCCTCCTCTCACGCCGACCTTTTCCCCAAACACATCTAATCAAAACTTTGAGATAGCCTCTTTATTCAACGTAGTTTTAAGTTCTGGAAATTAGGTCTTTGAGGATGACAACCCCCCCACAGCCCTCAGGGCAAGGGTTGTAAATTATGCCCAGGGGGCATATAAGGTTTTTATATAACGCGTTGTCGTAGAAACCTCAAAAAGGGCTCATTCGATTGGAAATTGAAATGGCTAGTGCCCTTTTTAATAGTCAAAAGTGATTGGAAAGCAACTAACACCCCTTCCACGCCCACCATTTCCCCAAACACATCCAATAAAGATTTTGAGATAGCCATTTTGTTCCACGCAATTCAAAGTTCAGGAAATTATACCTTTGAGCAGGACACTCCCCCCACAGTCTTCAGGGCAAGGGTTATAAGTTATTCCCTGGGGGCATACAAGGTTTTTATTGAAATCTTTGTCGTAGAAACTTGAAAAAGGGCTCATTCGATTGGAAATTCAAAGGGCTAGTGCTCTTTTTAATAGTCGAAATATGATTTGAAGGCAACTAACCCCCCTCTCACGGCCATGTTTTCTCCAAATACATCCAATCAACATTTTAGATAGCCATTTCATTCACCGTAGTTGAAAGTTTTGGAAATTAGGTCTTTAAGGATGACAACCCCTCCCCCCCCCCCCACAGCCCTCAGGGCAAGGGTTGTAAGTTATGCCCTGGGAGAGCCTATAAGGTTTTTATTGAAAGCGTAGAAACTTCAAAAGGGCTCGTTCAATTGGAAATTGAAAGGGTTAGTGCCTTTTTACTGGTTGAAAGTGATTGGAGAGCGACTAACGCCCCTCTCACGCCCACCATTTTCCCAAACACATCCAATCAAAATTTGGAGAAATCCATTTTGTTCAACGTAGTTGAAAGTTCTTGAAATTAGGTCTTTTAGGATGATATCCCCATCAGAGCCCTCAGTGCAAGGGTTGTAAGTTATGCCCTGGAGGTATATAAAGTTTATATAGAAAGTTGTTATAGAAATTTCAAAATGGGCTTATTTGAATGGTAATCGAAATTGTCCTTTTCAATAGTCGAAAGTGAGTGGAGAGTAATTAACCCCCCTCTTACGCCCACCATTTCCCCAAAAACATTCAGTCAAAGTTTAGAGATAGCCATTTTGTTCAACGTAGTTCAAAGTTCTGGAAATTATGTATTTAAGGATGACAAACCTCCCAGAGCCCCAAGGGCAAAGGTTGTAAGTTCTGCCCTGGGGGCATATAAGGTTTTTATAGATAGAGTTGTCGTAAAACTTCAAAAGGGGCTCATTCAATTCGAAATTGAGTGGGCTTCTGCCTTTTGTAATAGTCGAAAGTGATTGGAGGGTAACTAACCCCCTCTCATGCCCACCATTCCTCCAAACACATCCAATCAAAATTTTCAGATAGCCATTTTTTTCAACGTAGTAGAAAGTTCTGGAAATTAGGTCTTTGATAATGACACCCCCCCCCCCAGCACTCAGGGCAAGGGCTGTAAGTTAGGCCTTGGGGCATATAAGATTTTTATTGAAAGTTTTATCGTAGAAACTTCAAAAGGGCTCATTTGATTGGAAATTGAAAGGGCTAGGGCTATTTTAATAGTTGAAAGTGATTAGAGAGCGACTACCGCCCCTCTCACGCCCGCTATTTCCCCAAACACATCCAATCAAAATTTTGAGATAGCCATGTTGTTTAACGTAGTTGAAAGTTTTGGAAATTGGGTCTTAGAGTATGACAACCACCCTAACAGACCTTTGGGTAAGGGTTGTAATTTATGCCCTGGGGGTGTATAAGGTGTTTATAGAAAGCGTTGTCGTTTCCAAGAGGCCTCATTCGATTGGAAATCGAAAGGCCTAGTGCCCTTTTTAATAGTCGAAAGTGATTGGAAGGCTTGACATTTTTATAGTAAAGATCGATGTGGGTATAATGTATTATTTTTTGTTGTTGTTGTTGTTTAGACCAGGGCACTTCGTATCGAAGGAGTTGTCTTGGGAACTTCGAAAAGGGCTCATTCGATTGAAAATAGAAAGGGCTGATGTTCTTTTTAATAGTCGAAAGGGATTTGGAGGCAACTAATCCCCCTTCCACTCCCACCCTCCCACGCCAACCCTCCCATTTCTGCTCTTAAAATTTAACCAAATCAAAATAGCGCAAGTGTATCCAAGCTCATTCGTTTGTTTCGCTGATTTTTCTTTTTATTAATTAAAAATAAATTTTCCACAAAATAAGTTTTTCAAAGAAAAGTAAAGAACTCCATTAAACAAAAAATGAGCAAAAATAAAATCAAATAATCTATCAAGCGTGAAACTACCACGAATCAGCATCGATAAATAAATGAAACCCAAAACGAACAGAAATTACAATAAATAACCGAGTCAAACACAAAACGAGCAGAAATTAACGTAACTTGGGCTCAAAACTACACTTTACTGAAAAAAAAAAACAACAAATGAATGTGCATTGTCAGTTTAATACACATATACTGACATGTAGTAATCAAAATGTTAATATTATTTGATTTATTAAAGTTATAAAAGTAAAAACATTTATGTTTTTTTCAGTAAAGTGCAAATTATGTTCTGGCCTTGGGAAGGCATAGGGGTTTTGCGCCCAACATATGTTAATTTCTGCTTGTTTTGAGGTTGACTCGGTTATTTATTGTAATTTCTGTTCGTTTTGGGTTTCATTTATTTATCGATGCTGATTTGTGGTAGTTTCACGCTTGGTAGATTATTTGATTTTATTTTTGCTAATTTTTTGTTTAATGGAGTTCTTTAGTTTTCTTTGAAAAACTTCTTTTGTGGAATTTTTTTTTTGAATTAATTGAATAGTGAAAGTTGAAAGCTTTCAACTGCGGAACTGTAGAGGACTGAAAAACCGGGTTTTGGAGGGCTATAAAAATGAATAAAAATCTCTCTCCTAAAAGAAGTCTTTGCTGTTGCTAACTCCATTTTCAAAAGAAATTATAAATCAACTAAAAGTATCTCATTTGCTTTTAATGAGAAAATACTTTGAGCCTAATACCATCCGAGCACTTAGAAAATGCGTCCTTTGAATTCTGTCAGCCAGCAACAACTAATTGTGATACACATTGGGAAAAGAGCGTATTTTTGAGCTTTACTAGAATTTTTTTCCTTTAGGTGTCTTCAAGGCCGTTACTTAGATTGAGGAAGGAAAGTACTCAAATTGATTAAAGAACAAAAGGCTAATGAAAAAAGAATGTCACTTTTTGCAAATTTATTGACACCTTGTCTACTTTTGTCGTAACCATTTCGTTAGAGATTATCCTTTATTTGTTTTGTATCGCAAGTAAATTTTTTTTCCAAATGGGGGAATCCTTATTCAAAAGGAGGAGGCATGATATTTGCATTCTGTACGTAGAACGTTCCACTTGTTTTCTCCGCACTCATGATGGTGGATTAGGTCAGATTGAGTTAAGCTAACAACCACAGTTTCGCTGAAATAATGTTTGATTTCGTAAACTGTTTGGGCTTCAAGTCTAGGACCCCGAAATCCGACTGCTCTTATGATTATCCCCATACTTATTCTATAAATGATCATTTATAAATGACCGTTTTTACGAGTATGTTCCCATTTGTGAACAAAATCCTACATAACTGCCTGGGAAAGGTAGTCTAATCAACTGGTTCTCTTTTATCTTCTTTTTCTTAGCCTTAATTGGAAATCTTGACAAACAGAATCAAATTAAATTCTATATTGTTTTAATTTTACTTTATATAACCTGTAAATGCCCGTAACAACTAGCTAGTCACTTGATGCCATACAGCAGGTAGCTGAAGCCAATACTTCTCGGAGTCCTTTCACAAAACAACGTTTTTTTTTGCCTGTTCCGACAGGCTTTTTGTCTTGTAGCTAAATAATAGTTTATATAATACATTTAATCAGAATATAACATTTTTTGATTAGTTCTGTTCCTCCTAAGCAATAGAATAGTCTTGACGGTTTTGAGAATGACAACATATAACCAGTGTCGTTACCAGCCAAAATGTTGGGGGGGGGGGGGGGGGAAGAGATTGACTGAACTGGCTGGTCATTTTTACCGACTGTTTTTTTGTCAATAATTAGCATGATGTCCGTTTCGAATACAATACGTAAAATTACTGCACGAGTCGGTAAAACCGCTGCATTTACCAACCGAGGTTTAGATTTCTATACTTATCATGTCACTATTTTAATGCTGTTTATTTAACCAAATGGAAAGTTGTGGCAACATCTATAAAATCACGTTAGGAGTCGGTAAAACTGCTGCGTTTACCGACCAAGCTTGAAATTTCTGTAGATGACATGTCGGTATTTTCGTGATCTTTATTGAACCGAACAAAGAATTTTACCGAATTTTTGTTTACCAAGTGACCAAAAACATTTGGGGGGGGGGAGGATCCCCCCCCCCACATACGTGAAGGCCCTGCATTTAACTTGGGATTTTACAGGGTTGGACAGCAACTCTTCAAAATACACCTTTTCTCCTTTGTTCTTTAATTTCCCATTTTCCTATGTGCCTTTGGTTGTTTTTCTTCCTACAGTCAAGGACTGTAATATTCTATTATGTGATATATTTTCCATTATATTCTTTATTACATAAACTGCTTTTAAGATATTTTGTATCAACTAAATAAATATTGGCGCTTTGTCTATTGTGGCCTTCTAATCTTTCTCCGATTTATTATTCGTTATTACTTGAAACCTGAAATATCTTTACTTCTAAAGTGGTTCCTGTTGCCGTGCGTTACTTAGTGCTATATCTGAGATATTATCTTTAAAGTTTCAAAATACGCAATATTTACATGTATTAGATTAGTTTTGAAAATAGCATTATATGGCTTGCGCCCAGAGAAAAATTTTCTGTTCTCTTTTAAAAGTTAAAGTTTACCCAATTTCCTTTTCACGAAAATAGTATTTTCTTTGAAACCATGGAACTTCTTACAAGCCAAATTGTGCTTGCCTATATTTTTTTTTTTAGAGTCTAATGATTACCCAATTAACTGATATATGTGACATTTTCCCCTAGGCTTCAAACTTATCTGGGAGTTTGTCTATTTGTGTGTTCCTTAAAACTTGAAAAATCCTACGCATTGAATAAATCTATTTTGGCAAAGAAATGTAATAGATGCGCTTTCTGAAGAATCGATTATTCTATAGAAGAGTAAAGCCAAAAGAAAACGTTCAATGATGATTATGTTTAGTTTGTTTGTACCTGTTAGCTTTGGAAAAGACATTTGCTTCACTTGGCTTGAGTAGGGCGTTTACAAAAGAAACTGACAAACGATAGTTTCTCTCTTTTGTCGAGAGGCTAACCGGGTTAAAAGAGGGAAAAAGAAAGACGGGAATCAACCACAAAGGATTGAATCGGGTCAGAAATTCCAGATAGCGATGTTTACAGTAAAGACGAATTTAAAGAAAGTCCACTATTCAACTAAGAGTTTCAGTCCTAATGGTTCATTTCTGCAATATTATCATTTCTTTTTAATAATACATCATATTTCTTGGAGAAAAAAACACGACAGAGAGAGAGAGAGAGAGAGTAGAGGTGAGGAAGGGAGGGATGGAGATAAAGAGGGAGAGAAAAGAGAGAGAGAGAGAGAGAGAGAGAGAGCTCTGATATCTACTATTGGTCTAAAATCTACCTCTTTCCTCCTCAAAGAGCCCTCGTGTGTTAAAAAAAAATGTCTTGGGAACACTAAGGGTCATATAGCTTTTTCATTAATTCATTTGTATATTTTGAATCTCTGCAAAATAAATGTCGACAAAACTGTCCATTTGTTACTTTAAAAGACGTAGTTGAGTAGTTGTTAGGACAGATTTCGTCTGTTTTTTGCTCAATTTGCGTTGATAGTCAGTGACTTAATTTTACTTTAAAATGAACAGTTTGGGTAGCTTGATGTCTTCTTAGTTGGTTAGATGTCTTTCCTTGGTTTGATGAATAATTTGTAGTTATGCTATCTTGTGAATTAATTGAGAAAATTAAGTTAACTCTTGAAGTATTGCAAATAACTTCTGTGTTTATTCGTAGCTTTAAGTCCCTTGAAGATGTTTATATTACAGTTGCTATGAAGAAAAAAGTTCTTAATTCTGAGGAACACATTAGGTATTCAGAGAAAGGCTTACAAGACAGTACTTGAGTCACTTAAGTCATAAGTAAAATCCGTTGAACTCTTTTCTTTTTTTCTTGTCGTGTAGCAAAGTCTAGGCATTCTAACAAGAAAAACGGCCGTTGATGGAGCTGTTTTGGCGCAATATTCTGAATTGTTGGACAGTAGTACGTCATAATCGCGAAACAAGGACCTGAAGGTCACAAGTTGTAAAGTGGAGCATTCACAGATGTGTATTTATATGCTTCGATGCATAAGTTTAACTAACACCTACCCTTGTGAAGGGTCCCTGTAGGATATGTTGATTGTGCTATGAAGCCACACAATTGCTTTCTTTTTTTTGTGATGAACGTTCTGCTGCTCGGTAACAGTAAGACATGGAAATTTTAAACTTTTTTTGTTATAAGAGAGTGAAATGAAGATGGTAACATTGTCTAAAGCTTGCAACATTTCCATTAGTTTTCCAGAATTTTTTTTTTGGGTCTCCTAAATTGTGTAAACAAGAATCAAAACGAAGCTATCTGAGCTCCAAAAGTAAGCTTCTTAGGGATCTAGTAATATCGATTCGTGCCAAAGAAGAATTATTTATTCGAGGCCCTAGATAGAAAATTCAGCATTTCTTCTAGACTCTTAGGGTACACTTCTGTAGAAGTATATATGGAAATCTAAACTTTAGAAATTTTTGCTCCCATTTTGATCAAACTTACCGAAATTTTGCAAGCATATGAAGCTTGTGCCCAGAAGTCGACCGAGGAAAATCCAGCTGCAGTCTGACTAATAAGAGTGAGAGTATAATCTGTCCTGAATCTTTTCATTTGCACGTCTACCAGAAGGGGTTTTCGTATCTAAACCAAAATTATCTGCAAGTCAGTATTCCAGTTATGCCAACAGTGGGTCCAGACGCAATTTTGTCCCTACAGGGGACTCGGGGCCCCCAATATTTTCGCTATCATATTATCTGATATCGATTCCTTGATATATTTTTTGCTTCCTGCGTATCATAACCTCAATGGGGAATTTAAAGGAGTAGGGGGTTCAGTTATTGTCATTGAATGGAAAAGTTCAGAATATATGACAATTATTTTCATCGGGTGTACTAGGCGTGTCTTGGACATAATTTTCAGGGATTCATATCTGATCTGAGCTCTGTGGGGGGGCCTAAAATTGTCGGCTTCAGAATATCTACTAAAATAGTCTATCAAATCTCATTCAACCTTTGTGGTATGAAAGAGCAAGCGTCCTAGTTAGGCTTACCTGATCCGGTCTCTGGGGGTGGGGTAGGGGGGTTACCAGAATTTTCAGATTTCGGTCAAAATTTGTGGAACGAGAAGTAAATGTTTTTTTTTACAATCTTTTTTTAGTATCTGGACATAATTTATGCTCTATAGCAGAAGGAAGTTCCTAAATTGATTTTTTTCATAACGACTGCAATAACATGATTAGGGTCTCTCTGATGCCTTTCAGGAATCTAGATTCGATGCGACCTGTGTAGGGGAGAGAAAGGGGAGGACCTTCTAAATTCTTATTTTGAGACCATCTAACAAAAGAGATTATTAAATCTTAACCAAACTCGTTCAGAAGAGTAACTGTCCTGTTTTTACCTATTGATAGTCCCATGTCCATTTTAATCTCGAGAGAGAGAGAGAGAGGAGAGAAGAGGTAGAGAGAGAGAGGAGAGAGAGGAGAGAGGGGAGAGAGAGAGAGAGAGAGGGGGGGGGGAGATACCTAACTTTTCGTTGAAAAATATATCATGACAAATTGCCAATCTTAATCAGACATTGCCTTTGGGGGGGGGGGGGGTCCCGAAATTCTTATTATCAGGATAAGTATCAGACGGGTTTGTTGGATTTTCACAAAATTCATTGGGAAGTAAAAGTTAATTTCTCAGTTATACCTTTTGGGGACCAAGAACCAGTCCGACATTTATAGAGGAAGAAAAGGGGAGTGATTGCTAAATTCTTTTCACCTGGATATTTAACGTGGTGTGTTTTTAGGTATCAACCAAGCTCAGTAAGGAGTCAGTTTATCTGTCCTAGTTAGTCCGTGTCGGCAACCTGGACCGATTCGACCTCTCTGGTGGATGAGGAAAAGGGTCTCTAAGTTCTTGCTATAAGCACATATACCAGAAGAGGACATAGGAGCCAAATCAAAGTTGGTGCCAAATCAAAGAGGTTGGAAGCACACCATTTTTATGGTGTGCACATGACCCTCTCTATGAAGAGGGAGGGCAAATATATGAAAATCACTTCCCCAGTCTAAATACTAGACGGGCAGATATTCAACAAAGTCTCGTCAACAGCTACAGTTATTGCCCTGGATGTTTGTGCTCGATTTGACCTCTATGAGGAAAGCGGTACACTCTTGTTTTTCATGTCCTTGAGAATGACCGGTTAAATTAGTAGTTTTGACCTTTTTTTTTGCCTTTATAGGATTTTGTTCGATACGGTAGAAACTGTTGTTTGTGTTGCTCTGCAATGGTGATACATGGGTCACAGTTTTTGTATCAGTTCACGGGTCTTGGAACCAGAGGGTTTGTTATTCCCTATTATTCACATGCTTTATCAAGAGAACTGGGATAATGGAGGTATAAAGTCATATTACACGAACGGAAACCGTCTAATATTCATAGACATGGATAGCTGCCGGCACTTTAGCAGCACAGCTTGTATTTTGGCAGCTTTTCTTTGAGCAAAAAGTATTTTCATATGTAAAAATAGTATTTTCAGACAATATCTGCCAACAAATTTGAAAGCTGCCAAGTACCATTGCTACATTGCTACTCCACTTTTTCCACGGCGGGCTCTGAGTTCCCTTACATGCATAATGGACATATCTAATTGGCTCTAATTGGCCACACCTTTTAGTCATATCACGCAAGACTATATATAAGGGTGCAGGGGACTGGTAGTAGTTGGTTTTGCCCCTTAGAAAAAGGGAGAATTATTTACAGTTACGCACTATTGGTTTTTTAATGACATTTCCCTCATAGAGTTCTTTCGAAATTGTCATCTTTCCTCCTAAATCAAAACTCTGGGTATGAGCTTGGTATTATAAAATGTCAGGTGTCTTAGCTTTACTAATTAAGTATGGTCTTTGTACCAGTCAAAGTATAAAGGGGGGATGCGTGAATAGTGTGGCGATGTGTTTGTTGACAGCTCGTTCCTAGTTGTCCTACATTGCCAAACATTGGGCAGGTAAGTTACCAGCATGCACCATTGTATTGATCGACAAAATCCACGTAGATTATGATAAATAGTAAAGAATTCCCTCATTACATGAGATTATTTTTTAATTTTGTTGCCAATTTTAGGAAAATCTTTCAAATTCAAAGAGCCTGTATTGCTTGTTGGAGATACTGGTTGTGGTAAAACTACTATTTGCCAACTGTTTGCTGCTCAAAGCTCAAAACATCTTTACTCTGTTAATTGTCATCAACATAGTGAGGCTGCAGATTTTCTTGGAGGATTGAGACCGGCTCGGAGTCGAAATGAGGTATACTTTGCTTATTTCAAGCCCTATTAAATTTCGTCAACACTACTGAAGTGTTTTTTTTTTATATGGTGTCGTAGCTCAGTTTAAAAATTCTTCTTGTCCTGTTCCAGGGACCAATTATTTTGGCAACAGCAAAAAAAGTTGTATCGTGTAGAATTTGAAACGCGAAAGAAATGCATCCTCAGACCTCTGTCAGCATCAATAAATCAAATAGTGAATTTTATTTTATTTAGATTGACAGACGTATCTCATTAGAAAAAGGTTAGTCTTGAGGAAACTTCAAGACAATACAAAAAAGCAAGACATAAGCACCTTATAGCTTGGGATTGTCAAAGAAATATTCGTTCGCCATTGACTTTTGTGTCATTGACGTTATCTTGCTTTATCTTAAAGTACAATAAAACTTTTGTAACATTTAAAAAAAGCAAACTTATTTTTATTTGAGAAGGACTAACAAACTTCTATATTCCAACTATAAAATTCCTTTGAAGAAAGAAAGAAATGACTTCCCATTTTGTTGTTTTAAAATCGTGTTTTCGTTCTGTTTGTGCTTTCAGTCTCATAGTGTTTTTTTTATGTCTTGTGGTCTCGAAGTTGAAAGCCCTTAATTATGCATTACTGTTTGAAAGCGTCTCAAAATATCCAAATTTTGCTTTGCAAGGCAAGATTATGTTTTACTTTGTGTTTAAAAATCTGCAAAGACATGTTTATAAGCTTTTATTTCCTTATTTTTCTTGTTCATGGAATTGTAGTAAAGTAAGATATGTTGTTGTAGTAAAGTAAGGTTATGGTTGCCCTCCCAGCTGTCACCAGCTGGTATAAACGTAGTTTTTGGTTGATGTGTTAATCTACCCTTGTAGGGGGTATAATTACGGTCCTAAGGTGAGTAAACTTTGGTAGCGTGCCTTAGGCCTTGGCCTGACTAATTATCTTGACCGTACCGACTGGGATTCACTCGAGAAGTTTAAATAAGAGTGTAGAGTGTATATATATATATATATATATATATAATAGATATATATATATATATATATATATATATATATATATATATATATAATATATATAATATAATATATATATAATATATATATATTATATATATATATATATAATATATATATATAGCCATAGGCAATCAACAATTTTAAGCAATCTACGATAAAGTACAATGCAATAAAATACTTGAACATTTACAACATTCGAACATATTCTCCAAGGTATTTCTAGACAACAAACAGACAGAGGTTAGCCTGGCACATAGATTTGTGTGTCCTCGGTCCCAAAAATCTTATAATAATAATAAGTTTATTAGCCATAGGCCATACACAGATTAACAAGGAAAGAGACACAATAAATACACATATAATATGAACACTATTTACATTCTTTCCGTATCTGGAGAGCTTTTCCAAGAAACTGTGTCGTATCCACAATATTCTCTTTCCATTTGCTCTGCAATATATCCAGGAAACGTACCTCGCGCCGAAAACGCGGTCTTATATTGTCAGTTATTGGACACTGTTGGATATAATGGACTAAATCTTCATTTTCATTTTTACATAAGGGACACCTGTACCTGCAATCCGGACCAGGCCCTCGCCATTCAAATTTCTTCAAATTATAACCCAAAGGTAAATTACTTGATCGTAGTTGGATCCAGTGTTTCAGTTCTCTCTTATCCAGAGCTAACTTTTGATATAATTCCTCCCCCAGGCTTTCCTTTACCTGACTATAACCTTTTAGGCTATCTGACTGCTCTACTTTAGCCTTCCATACATGTTGCTCCTGTTCCTTAATTCTCCCTTCAATTAGCTGCAACACTTTACTATCCTCCATACCAGGTCCTCTCCCATCTCCCCACAAAAATGAAAACCCTAAATCATCTAGAATTCTCTTCACCTTAGACGGCCAATTTCTGTTCTTCTTAGGTGATAGCAATTCTATGTATGCCCCTCTCACTAGCCTTGACTCCGGAAGCTGCACCATTTTCAACCAGTATCTAATTATCGACAACCCCAAATTCCCTCTAAGTACTTAGCTGTGGGTGTTATTCTCTAGACCATAAAACCTCTTAAAAAACTGCAACTTCAAAGACTCAAGCTGTGGCGCCTTTTCCCAGCCCCATAATTCACATTCATAATGAACTGCAGGCTTAATTTTTGTTTCAAAAATATATTTTATTACTTTTATGTCATTTACCCCTTTTAATATTTTACTTCTATAAACAGATGTTAACGCCGCTTTTCCTTTCTTAATCGATTCTTTAACATGTTCACGCCATCCTCGTTTTTGTTTAAGCCAAACAACTAGATATTTAAACCTTTTAGATCTTGCTAATTCCCCCCCTCTATAATAAAATTTTTCCTCTGAATAATCCGCACCACCAAATGCAACAATTTTACTTTTACTTACATTAAGCTCTAGATTATTTATTTAACATAAAGTAATCAGAAATCAAATCAATCAAAATCTGGAGATCTCTTCCACTTTTTGCCATCAGAGCCATGTCATCTGCGAATAATAACACAGACAGATTCAAATTCCCTAAACGCAAGAACGGAGCCATTCTAGTCTTTGCATACTTGCAAATATCATTAATAAATAAATCAAATAGCTTGGGTGATAGGGTACAACCTTGCCTAACTCCAGAACTTTGTCCTATCTCATTTGAAATAACGCCACTTCCACTCCGAACCACAACTCTAGTTGTTACATATATACTCACGAGTAGCCTAACTATCCTCCTCGGTAATCCTATCTCAATTAACTTAAAATCCATCTATCAACCTTATCGAACGCTTTACGCAGGTCTAAAAACGCTGTATACAATTTCTTCTTCCCACTAGTATATTTATCAAAAAGGCCTTGCATAACTAACACCTGGTGGACCGCCGAATACGATACTCGGAATCCAGCTTGCTTTTCTCTTAAAATCTCATACTTACCAAGCCACTCACTCAGACGCTTCTCAGAATATAATTTGTGCTTTACTGAAAAAATTCTTTTAATTGTTTTTGCTTTTCTAACTTTAAGGAATCAAAAATCAATTAAGATTTTAAGGAATAAATATCAGCATGTGTATATTAAACTGACAATGCAGATTTTTTTCTGTAAATTCATTTGAACTTTTTCAGTAAATTACAAACTATATTCTGGCTTTTAGAAAGCTTGGGGTTTAGAACCCTACTCATGTTAATTTCTGCTCGTTTTGAGTTTGACTCTTATTTATTTAAATTTCTGTTTGTTGTGGGTTTCATTTATTTATTGATACTGATTTGTGGCAGTTGTATTCTTGGTAGATTATTTAATTCTATTTTTGTTCATTTTGGTTTAATGGAGTTCTTTACTTAAAAAAAAACTTCTTTTGTTGAAAAAGTTTTATAATTAATTCTTGTTCGTTTATATTGACATAGTCTTTTTCAGGAAGAAAGACTGAGCCTCTTCTAAGGTTAAGCAACCATCCCTTCTATAAAAACCTTCAATACCCCCTTGGCATAGCTTACAACCCTTGCCCCTAATCTCTGGGGATTGTTTCAACCCCAATGGCCTTGTTATATGATATTTAGACCATTTTGAATAGAATAGCTATCTCAAAATTTCTATTAGGTGCATTTCGAGACAGTACGACGTGTGTGTGTGGGGGGGGGGTAGCTGCCCTCTGATCACTTTGACTCTTAAAAAGAACACTAGAGCGTCTGATTACTAATCCAATGAGCCCCCTCCGAAGTTTATATGACCACGCTTTCTATAAAAAAAACTTCTATGTCCCCAAGGCATAACTTTCAACCCTTACCCTGAGGGCTGGGGATTTTTTTATCCTCGAAGACATAATTTCCAGACCGTTCTGATACGCTGAACAAAATGGCTATCTCAAAATTTGGATTGGAAGTGTTTAAGGAGATTATGGGCGTGGAGGGGGGGGGGGTATTTGCCCTTTGATCACTTTCTACTAATAAAAAAGGCACTAGTTTTCTCAATTTCCAATCAACTGAGTTCTTTTTCAAGCTTCTACGACAAAAATTTCTATAAAAGCCTTATATGCCCCAAGGGCATAACTTACAACCCTTGTCCTGAGGGCTATGGGAAGTAGGATTGTCATCCTCAAAGACATAATTTCCAGACCATTCAACTACGTTAAACAAAATGGCCATATCAAAATGTTGATCGGAAATGTTTGGGGAAATGATTCTCCCTCCGAATACTTTCGACCATTAAAAAGGGCAATAGCCCTTTCAATTTCCACTCGAATGAACCCTTTTCGAAATTTTTACGAAAACGCTTTCTATAAAAACATTATATGCCCCAGGGCATAACGTACAACCTTAGCCCTGGGGGCTGTGGGGGGGGGGGGGTTGTCAACCTCAAAGACCTAATTTAAGAACTTCCAACTACATTCAACAAAATGGCTATCTCAAAATTTTGATTGGGTGTGTTTGGTGAAATGGTGGGCGTGAGAGGGAGGCTAGTTACCCTCCAATCACTTTCGACTATTAAAAAAAAGCACTAGCCCTCTCAATTTCCAATTGAATGAGCCCCTTTTAAAGTTTCTACAACGCTATCTATAAAAACCTTATATGCCCCCAGGGCATAATTTACAACCTTTGCCCTGGGGGCTATGGGGGGTTTGTCATCCTCAAATACTTAATTTCCAGAACTTTCAACTACGTTGAACAAAATGGTTATCTCAGAACTTTGATTGAATGTGTCTGGGGAAATGGTGGGCATGATAGTGGGGTTACTTGCTCTCCATTCACTTTCGACTATTAAAAAGGGCACTAGCCCTTTCAGTTTCCAATCAAATGAGCTGTTTAAGTTTCTACGACAATTTTTTCCATAAAAGCTTATATGTCCCCAGGGTATAACTTATAACCCTTGCCCTGAGGGCTCTGAGGGGGTTATCATCCTCAAAGACCTAATTTCCAGAACTTTTAACTACGTTGAACAAAATGGCTTTCTCGAAATTTTGATTGGATGTATTTGGGGAAATGGTGGACGTGAGAGGGGTTTAGTTGCCCTTAAATCACTTTCGACTATTAAAAAGGGCACTAGCCATTTCAATTTCCAATCGAATGAGCCCCTTTCGAAGTTTCTACAACATCACTTTCTATAAAATCCTTATATGCCCCCAGGGCATAACTTACAACCCTTGCTCTAAGGGCTGGGGGGGGGGTGTCATCCTCAAAGACTTGATTTCCAGAACTTTCAACTAAGTTGAAAAAAATGGCTTTCTCAAACATTTTATTATAAGTGTTTGGGAAAATGGTGAGCGTGAGAGGGTTTTAGTTGCCCTCCAATAATTTTCAACTGTTACAAAGGGCACTAGCCATTTCAATTTCCAATCGAATGAGCCCCTTTTGAAGTTTTTACGACAACGCTTTCTATAAAAACCTTATATGCCCCAAGGGCATAACTTACAACCTTTGACCTGAGGTTATCATCCTCAAAGACCTAATTTCCAGAACTTTCAACTGCGGTGGACAAAATGAATATCTCAAAATTTTATTGTATGTGTTTGGGGAAATGGTGAGCGTGAGAGGGGTTTAGTTGCCCTCCAATCATTATCAACTGTTAAAAAGGGCACTAGCCATTTTAATTTCCAATCGAATGAGCCCCTTCTGAAATTTTTACTACAACGCTTTCTATAAAAACCTTATATGCCCCCAGGGCATAACTTACGACCCTTGCCCTGAGGGCTGTGGGGTTGGGGGGTTGTCATCCTCAAGGACCTAATTTCCAAAACTTTCAAATACGATGAACAAAATGGCTATCTAAAAATTTTGATTGGATGTCTTTGGGGAAAAGATAGGCGTGAGAGGGGGGTTAGTTGTCCTCCGATCACTTTCTACTATTAAAAAGGGCACTAGCCCTTTGAATTTCTAATCGAATGAGATTTTTTTCAAGTTTCTATGACAGAACTTTCAATTGAAACCTTATATGCCTCCAGGGCATAATTTACAACCTTAGCCCTGAGGGCTCTGGGGGGAGTGTCATCCTTAAAGACCTAATTTCCAGAACTTTCAACTACGTTGAACAAAATGGCTATCTCAAAACTTTGATTGAATGTGTTTGGGGAAATGGTGGGTGTGAGAGGGGGGTTAGGTGCTCTCCACTCACTTTTGACTATTAATAAGGGCACTAGCCCTTTCAATTCCAAATCAAATGAGCCCTTTTTGAAGTTTCTACGACAAAACTTTCTATAAAAACTTTATGTGCCACAGGGCATAACTTATAACCCTTGCCCTGAGGGCTCTGAGGGGGGGTTATCATCCTCAAAGACCTAATTTCAAAACTTTCAACTACGTTGAACAAAATGGATATCGCAAAAATTTGATTGGATGTGTTTGGCGAAATGGTGAGCGTGAGAGGGGTGTTAGTTGCCCTTCAATTGCTTTCTACTATTAAAAAGGGTACTAGCCCTTTCAATTTCCAATTGAATGAGCCCTTTTTGAAGTTCCTATGACAACGCTTTCTATAAAACCTTATACGCCCCCAGGGCATAAGTTACAACCCTTGCCCCGAGGGCTGTGGGGGGGGGGAGCTGTCATCCCTAAAGACCTAATTTCCAAAGCTTTCAACTACGTTGAACAAAATGGCTATCTAACAGTTTTGATTGGATGTGTTTGGGGGAAAGGTGGGCGTGAAAGGGGGGTAAGTTGTCCTCCAATCACTTACGACTATTAAAGAGGGCACTAGCCCTTTGAATTTCCAATCGAATGAGCCCTTTTTCAAGTTTCTACGACAAAGCTTTCAATAAAAATCCTATATGCCCCAGGGCATAACTTATAACCCTTGCCCTGAAGACTGTGGGGGGAGTGTCCTGCTCAAAGATATAATTTCCAGAACCTTCAACTGTGTTGAACAAAATGGCTATCTCAAAATTTTGATTGGATGTGTTTGGATAAATTGTGGGAGTGTAAGGGGTGTTACTTGTCTTCCAATCACTTTCGGCTATTAAAAAGGGCACTAGCAATTTCAATTTCCAATCGAATGAGCCCTTTTTGAAGTTTCTACGAGTGATCTCTTTCTATAAAAACCTTATATGCCCCACGGGCATAACTTACAACCCTCGCCCTGAGGGCTGTGGGGGGGGCTGTCATCCTCAAAGATCTAATTTCCAGAACTTTCAACTGCGTTGAACAAATTGGCTATCTCAAAATTTTGATCAGATGTGTTTTGGGAAAAGGTGGGCGTGAAAGGGGGGTTGTTTGCCCTTAAATCACTTCCGACTATTAAAAAGGGCACTAGCCCTTTGAATTTCCAATCGAATGAGCCCTTTTTGAAGTTTCTACGACAAAGCTTCCTATAAAAAAACCTTATATGCCCCCCAGTGTATAACTTACAATCCTTGCCATGAGGGCTGTAGGGGGAGTGTCCTCCTCAAAAACATAATTTCCATCCTGAAATCAACTACGTTGAACAGAATGGCTATTTCAAAATTTTGATGGGATGTGTTTGGGGAAATGGTGGGCGTTGAAGGGGTGTTAGTTGCCTTCCAATCATTTTCGACTGTTAAAAAGGGCACTAGCCATTCCATTTTCCAATCGAATGAGCCCTTTTCGAAGTTTCTACGACAACTCCTTCGATACGAAGTGCCCTGGTCTAAAAAAAAAAATAAAACAAAAATAATAATACGTTGTGTCAATATTGTTCTTTACATAGGCAGCGCAATAGCGCTGCCTATGAAACAGTTGTCTTTCCAAACTGTGGCATCTTGTATTTTTTTTTGCATTATAAGTATTTTATTTCATATTAAATTATTTTTGCTTAATTGGACAGGTTACCATAGAACATATTGGAATCCAAACATTAACTTAAAGGATAAAAGTTTGGGTTGAATGAAAAATCATTTCTTCGTAAAATCTGAAAATGAAAGAGAAAAATCTAATGCATAGATGGCATACCGAACAGTTCGTGGTTACGAACTGTAAGTAAGGAGCGACCTGGCTCAATAGTAACCGAAACTCTAAAAAACAGGATTTTGATACCAATAGATACATCAAAAGAATCAGATTTTAATGCTGATTTCAAATATATAAGTTTCATCACCCATCAAAAGTTACGCGCCTGAGAAAATTTGCCTTTTTTTTTGAAAAAAGGGGGAAACACCCCCTAAAAGTCATAGAACTTTTAATGAAAATCACACCATCAGATTCAGCGTATCAGAGAACCCTACTATTAAAGTTTCAAGCTCCTATCTGCAAAAATGTGGAATTTTGGTCTTTTTTTTGCCAGAAGAAAGATCATGGATACGTGTTTATTTGTTTTTCTGTTGTTTTTTTGTTGTATTTTTCCCAGGGGTGATCGTATGAACAAGTGGTCCTAGAATATCGCGGGAGGGCTCATTCGAACGGAAATTAAAAGTTCTAGTACCCCTCTTAGGTTACCAAAAAATGGAGGGCAACTAGGCCCCTCTGACGCTCACTTTTTTCTAAAGTCACCCGATCAAAATTTGAGATAGCCTTTTTGTTCAGTATGGTCGAAAAATAAAATATTTATGTCTTTGAGGATGACTTAATCCCCCATCGTCCCCGGAGGAACGTCTGCAAGTTATGAACTTTTCCCAATGTTAACATATAGTATTGATTATTGGGAAGTACACAAAAGTTTTCAGGGGGATTTTTTCTGCTAGGTGGGGGGGGGGGGGTCGGGGGTTTCGTGGGAGGATTTTACATGGGAGAAGGGATATTGCTGTGAAGGGGGCACTGGATTTCACAGCATTATTTAAAAAACGATCAGAAATTAAATAATAAAAAAACAAAAACAATTTTTTCAACTGAAAATAAGGAGCAACATCCAAATTTAAAACGAACAGAAATTATTACGTATATGATTGGGTTCGCCTTCTAGTCATTACCTTGTTCTTTACGCTTTTTTTTTTTTGTACTTTCATCAGAGCTGTTTATTGTAATTAATGGCCTTTGTGATTAAGGGGTCATTCTTAAAGAATTGGAACAAAATTTGAACTTTAGCGTAAAGAGCAAGGTATTGACTAGGGGACGAACCCCCTAATATGCGTAATAATAATATACGAATATAGAAGTTCGTTATATAAGTTAATTCGTAAGTTACGTCAGAAAAAAATTTCGAGAAATCCATTTAGCCAAAAAAAAGTAAAATTAATGTGCAAATTTCGTTTTAATGTACGGTGATCCAAAACTAAAGCTGCATTAATTCAAAAACGTTCAGAAATTAAATAAAAAAAAAGTTTTTAAAACTGAAAATAAGGAGCGACATTAAAACTTAAAACGAACAGAAATTATTCCGTATATGAAAGGGGCTGTCCCCTCTTCAACGCCTTGCTCTTTACGCTAAAGTTTGACTCTGTGTCACAACTTTTTTTTTAAAACAATAAAAGCTTTAGCGTAAATAGCGAGGCGTTGAGGAGGGGACAGCCCCTTTCATATATGGAATAATTTCTGTTCGTTTTAAGTTTTAATGTCGCTCCTTACTTTCAGTTAAAAAAACCTGTTTTTTTTTCATTTAATTTCAGTAAGAGACTTCATGTCATCAGCCTGTAAGACTCTCGTCTGGTTACTTTCTGGCTCTTGCTTTAAAAGAATGTTCCCAGTGCTTTGATGGAATTCTGTGTTGATTAGGCCTTTTTACTGATCTTTATTAGACCCACCTCCCTGTTTGCATGTATGGTTAGTTGTGCCTCAAATTTGAGCATGTTTGCTACAAAAAGCTGTTGCTAATGTGATAAATGAGAATCTAGAAAAGACGACTGCGTACAACGTTTAATTTGTCTACAACTGTTTTTGCCGATAATGAAATGATTATTCTAGGCCTGTTATATCAACAACGCTGTACCTATACGTTTCAAATTGCAAATTTACGAGTATATCCCACAGAGGCTCATATGGATACTTCCAAGTGTCTTAACCAAACTCTGTGCTTTCAAATAGTTTCGGTAGTATTCTAGAACGTTTTCAAATCTTGCAAATGCTCTTTCATACTGAAACATAAATTCTGTCTTCACACAGTTAAGCCTTTTCAAATATAAAATGGCTTAACTGTATGTGCCATGCCAATGAAAATGCCAGATCAAGGACAGAAAGAAAAGTGCTGATATTCACTTCTTTTTTTGTGTGTGTGTGTGTTCTCCTTTATCTTAAGTACCGTTGCAACATTTCATACAACCTATAGAGAAAAATGACCGTTAGCTTTAAAAAAGTGAAAATGAAAAGAATAAGATGAAGAAAATGTAAAGGTCCTTGTTGGTGGATAATTGCTGTTTACTCGTCGCTGTTCAAGAGCCAATGCACGGATAGCCAGTTCATAGACATGATCCGTGGCAAACTTCTTGCGAAAATATTTGCAAATGTCAAAAACAATATACTTTTAGAATATTCTAAAGAATATTGGGCTTCCATTCTGGTTGCATCTTTTTCGTTTTTATTATTATTATCTTAATCGACTTGAGGGTCCACTGCAGCTCGTGCGTTTTATTTTACTGTTTTTTTGTGTGTTTTTTTTTTGTCAAATAAGACTTTATCTCACTTTGAATGGGAGTAAAGAAAAGCCAAGAAAAGCTATTGAAAAAAAAAATGTCAACTCTCCTGTTTGGACTCTTCAAAATACGTGTTTAAAACAACAGACAAACATCATGCCCACTGAATATATTTTATATGTTTATTATGATAAAACAAGATATATGCCTAAATTGGATATCAAATATCACTCGTCAGTTATTTATTCATTTCTAACCATTCGTTTTTAACGATGCATGGGACTTTGATATTTCCGCAAAGGCTTTTAAATCTCTCGTGCAGTATCAGGTATTTATTCTAAAAGACCTTTTTGCCTCGATGAAATTTGTGTCCCATTGAAAAACGAAAGAAAAGAAGCCTTAGACTTTCAAAGGTGAGAGGACTTCTTTTTGTCAAGTTCTCTGAGAAAATCGGATGCCGTGAAGTCTTATTTCCTTGTGAATTAGGTTTCGTTTTCCTCCTTTTCATATTATTCGTCAACGATTCCAAATATCTTATTTTCATGTGCACATGGTGCGCACATGATGCCATTGCGTGCCATTAAATGTGCCATTGCGCATATATTGTGAAATTTAGTTCAGAGAGGGGAGGCAATATTTTATAATACAAAATAAAACAAGGGAATTTAGTAGGAAATAAAGGGAATTAAATCAGAGACTTCTGAATATCGTAACATATTCATGACGTTTTTTAATAAGAGGAGGGGGTTCCAAATTTCTCACCTAGGTAGTTCTGAGTTTCTTTTGGAGCTTATTGAATGAAACGCTGGCATAACGCTTCTAAATTTTATTCTGTGTTATCATGTTTTTGCAACTTTGTTATAGCTACTTATTGCTTTAGTAGAACTAAAATATCAAACAGTTTGTGGTAAGGAATTGTAAGTGAGGAGAGAAACCCTAGAAAAACCGTAAGTGAGGAACTGAAACTCTAAAAAACAGAATATTGGTAATAATAGATATCGAAAGAATTGTCTTTTTATCCTGGTATCTGTATATAAAAATTTTATTAAGTTTAATGTTACCCATCAAAAGCTGCAAGCCTCTGAAAATTTGCCTGATTTTTGGAACAAGGGGGAAATATCCCCAAAAAGTCAAACAATACTAATGGAAATCACACATCAGATTCAGCATATCAAAACCAAGGCTCTAAAACTTGAGAGCCATGGATAATTTGAATAAAGCCAAGGCAGATGGTCTCTGTGGGAGGTAAAGCTGGCGTAACTTTTTCAGAATTGTATTAAAATTTAGAATTTTGACCTTTGTGCCAAAAGAAAGATCACAGATGCGTGTTTATTTATTTTTTTTCCACGGTTGATCGTGTCGAACGAGTGATCCTAGAAGTTCGAGAAAGGGCTCATTTGATCGTAAATAAACAGCCCTAGTGTCCTTTTCAAGTGACCAAAAAGATTGTTGGGCAACTAGACCCCTTCCCACGCCTCTTGTTTCCCCAAAGTCCTTCGACCAATCTTTTGAGATGACCATTTGGCTCAGTATAGTTGAATAGTGTAATAACTATGCCTTTGGGGACGTCATGAACCCCATCGACCCTGGGGGAAGGGCTATAAGTTGCGCAATTTGCCTATTGTTCACATATGGTATTTGTTATTGGGAAATATACAGAGTTTTAGGGATGTATTTATTCGGGGGGGAGGGGGGGGGGTGGAGAATTTTTTAGAACAAATTGTACAGGGTGGGGAAGGGGAGGGAAGGGGATTTCCTTGCATGATTTGAAGAGTGGTCTGAAATTAAATAAAAAACGAGTTTTTTCAACTGAAAGTAAGGAGCAACATTAAAAATTAAAACGAGCAGAAATTATTCCGCATGTGAGGGGGGTTTTGTCTTCCTCAACCCTCGCTCTTTACGCTAAAGTTTGACGTTCTGTCATAATTCTTCAAGGAAGACTGCTCAAACACAAGTGCTGTTGAATTTGAATGAGATGTATTGTTATACAACTTTTAAGACTTCAGCGTAAAGACCGAGAGTTGAGGAGGGGGCAGCCCCCTAATATACGGAATAATTTCTGTTTGTGTTAAGTTTTAATGTTGGTCCTTTCTTTTAGTTGAAAAAACTTGTTTCTTTTCGGTTAATATAGATTAGAAAGAAGTCTTGTTCCAATTTTGTTTTTATTCGTTCAGGAAACAAGCTATAACTGAACTGCTCAATCTTCCAAGTTTAAATCGATTCAAAATAAGCTTAAAGTTCTATTATTCTTGTATTTGTTATGTATAGTAGAAATAACTTGTTAAAACAGTTCTTCTTATTGATGCTAGAATTGGACATTGAACTAGGGAGAGAAACAAAACGAAAATCAACTCTAAACTTCTAAAAGCTTTTGTTCTTATTTTGATAATCTGCTTCAGGGAAGCTAATTAGTAAAGCACATCAACGGAAAAGATGGAAAGTCAACTCAGCTTGTTTGAAACAATCAAAATTAATTGTATTGAAATCGATTTAAACAATTGTAATATATCACAGTTTACTTCCCACGTCTTTGGGTATCCATGCTTTACAGTGTTAAGTAGGGATCGTTATTTATAACGACAATTTGGAGGGTCACGTATAAAAGTGAGCCACAAGATATCGGGCATGGTTGCAGCTCAACGGTTTTTTATCCAATCTAGTTTTTGAGGACAACTGGAAAAGCTTAGGTCCTATCTTTAACCCCACAATGACTAATAAACAAAAAATTGTGCCCTATTATAGATTCAGTATGTTCAGTTTTTGAGAAAATTTGAATTGTGTAAGTTAAATACTGAACCCTCTTCCAAGATGGCTGGATTTTTTTTTTTTTTTTTTTTTTTTATTACAAAACAGGAGTTAATTGTAATTGAAATATCTACGAGTGTGTTTACCTCTATCGTAGACTTCCTTATTATCAGATTTGTTTGATACAGGGAGAAGGCAAACTGAAGCTCTTTGAATGGGTTGACGGACCCCTAATTCATGCCATGGGAGAAGGTCATATTTTCCTGGCTGATGAAATTTCATTGGCAGACGACAGTGTTCTAGAACGTCTTAATTCAGTACTCGAGCCTGAGCGTAGCCTGTTGCTTGCAGAAAGAGGAACCGAAGGCCAATCGACGGTAGATGCAGTTATCGTGGCACAGGAAGGTTTCAGGTTTGTTGGTACAATGAATCCTGGTGGAGATTATGGAAAGAAGGAGGTAAGAAACATTTTAATAACCGTTCTATATTTAATTTTAGTTTAAAATGGTTTGGTTTAATTTCTAACCTTATCTTGTCCTTATGCGCTCTTGTCAAAGGCCGGATTGTCCTCCCTAAGATAAAAAAGGTCAACGAAATAGTGCAGAAGACGAAAATTTTATGTATGACGAATTAAAGCATTACATGAACATTATGTATTCTAATTTATGTTTATTAAGATTCCTCTGCATAAGCTTATGTATACATATAATGCACACACAGAGAATTTCTTTTGAGATTTGTGCGTGTTGGGAGGGCTTTTTTTGTGTGTATTTGGGAGAACGCGCGTAGGTCAAAATAACAGAAACTTGGTAGAATATAATGGGAATGACACAACAGTTCTGCTACCCATGCTAAACTAGGATTTTACTTGGCTTTGAAGACTGGGTGCTTTAAACATCCAGTTAAGAGTTTTAAACCATCATATATCGATTGGCTATACGATAAGTGTTGTTTGAAATTGATGAAATTGATGTTTTGAGGCATAAAGTGGCTGAAAACAGCACTTAGCTGAGTTGTGATTTATTTCTTTACCTAAAAAGGGAGCTAAATATTTTGATTTTTGCTCAAGTGAGCCCTCTCCTGATATTCTGAGACGCCTGTTTTGACATGATCGTCCCTTGGGAAAAAAGGACCCATCCAGAAAAATGATTTTCCTTGTTATTCGACCTGGAGAGGACTGTAAACGTCAAGGGAAGGGTTTTTTACAATGGCAATTTCAATGGTGTACTTTTATTTCAATCTTTCAGTCTCTTTGTCGGAAATCTACAAAACTTCTTCTGCTAACTGCAAACTACTATTCAGTTGGATCTGAATGAAAATTATTATTTCGAGAAGAGTGTACAGTCGTTATCTTTAATAGTAAACTCAAAAACAGTTTTGAATAGTAAACTATAGTAATACAGTTTGCAATAAAAAAAAAAAAAATTGGGCTACTATCTGCTATGGTTTGTTTTTTTACTAGGTTGCAGCTGCTGCTGCGATCATGATAAGAACTCCCAGTATGCCAAAAATCCCATATGTAAATTAAAAAAAAAAGGAATTCCTATCGTTCAATCCTGCAAATTTTATTGTGAGAATTGGCTTTGTTAAGTAGTTCCAACTTCGATTAGGACTGGGATGAGTTAGAAATTAATTTTTTTTCTGTTATGAACTATCTTTCTCGGATTTGAATGTCAAAATCTTGTGTTGGTCTTCTGTGAGAAATATAAGCTCTGAGATCAAACTTAATAGACATAACAATGGAGTAAAAGAAACAAAAACAACAAGGAAACAAGACAAAACAAAGAGGAAAACTCAGCTAATGAAAAAATTGATTTCTTGTGAACTCGAAAAAACAATGGAGAAATAATAACAATTATAAACCATAGAAAAAGGCAATGATGAAGTCTGTGATAAAGATTCCAGTATAAAAATCAGGGAATTAAATAAAACTGTATGAAAAACACGACAGATAAAAAAAAAAAATTAATAGTCCCTCTCCCAAGAAAAAGCAAAAAAGAGGACTGAATAAAAAAAAAAAAAAGAATCAACACATCATCTGGGTTTTTGGGTTCTATCAAAATCTGTCGTCATTTATACTAGACTACGCGACAATATGCCTTTCTTTGAGAAATGTTGTGTGAAGGCTTTTTTATTTGTCATAAATTTTGTATGCTTAGCCACATATTATGAAGATTCGATCCCCTTTGAGGGAAAATATTTGGCAAGGATACCTGTATTCAGTAAAAACGAAAAAGGATTTATGATTGTGTAGTGTTTTGGAATTGGTTTGTTGCTTATTTATTTGTCTAGTCTAAGCTTAAATAACGAATAGCTGAGAATTGAGCGTTATTTGAAGGTTGACTAATTCAGATTAGAATGCCCTCAAAACAGCTAAGAGGGACCAACATTGCGGTGAATTCGCCTGTAATCATAAGTATGTTCGTTTGCTTTTGAATGAGGTGACTTTTCTTAGTTTTTCTTTTCTTTTTTAGGCATCTTACTTGTAAAAATAAAAATTGCCCATAACTCCTAAAAATACTGTCAGATCCATACACAAATTCCACTATTAGAATCACCTTGTCCGAAACCCCTATATAGGAAGCTTAAAGCCATTTGGCTTGAATAACGAGGAAAATCCATTGGCTTGAAAAACAAAAAAAGTGGCTACAAGCACGATATTCTGCGTCGACGGCATCTTTTTTTTCTCCGTAGCTAGTGGGGCACTGGAAAATCACAGAGAGCTGTTTACTGGCTCATCTGAAAGGAAATTGCTACATCTAGTGCCTTTTGTAATAAAAAAAAATTGTAAAAAAAAAAAAAATCAATTTTTACGAAAAACTACATTTTCGTACAACACTTGAGTAACCAATATTAGAAACATCTTCTTGCATACGAAGATTAAAATAGGATTTTTAACATTATAAAAAGCATGTAAATATAGTTATATAAAATGCAGTATTTTTTTGCGTTTTAGCAAAAAAACTGATTTGTGAGTTGAAACTAGAATTATTCCTGAAAATTTTAAATAAAATAATTTTATTTCGTCTCTCAGTTCAAAGTTATAATTCTCTCCTGGAACCGAACTATTTTTTTGGCTTAACTCCTAAAGTGCACATCTCTATAACGTTGTGCTATAGCCAACAATTCAAAATAAACTTTGTTATTTTCGTTCTCAGTTCAGAATCGCTAAAATTATTATGTGAACTGCAAAAATATTTATGGTGTCTCAGCAACAATTTTGATTTTTTAATTCAAACTAGAAAAATACCTGAAAATTTTAAAATTATTTTTTGTTATGTTTAATCTACTCGATGCGTCATTTTATGGGTAGAACTTTACATTGAAAAGATGTGGTCACAAGTGAACGAAAAAAAAAGAAGAATTACCGAGAAAAGTCGAGAGCCGAGAGCCGAGCAATCCAAATATCAACTTTAAGAAAACAGCACTACACAAAAAATAGAGATAACATTCTGAAATATGAGAGAATATATCAGAATAGGTTATTTAAAAGAGATTAAATGGTCGCCGAAAGGAATATAGCTCGAGCACACCTAAGAATGGTTACTAAGTTGTCGTGTGATCCATATTTTAAGAAAATGAAATATGACAGAGCTTATGTAAAATTTTTGTTTTCTCCGTATGTAAAGATTATGTAAAACACTGGAACATTTATATAGTACTATCAAGACTAATTTAGATAATATTTACCATTCTTTCATCAGCTATAAATGGCAATCGTTTCTCACTTGCCCCCTTTTTTTAACACATTTTGTTTGTTTTTTGTTACTATGGCTCATGGTGTGCCGTATATTAAGTTACAGTTGCCGCTGCCACCACAATATTAGTGGTAGTATACAACGCCTTATATAAACATCTTTATCGATCCATATTCATCACATATTCGATAACACATTCTTTATCAACAGTTACCGCAGCACAGTGGATGTGATTCTCTTTCAAGTTTGAAGGATGAGAGTTCAAGCCACTTTGCGGTAAAGAAACACGATTTAATAGATGGTTCAATAGATGGATATCTAAATTTCTTGTCATTATAAAGCTTTCCTTTTAAATATTTGTTGAGCCGCAACGTAACAGAAATAAGGTATTCAATGTTGCCAACAAGTTTCATATGCAAAATTTTGATGTATTTCCACTAAACGGCAACCACATGTATCTTTCATGATTACGTACGAGATTTATTTTGCATTTGCTGTATTTCTAGTTAGCTGAAAAAGTGTAAAGAAAAAACCACTTGCATCTCCATGAATAATTTCAATCAAAGAATCCCCCTTCCCACACAAAAGTTTCACCCGCAAAAACTTCATCTATGAAAATTTCTGTGGGGATAGGCTAAAGCCATAGACCTAAAATATCAGCGGTTATCAAGAGGGAATAGAAAACATTTCCTCAAAACTCATTCCATTTACGTGGTAACGAACTACAAGTTAAGTGACACGGCTCAATAGTAACCAAAACTCTAAAAAACGAAATTTGATATCAATAAATATATCAAAAGAATCTACTTATTATGCTGATTCCAAATATATAAGATTCATTAAGCTTTGTGTAGCCCATAAGAGGCTACGACCCTGAGAAAAAGGTTGACTGTTTGTCCAATTTTTTTTTAAACGACTTTGAAACACAATAGCCGTTTAATCAGGATAAGAAACTTCTTTAAGAGTATTAACAACTTTAGCGTGAAAAATAAGGCATTGAAGGGGGGCAACCCCTTCATACGCGGAAAAAGTTTTGTTCGTTCTGTGTTTTAATTTTGCTTCTTACTTTCCGTTGAAAAAACCTTGTTTTGTTTTTATTATTTGATTCTTCTGAAGGCCCAAAGAGGCTCAAAAAACTAGGCAATAAAAATACAATTGAGGCATCTAACCTTCTACCTAGCCCTCTACGTGAGCCTTCTTTTGATCTTCTAGAACCACTGGACTGATACAATCATTTCTGGGAAAAATAAGATAAAAAGACAAACAATAAACACAAACCTATAATCTTTCTTCTGGGGAAATGTAAAATTCCATAATTTTTTCAATGGAAGCTTGAAACGTCTATGGCACGGCTCTCTTATAAACCAGATCTGATGTTATTATTTTTTGTCGGTGTTTCCTCCTTTTCTAGAATTATCGCTAGATGTTCTTTACCCTTCAATGTTCCCTGAAGTTTTGTCTAATAAGCCTAATGATTCCTGAATTAGAAGTTTAATTAGAAGAATAAGCCGTTTTAAAAGCTCTAGAAAAACTTTAGCGTAAACAAGTGAGGCATTGAGGAGGGAGCTACCTCCCACCTACATACGTAACAATTTCTGTTTGTTTTAAGTTTTAATGATGCTACTTGCTTTTAGCTCAAAAATCTTTTTTGTGATCGTTTTTTAAATAATGTCAGGAAATCCGGCTCCTACTCCACGAAAAATCCCCTTGCCCCCAGAAAAAATAATTCATGGTATGAGTTTCGTTAATATTCACTGACTTTTTGGGGGTATTATCCGCCTTTTTCGAAAATCATGCAAAGTTTCTCAGGTTTGTAGCTTTTGATGGGTAATAGTAAACTTAATGAATCTTACATTTAGAATCAGTATAACAACTTGGTTCTTTTGATATATCTAGGGATATCAACAATTCCCCAAACACATTCAATCAAAATTTTTAGATAGTCCATTTTGATCAGCGTAGTTAATAGGTTCAGAAATGTTGTCTTTGATGGTGACAACCCCCCCCCCTTACAGCCCTCGGGGCAATAGTTGTAAGTTCTGCACTGGGGACATATAAGGCTTTTATAGAAAGGGTGGTCGTATTTCGGAAGGGACTCATTGGATTGGTAATCAGAAGTTCTAGTATCTTTTCCAAGATTCAAAGGGATCGGAGGGCGGATACCCTCCCGCCTCCTCGTATTTTCCCGAAATGTATCTGATAGAAAATATGAGATAGCCATTTGTTCTCGTAGAAACTTCAAAAAAGACTCATTCGATTGAAAATTGAAAGGGCATTTTTTAATAGTCAAAAGTGATTGCAGGGCAACAACAATATGTTCTAATTCCCTTTTTAAGAGCCAAAGTGATCGGGGGCAGCGATCACTCGGGACAAGGGCTATAAGTTAGGCAATTCGTTCATTTTATTTTTTAATGGAGATCTTTATTGCATAACTAATATATACAAAAAAGCACGAAGCCCAGTATTCTGGGCTTGTATGGCTACTCCTAGAATACTCTACATTACACATATGCATCGGGTTACCACACCTTTCAACTACCAACATATCAACACAGCATTATAATTCTGCTCGAGAAAAAAAAAAAAAAAATCAAAACTCATACTCATAGAGGCAATGACGTCTCAACTGACAACGGAAATCAGTCCTATCTAACTCATTTTTCAACAAAGAAGGCAACCTATTCCACAGCGCTGGAAGAGCATGGCGACTGGAAAATACCGACCTTGTCGACACCCTCAATGGTCTCCTATAGTTGCTTGCCTGTCTAGTTCAATAACTGTGAAAATCCGCAGCAGTAGAAAACATTCCAAAAGCAATCCGGAACAATATGATTAATAATATCAAACATAAACAAAACCTTATAAAACTTACTTAATCCAGAGAACGGCAGTATTTGGACGCGAGAATAAACGGATCTTACTGAAGTTCGCCCCTCAACTGCATATATCACTCTCATCGCTTGATTTTGTAGTGGCCGCAACTGCTTAAGATGGGTCGAAAATGTATTAGACCATATCGAACAACAATACAATAAATATGGATGGATTAGTCAAAAATAATGCAGCCATAACACTTTTTGAGGAAACTGGTATAAATATGGATGGATTAGTGAAAAATAAAGCAGCCGTAACAGTTTTTGAGGAAACTGGTATTTCAGTTTTCTTAACAATCCTACATTTCTTGCAATCTTCGAGGATATGCACTGAATGTGTTCTGAAAAATACATTGTTTCATCAATCAGAACGCCTAAATATTTCACAACTTTTCTTCGTGATATGACCGATTCACTAGTATCAAGTTCTTTCAGCCACGGGTTTGCAGATCTCCAAAAAACAATAAAGGTGGGCTTGTTGTAATTAATTTTGAGCTTGTTAAGATCCATCTCTCTATGCGGATCAGATCTTCCTTCATTAAGAACAAAAGTTGACTCTCAGTGAGTGCCATAACTGAATGGTTGGTGTCGTCAGCAAAAAGAACGAGTGATTTTCTTGATTTCGAATTTGCAGTCTCTTCACTCAAATCCGTCACCAACTCAAAGAATGCGCAATGAAGATCATTTATATAAATTGCTAACAGCAAGAGGCAAAGGGGGAGCCTTGAGATACTCCGCAATTTAATGGAATAGCTCAAGACTCAGCCTCGTTCACTCGTACATATAGTGATCGTCTCCTCAAAAACGAAGCAAGAATCTTCAGGGCGTTCCCTCTAATTCCAGCATTTTCCAGTTTCTTCAACAGGATCTCGTGGTCTACGGTATCAAATGCCTTGAGGATATCCAAAAAAATAGTTGCAGCTTTAAGCTTGTCATCAAGTGCATCATTTATTGTAGTTGTCAGAAACTGTATAGCATGCTCCGTTGACAAACTTCTAAATCCAAATTGGTTCTTGTAAAAAAAAATACTTTTACCAGAAATTCATTTATTCGTATATATATTATCTTTTCAAAAATCCGCGATAAAATCGGTAGGAGTGAAATCGGTCTATAGTTGTTGAAATCACTTCGGTCACCACCTTTATGCAAAGGTACAACTCTGGCTTTCTTAAAATGATCAGGGAATTCCCCTTCTTTGAGACAACCATTTATTAATGACACAAAATCTGGAAGAATCACAGGTAAGATAAGAGTTATTACTTTTAATGATAGGAAATCTGCTCCCGCTGCTCCATTTCGCATCTCACTAACTATTGCATTCAACTCATGCATAGAAGTCGGCCGAAGGCGAAGACCGGTATCACTTGGCGGGGGTAGATTTTGCTTTAAAGTCCCATCACTGGGGTTGCTTCCTATGGAAGGCTTCACTATCTCACCTACTCCCGAAAAATGTTGGGCCAAATCATTTACTAAATCTGTTGCTTCGCGATTTCCATTGCCTGCGGGCAGAACAACTTTTTTCCTCCAATAACTGACCTTATGGTGTCCCAAGTTTTAGCAGGATTTCCTTGATTTTCTTGCAACTTATTTTTAAAATACTAATTTTTTGTTTTCCGCGGTAACTTATTTAATGCAACATTATACTTTTTATAAATTTATCGATCTGTTTCACGGTCACTGAGAATACTGACCATATAGAGGCTGTGCCTTTTTGTCACAGATTTCAGAAGTGCTTTTGTCATCCAAGATTTCCTAGGAGTGATGGTTTTATGTTGCATAGAAGACACTTTTATACACTTCCTTTCGAGCAAAAAAATCCTCTTCTCATACCATTTGCTCATTTATTCACTATAAGATTTACGCTCATCTAGGAAACTCCAATCCATTTTCTCCAGTTCATTCTTAAACTTAGACAAAGACCGTTGATTAAGATGAGTACGATCCTTCTTGGATCCAGAACCATGAGGACTGACTCCCTTTACTTCACAAGTAACCATAGCCCCTAAATGGTTGGATGTATCGTTTATTATCACTCGCGGTCGACAATACTTCCCATTTTGCTTTACATTCACGAAAATGTTATCAATTATGTCGCACTATTATCAGTTACCCTAGTGGAAATATTAATTACAGGGAAAGGGCTATAACTAACATCATGTTAATGAACTGTCGAGATTCTCGGTCATCAACAGTCAAATCAATATTAAAATCCCCCATAATCACACACTGAGACCTACATACGGGTAACTTTTCCAATAATTCCTCCAACAACCCAAAATACCGAAATAAAGGGGACGATGGCGGTCTATAAAGAATAACCACAAAAATACTCCCTTGTCGGCGCTTAACCTCAAGTACCATGCTCTCCAGTGCCATTTCAATACAAACTGATAAATCATCCTTCGCCTTGGCTTTCAGGTCTGATTTCATGTAAACCGCCAATCCACCATGACTGTACTCGCACCTATCTTTCCTGTAAAAATTATAAACATTAATATCTAATAAAGATTCATTACTAACATCCAACCACGTTTCCGTCAGACCTAATACATGAATACCACGGCTATTTTCAACTAACTCTGACAAATATCTGTGTGAACTGTACAGTCCTCTACAGTTTAGATGAAAAAAATTCAACTCCTTATCTTTTACAGGGATATCTCTAAACTAAAAAATACATATTTCGCAGAATCACTAAAATAGACGTTAGCACTTGGCTATCCTCATCCAAACCTTCTTGTAGAACAATATTCAATTTCTCAAAAAAATCAACCGGATTTTTCTCTAGCAGCTCAATTTTACTTCTAAGGTCCGCGGTCACACCTAATACATTCAAAAATTTGGCAACCCGAATGTATAACAATTGATACATGATGTCTTCATAATACTAAATTTTCCTGTTTTGCTTTACATCCAAATATACACTCGAAAATAAAAAAAAAAACAAAAACAAAGGCTATTACTATTGGAACTCATCATCCAACAGTACAACACAACTCGGCAAAATAATAATGCGGGCCAGCCCACCATCACTATTTTCTTCTCTTCAACATTCATCATATAATAAATAATATAATAATAAATAATAATAAAACCCACCACCTTTAAAACACTTTCGTTACTTCTTTATTATTCCACAGTATCCATCAAGTCACCCCCGCTTTGACCTTCTCCGCGACTTTGATCAAGGAGGCACACTTGTGCCTCTATAAAGAGGCGACCCACCACAATGTTAAGCGATTTCAGGTCCTAGAGGTCGCAGAGAGACGGCGGTAATTGCATTTTGTAGCCCAAGCTCAAACTAAGAAACTTGCAAAATTTCATCCTCCTCCGACTTTATCTTCATGGGGTAAACTGGGCCGGAAGTTTGGACCCTCCCACCACAGCCCCCCTTTAACGTTGTCCGATTGGGCTGAAATTTAGAGGTTAAGCTTTCCTAGGGCCCGGGAGCTTATCCTCGAAATTTCAGCTCAATCCGATCACTCCTTCCCTGTTTTCAAAAAACCAAATATAGCCACTTAAAATTCATCTCTTTTCTTTTTTCTTAGCCACGCCTACAGGCCACAGTTGGCAACGGATCCGGTTGAATGAGGACTCATTCGAAGCAGAATTCGACCTGTTAGGGCCTTTTGATATTTTCAGACCGAAAAAATTATCCCCCGAATTTACATTTACGAAAAACCTCGTTTTCCTATATTAGCCCATGTTAATTTTTCCCTCCACAACCCCCCCTTTAACGTTGTCTGATCGGGCTGAAATTTAGAGGATAAGCTTTCCTGGGGCCTGGGAGCTTATCGTCGAAATTTCAGCTCAATCTGATCACTCCTTCCCTGTTTTCCAAAAACCACATATCAAGATTTTTGGGAATTTGCTTGCGTCGAAAATACCTTCTATTTGCTAAACAACAATTACTATTGTGTTTGTATAGTCCAGCGGCTGAGACTTCAGACTTTCATTCGGAAAACTCGGGTTCGATTCACCATCAGAGCAACTTTTTTATATACTTTGAAAAGAAACTCAGTTTCTTTTTTAAATTATTTGAAAAAAATTACGTTTTCTAAAGAGTTAAAGAGGCTGAGTTACAAGGTCGACCCTTAAAACGTACAGGGATTAGGAGGCACAGTTGGGGGGCTGTTAAAGAGGCTGAGTCACAAGCTTCGAACCTTAAAACGTACAGGGATTAGGAGGCACCCTGTACGACGTGATTTGAGTATTCAGGAATTAAAAGCCTTAACACAAGAATGTTCAAGAGCGGGGGGTTTGGGGGGCGGCAGCCCCCCAACTTTAACTCCTGACACGATCAGCTAACAGTTAGTCAAGCAATAATAAGTAATAAACTGTACAAAAACGTGCAGAAATTATTTGAAAAAAACTACGTTTTCTAAAGAGTTAAAGAGGCTGAGTTACAAGGTCGAACCTTAAAACGTACAGGGATTAGGAGGCACAGTTGGGGGGCTGCCGCCCCCCAAACCCCCCGCTTTCGCAGCCTTTAAATAAAAAAAAAAATTTAAACTGAAAGTAAGGAGCGACATTAAATCTTAAAACGAACAGAAATTATTCCGTATATGAAAGAGGCTGTGCCCTCCTCAACGCCTCGCTCTTTACGCTAAAGTTTGACTTTCTCACAACTCTTTTTTTAAACAATAAAAACTTTAGCGTAAAGAGCGAGGCGTTGAGGAGGGCACAGCCTCTTTCATATACGGAATAATTTCTGTTCGTTTTAAGATTTAATGTCGCTCCTTACTTTCAGTTTAAATTTTTTTTTTTATTTAAAGGCTGCGAAAGCGGGGGGTTTGGGGGGCGGCAGCCCCCCAACTGTGCCTCCTAATCCCTGTACGTTTTAAGGTTCGACCTTGTAACTCAGCCTCTTTAACTCTTTAGAAAACGTAGTTTTTTTCAAATAATTTTATATTAGATCAACCAATTGTATCAAGAAATCTATCAGCCACTTTTGGCACGATAAAATAAGCCACATGTAAAGCTTTTGACACAGACATGAGGTCCATCTGATTTTTTTTACTTTCTGACCCTGGTTGAGCTTGCGTTCGTAAAATTTTTACCCAATACCCTTAAATATAGCTTACTAAGAATTTCTTCAATCAATTCTTTTCTTTCTAGCTCTCTCCAGCTCTCCGAAATCGATTTACAGAAATTTGGTGTCCAGTATCAAAGAAAAAAGAAGATTTGATTGCCATAATTGAGCACAATCTTAAAGAAGGTATTTTTCTCAGTAACCAAGAAGATGGAACCACAGGCATTGGGAAAAGCATGTGCGACTTTATTGAGTGGTTCTCTTCTCAGGAATTGGGTAAAAGGTAGTTATTACAGATTTTTATGCTTCAGAAGTTGGTCATTCAAGTTGAAACAATGATTGAATTCTTCTTTATTGGAATCATACAAATTCCTTGAAAAATCTTGTTCAGCATATTGCGAAAAAAAGGGATTGATTAGGTTGTCCAATGAATGAGAATAGAAAGAATATTAAATTTGGGATTAGCAGGGTCTAAGCAATCAAAATTTGAGGTGGGTTTTCTCAATTTGACGGAATTTCATGCTGCTAGGGGAAATGAGAAAACATTTGAAGAAGTTAGGGATAAAATGGCGGATTCTTTTGTCCTAGGTTTGTCATTTTACTCCTTTGTGGGACTTAGGGGAAAATTGTTGGAACGATAAGAAGATATAGCTCCTGATGAGTAATTGTCTCATTGATTCTAATAATGTTGCTAAGTATCTGAGGTTTGGTATGCAACATACAGAGCACCTCTTAGCTAATAAGTTCTCGCGCACCGCGCTCTTTACATTGTATCTTCTGAAATTCATGTTAAAGAAATAAGTTGTAGTGATTTTTTAGTTTATTTAGTGTTCGACTTAAATTATAATTATTTTGCGAAAGTATTTGGAAATGTGCCACTATTCATGTATCATATGACTTTTCATAAACTACGATTCGTGTTGCTTTTGTATTTTAAATATGCTGGCTCTTAATGAGTTATGGAGCCGAATTACGATGTATCCGCTATCTTTTTTTCAAAATTGGACTTCGTTTGCTGTCTTCTCGACGGTTTTTTTTTTGAAATTCCGATGGGCTAAAACAAGTTGTAATTATTTTTCAATTTGTGCCTGAATTTGATGGTATTTGTAACCCCATTGGTATGGTATACCCCTTAAAAAGCAATAATACAATAATAATAACAAGAACTCTAAAACACTGACATACATTGATAGTATTTGGTGGTAAGGATATTATAGAATTTGCTATTTTCATAATTCAGGAAAAGGATTTTAAAAGCAGTTACTCTATTTGATTTGCTGATTTGTTGAGAAGAAGCTGACATTTCGTAATGGAAAAACAAAAAAGAACAAAAATTTGCACTGGTGGTAGTTGAATTGACTAATTGAACGGATTTCTTAACTTGCAGAATTATTTTAAGTCCGCGGTGAAATGTACAGAAGGATTAATCCACTTAATTGTTTTAAGCATGGATTGGTGGTCGTATGGAGATGACGATAGTCATATTTTTAGTAACAGAATGATGTAAAAATGGGTTATCTGTTTCTTTGGAACTTCTGAGACACCTAGAAGTTATAATATTAAATAAAGCTAAATATTTGCTTTGCAGTCAGATTAGGTACCGTAAGGAAATTGAACTAAATGGATTATCCACGATGTATCAAATTTATTGGCTGAGGCAATTGGACTAAATGGATTATCCACGAAATTGAATTAAATGGATATAAAGCAAATTGAACTAAATGGATTATCCACGACGTATCAGATTTATTGGGTGAGTCATAGTTACAATACAAAAGAAAATAAATACGCTACAGGTAGATGAAGTTTCTAACAGCAAGATTTAAGATAGATTTCAATAAAATCTAAAGCCCATGTTGAATGATCATAACCAGTAGATCTTTTGACGGGACCCTTTTAATTTAATTACACAATGTTGAAGTAAATGAAGAATAGCCTCAGATGGCTCCCCACTCATTTGGTAGGGGTATAGCGTTGGATCTTATTAGACCGTCGCATCGGGATTCCGAATTCATTTAGGGGTTACTGTAGGCTTATACTTGTTTCTTGTACTTTTATACCGAGTTTGCACTCACCAGGTGTTTGGTATGAATTGGCACCTCCTTCAAATGCAACGACTCCTTCAAATGCAGTGTGTTAGGTTTCTGCCAAGGCTCTATGCACTGTCTAATAAAAAGAGTTACAACTTAAAATGGACGCTACCAACTGCGCCATCGTGATATTTATCGTAAAAAGGCCTTTAGTTAGCCCATTTTGACTAAAATCGACATAAAAAAAAAACTGTTATGACCTCAGAAGCAGGGTCTTGCGCTTAGCATTTTTTATTTATGTTTATCTTTTTGTGCGTTTTAACTGTTGTTTTTATTTGAGGTCAACTGTAAGCATTCGTGACATACTATCGTGGGTCAGTTTTATAAATATGGTAGCTCTGCCCATAAAAGATGGTTCCAGTCAACTATTAGACGTTGGTTCGGCGTACGCTCATGGAGGCTGTCTAGTTTTCCTTGATGGTCTTGGAACGGGAACGACTTCTACAGAAAGGCAAGCCAAATTATCTATTCTTTCATTTTATTTTATTGTTATTTTTTCTACATTATGAATTCGATTTCATTGACTAGTCCATAGTGGTGGATCCAGATTTCGAGAGGAAGTGAGAACGACTGGTTAGAATTTAGATGTTGCTTTCTCTCTCTCTTTTTTTTGGCTCAACCGATTCAAATAAAGTTAATTAACAAGTACTCAAAAGTAAACTGCGCTCAAACAAGGGAGAGGAGGGATGGAAGGTTGACCCTTCTGGATCCATCACCGCTACTTTAAAAGGTAAATTGATTCCGAATACTATTATTTTATATAAATAGTAAAAATGGTTGACACTTACCAAATTTTGTGCTATAGTACAGATTTACATCAAATGCAATACTTGACCAAATTAAAAGTGACCACACACCAAATAAAATCCATATCTATCATGTAAAAATATTTTTCGGTAAGTTGGCTTCACTAAAACTAAATTTACGCTGAAATAATGACAACAATGTTCTAGCGCGACGATCAGTATCTGTTTTAGTATCTTGTTGCTGGCTGCCCAGCAACTAACTATAATTCTCTTTAGTACATATTATCTCGAAAAATATAGCTTTCTTGAGCAAAAAATTGTATCCGTGTGCATTATTTGCCCAATCTAGAAAAACAAGAATTTCATTAGGCAACTTGCAGCCCATGGCAAAAAGTCGTTTCTTTCTTTAATATAATCCATATTAGAACAAGTTTCTTCCCTAGGAATTTAGTCTTTTACTACTTTTTTCCGCCACAAGCTTATTCAAATATCGAACGTTTTTGCTTTTGTAGTTTGACGTCTTTGGTCAGTTATTTTCATGAGAAAACTCGTGTTGATAAATGGGAGCGTAATGTAATATTTGACGATTAAAGAAACAACTTAATCTCATAGTGTCAATAAAGCACTTACATTTTTTTTAGCCTCATCGGAGTTTACATGTTGTCTTTGTCTTTGCCTTTATGCTTTAAGAGGTTTGTATTTTGGGCCTGGGTGAAAATAAACAGTTTTTGACTGGATTTTATACACTTAAGGTTAATTTATGATAGAAAAAAAAAACTTAGACAAAGTCTTTAAAAGCTAAAATTTTGGAAATAGAAAGTATTTGAGATTATAAATTGTAATAATTTTTGTAAGCCGTTTAGAGGCGAGTTCTAACAATTCCAGAAAACCCAAATTAGGGAAAATTAAAAAACAAAATTTATTATTGGGATTCATGCTAATGAACCAATCAGAAGTGAAATCATATTGAAATTAGTTGTCATAAGAAATTTATTTATATACCTTCTAAACGATTTAGAGTTTATCTGCATATTGTCAGTACGATTCAGAATTTGTCTAAATAATAGTCCACTTCGCCAACAATTGGCTACTAAAAAGTCTGCTTTTAGATATTTGCGCCCAATTCGTAGTTTGATTTAAGAAGTTTACGTATGATGAGGGTATATAGCCCCATTGCTGAGGACCGCAGCATCCATCATTCATTAGAATTCCACATTATCGTAAGGGTTTTATGACTATTTTTTCCAGTTGTTTTTATTATTATTTCTTATTTAGTACCGGGTCTTTTTTGTTCATTTGTTCTTATGGCTTCATTTTGTTATTAGTAATTTTAGCTTTTTAGTTCTCATTTGAGAATTGAGTTATATCTCTTCCTTCCCTTTCTTTTTAGGTTTGACGTGCCTCGATTTTTTTTCCATCGGTCCTTCAATCAACTTATATGATTCACAATAAGGATCACCAATTTAATTCATATAGAAAATAAGAACTTCTTTCTTTCCTTTTGTCCCATTAAAAGCTTTTTTGAGTAGTGGTTTTCCTTATCAGAATCATTAGCCTACTTTCTCTTGTGACCCTTAACAAGGGCGAACTAATTAGTTCATGAATGAATTATGTTGCTTTGCAGTTCTGGGCTTCTCATTCCTTATATGTTATTCTGGAAATAATATCAGTCATGGGAATATTCGTTACTGTCTATGCTTTGATAACGACTCTTGTCAACACTCGATGTCTCATTAAGCTATGTTTTTATGGCCCGCTTTCCTGATCTATCCCTCTTGTGGGTTGGCAGGGAACAAATTATGTTGGTAATTTGTAATTTATAAGCGCTTGGAACACTCTGTTCCAGTCCTACTTTTTTCATTTTACAGAAGATTTTTTTTTTTTTTTTTTTTTTTTTTTTTTTTTTTTTTTTTTTTTTTTTTTTTTTTTTTTTTTTTTGTTAGGCAAACAACAAGTGAATCGGTTTTAAATCAGATTTCTTTAAGGGAAAACGGAAAAACTAGCATGCATTGCTATTTAGAAATTGTTAGAACTGTTTTTTTCTTTCCGTTTTGAAAGTTGCGCTTTCATTACGAGACTGGAATTTCATTTTCGACCAACAGGATGTCTCACTTTGCCTCACTAACTGGCTTGCTGGGAAACTTTACTTCACAATAACTTACTAACAAAGCTCCGCTAAAATTTTCACTTGAATGGTTCTGCCAACCACTATTGAATTGGAGTATCTTTTGGCATCAGTTTAGCATCTTTTGGGATAAGAGTGCTGACTTACAACTCAGCCCCATTCAGATCCACCCAGTGCAATTCAACTCATTGGACTTCACTTAGTTTGAATCAACCATTGTGAAATCAAGAGTCGTCCAACCAACTATCCCTTCAATTTAACCCCTTTTAACCCAATACACATGCAACTCAGCCGAAATTCACGTTAACTCTCAGTTACTTCAACCCCCTTTTAACTCAACGCCCATTCAGAGCAACCCTATTTACCTTAATCTCGTTTAATTCAGTCCCTTTCACCTCAACTCTCATTCAACTCATCCCATATTCAGTTCAACTCCATTTAATTCAACCCCCATGGAACTCAACCAATTTCATTTCAAACCTCAATTATTTCAACCCGTTCAACTCAACTCTATGCCATTGCCCTAGGGTTGTTTGCCAAACTCAAACATGCCACTAGATATGTCGTTCAACTTTCTTTATGAATATAACGGTTGCTGCCACATAATTGAATCCCAGTCGCCTACCTCTAATGTCTGGATATAGCCCTAGGCTGTGTGGATTTTTTTTTTTTTTTTTTTTTTTTTTTTTTTTTTTTTTTTTTTTTTTTTTTTTTTTTTTTTTTTTTTTTTTTTTTTTTTTTTTTTTTTGTACGTATTCCTCGTCAGTAGCTGAAACATAATGCCAATTTGAAATAAATAATACAACTGAATTAGCAGCGTTTTGTATATGACCTATTTCTACATCCAGCCAATATGGTAGTTGGGACGCAATTGCGTGGTAGCGATGATGTTGTTGTTGTTTGTTTGTTTGATGCACTCCTGGGCAGGCTGCCCATTGTGCACGTCTCCTCGATTTCATCAGAGCCTTTAGGGGTGAAAGGTGTTCCACGTCAAAATTCAGCTGTCCATCTGTTGTTCTGTCATGACCAAGGGTCAAATAATTTAAATAGCCATCTGGCTTTTGTCACTGTGGTTAGAGAGGGGTTTTGAAGAGTCTCATGGCAGAAACCATTAAATCAATTGCAAGCTATATTCAACTCCGTCTAATGATGTCACATTTGAGCCTCCATATTTACAATCGAAACACAACTGGCTGATATGGCAATTTAAACTGATGAGCTTGGCTTGCAATATACACACATACTCATACATATGCATACCACTAATTTACACGTACAACATTAAAATAATGTGTACATGTAATTTACATGTATAATATTAATATATATATATAATTATTAGTATATATTACAGCATTAAGTGTAGCTTAGTATCTACAATAAAACGGCCTAATACTTCCACAGATTTTTTCCTAGCCCATGGTGGTGCCTGTGCATGGCCCAGGATACTTCTGAGCGTGAATGCGCCAAAATACTTTTGGCAAGCTTTTTCAGTGGCAATCTCTGTGTCTCATACTTTTTACAATACATTAAAATATGCCTACCATCTTCTTCTACATTGCAGACCTCGCATAATGGAGAATCTACTGACTTCCATCTAAATTAAACACTCCTAATTTGAGTATGGCCTGTTCTGAGCCTGAATATACTGATAGCCAGGTGTCTGACTGGGTGGCATAGATCAGGAGGTGGGGTACCATAATCATACAAATCAAGGATCTGGTTCTGAGACCTTTGACCCAAAACCTCTTTCTCCTTCTCCTCTTAGCAACTTATCATAATAACATAAGAAATCAGTAACTGAATACTGACAAACTAAATTCTCCCTATACTTAGCACCCCATTTTGCCAGCTTATCTGCCTGCTCATTTCCCCTAATTCCAACATATGCTGGTACCTCTGTTGCTACAATCTCATACTTGGCTGTAATCAGTTTTAGCAGTATCTTTTCTAACAGCAGCACTGATTTTCTTGCTGGCCTATGACCATACATCAAATAATTCAGTACTGAAAGTGAGTCACTACATATCAAATATTTACCTACTGGCAAAACACTTGCAATAAATTCAAACGCTTTCAATAGTGCATACAACTCAAGTGAAAAGATTGACAACTTTTCTGTTACTTTAAAAGACAGTAGCCCAAGGACCACAACAGCAGCCCCACCCCCAGTGGCAAAGCATGATCCATCAGTGAATACCATTCTATGTCCAGTCTGTGTCCACTGGTCTACCCATTCATGCCACCTAGCTCTTGCCATCTCTGGTGGTTCCTCTGAACTACCCCTTTAGAATGGGGGTAGTGCTATATTTGACTTTATACCTGTACTAGAAGCTGAACCTACCTCATCAATGGCATCAGGAGCTGGGATAGGGGCGATGATGTTATTTGGTAAGAGCGTTGAATGGCAAATCGAATGCTGTGTTTATCTTTTCAGCTAGTGAATTAATTGACAGCGAACGAACGGATTCGAAGTAAATTCAATTGACAATTTGAATTTTATTGACAAAAAACTATGCAATTAAATATGTAAGCACAAAAGCATGTCATAAATTACAGTGGCCGAAAAAAAAGAAATATGCTGGACACATAAATTTTTTTCTTGTATTAGCCACTTGCAAAATGTTTCTTTTTAGGTCAAAAATGAATATTTGACACTCAATGCGTGTGATGAATTTATCACATTTAAATATTTTAAATTACCTACTTAAAAATAGGGATAAGAGCTTAGGTTTAGGGCAGTGCAATATAAGGTAGGAACTTGGAGCAAAGCAAAAAGCAAATTTTGATTCTTTAATCAGAAGTAGTTAAAATTTGTTTCAAGGCCATCCATAGATTTCTGCAAACAACTGCTCAAGGGTGTTTTACTATAAAAATTAAATGCATGGGATTTGCCGTAAATTTTACCAAAAAAATCGGTTGTGTTATTTGACTGGGTCTGAGCTAAATTGCGTCGAGTTAAACAGGGTTGGGTTGTATCGGTTAAGTTGAATAGGGGTTGGCTTGAACAGGGGCTGAACTGAATAAGGGTTAAGATGAATGAATTTTTAAATGAATGGGGATAATTTTAGTGGGTTGGAGCTAAAGAACGTTGGGTTGCATGGATTGAGTTGAACGGGGTCGAATTGAATGGGGCTGGGACAAAAAGGGTTGAATTTAAGGACGGTTGAGCTGAATCAGGGATGAGATGAACGGGTGTTGATTCAAATGAGGGTTGGTTTGAGTGGGTTGAATTTGCACGAGTTTGGTTTGAATGGGATGGAATTAATCTGCAGGTTGAATTGAAGGAGTGTTTTGTTGCAAGGGATTGAGTTGAATGGGGTTGAGTCACACTTGATACTTTTTGTTGTTGCTGTTTTATTGTGAAGTATAATGATATTCTCGATTAGCTTAAAGATATTCATCTGAATGATCATGCTCTACCCTGTTAATAGCGGCATTTGGAAGAATGCATCAGTCATATGTCTTGACTGGAAATCCTTCATTATGTGATCGATGGTATCATAACCTATGGTGTGAAGTTGCGGCACAAGCAAGTTTATATTGTATCTTCCATGGAATGTTTGAGATACTGCGTCGGTATAGGGATTATTTTTCATATCAGATCTTTGCCTATTAATGTCAACAAAATCATGCAAACTCCGTGTTTTGATATCAGATTTTTGTCAAATAATGTCAACAAAATCATGCGAACCCAAATTCCCAATTGAATACAGAGAGAGACAGACTATTAGGTGTTAAAATTAAACTTATTGTAGGGGGTATTCTACTTAGATAGTCTTGGCTGGGCGTGGGTTGAACTAAGGCTAATTTTTCGCTATAAATTCCTCTTTTAGTCAGTTCAAAATCAATCAGTTGTTATTTGTATACTAATGTATTGGTTCCCAAATTTTTCCAATTCACGGGTCCTTTTTGTCATGTCCAGGCTTTTCCAAGGCTTTTTTGTAGCTCTTTAATGAATTTTATGTGAAACACGTAATTCTATTAAATTAGTGAGACTTACGACGTGATGCTATAGACCGGATAGCACAAACGTTTGATTTCCAGTCTAGATATTCACGAGTGCCAAGGGTCCGAGCTCCTGCCCGAAGGAGCGAAGACAATCAACAAGATTGTGATGCGAGCTTCTCTATTCAATTATTAAAAAGAAATGATTTGTTGCTTCCATTTACGAAAACTCACGCTCCTGAGGGTGCTGAATAGGGACGTCAATCGCGGAAGGGGGGCTAGAGGTTTTGCCCTTCCCCTAGGTTTGTAAAATGGCTTTTCCTAGGTGTTTTCATTAAAAAATATCCTTTTGGTATTTTCATTGAAAAATAGAAATAAAAAGAATAAATTGCCCTCCCCCCTCTCTATATTTTGAGGAGTATCATCTCTCTCCCTACTTTTCCCTGAATTGATGCCACTGGTGCTGTAAACTTGGAGAACTAATACCTTATTGGCAAAAACTTCGCTTTTGTGTTTCTATGGCTGTTTCGGTTATTGCATATTTTCATAGTTGGTGAATTTCCGTTCTTAAAAATTATTTCTGAATTGCTTAGTTTTTTTTCATATTTTTATTATTATTATTATTATTATTATAATGAAAAACGGGATGACATAACACCAAAATGACAACACATTTTTAAACTTCCAGGCTCTCGGAACCACGGGCATTGAAAAAAGCAGCTGTTGAACTCATGTCAAAACAGATTTTACGCTTGTCTGGGCAGTCAATAGACACCTCAAATTTAATTGGAGACTATAAAGATGTAAAAATAATTTTGGACGCTGAAAAGTTTGGAATAAATCCTTTCTTCATTGAACGAGGACCAGCAAAGGTGGAACAGAACCTTTTCAAGTTCAAAGCTCCTACAACGGCCATTAATGTTGCTCGGGTTTTGAGAAGTTTGCAGCTATCCAAACCAATTTTACTTGAAGGAAGTCCTGGAGTTGGTAAAACAAGTTTAGTTGAAGCTATGTCTAAAGTTGCCGGCTATGAACTTGTCCGTATTAATTTGTCTGAACAAACGGTAAGTCTCCATTTTATGTAGTAAACTTGTTTGAAACGTTTACACTTTGCTCCAAAGTTACCTCAAGTTTTAAAAGTTTCTTTTTAATATCTCAGGCATAAAGTTAGGAGTTGAAATTGTTTTAACTTGTCTTAAATATTATCTTAAGGATTATGTTCCCTCTGAAACAACCAATTTTGAGACTAGCCTGCAGCTGTAAAGTGCCCCAAAAGGACAAGAAACTTACATCATTGCATTCATTAATCTTGGATCTGTTCATTCGCCAAGCCAGAATTAATATATTATTTTGTCTTTTTATAGAGAAGGATCGGAACTCGCTTATAAAATAGGAAAATTTTCCTTTTTCAATGATTTCAACGAATTTTTGATCCAAGAAATCCTGTACACCGAATTTCAAAATTTAATTTGGTAGATGGATAGAACTGAATCTCAGCTATGGAGTAATAGTAAAATTTTCTTTTTCGCTGATTTCCTGTGGGGAAAGCAGTCTGCATACCTGTTCAATTTTTTTCCCAACCCGAACGCATCGTTAAATTTTAACTATTAAGAGAGTCTCGGGAATTCACTGTTTTAGCAGACTTAGACGTCTCTTCCATAGAACTGGTTAATTTCAATAGATATGTGCGAAGCAAAAACATCAAAACCTACCTGACCTTACATTAATGTTTTTCGTTGGTAGTTCATTCTAATCGGCTCTGTGCGGCACTTTTATAGGTTGTATTTTGTAGATAAAAAAAAAAAAAAAAAAAAAAAAAAAAAAAAAAAAAAAAAAAAAAAAAAAAAAAAAAAAAAAAAAAAAAATAAAAAATCTGTCGAGTCGTTGGTGCCATAGATATATAAATGCCTTTTTATAAGAGTAATTAGTCTATTTTATATCACGGTAACGTAATTGGAAGCATGGCGTTCTTGAATATTCTACATCAAGAGGATGCCTGTACATATGCATATGCATTACAAGATGATGATACCTTTACGTATGCATGGACAACCAATTTCATTGATTATCTTTGAGAAAAATAATTATCCAGTCGTCGTCGGCTGATGAAAGATCGGAATTCAATCGTGTTTGCTTGTCATCTAGTCATTATTGGAGCCTAGCTAAGTATAAATAGTCGATGAAGAATTAGAGCTGATCTTTATTATGGAATATGGATGCATAAGAAGCAATAAAATAATCAGCGATAAAGCAGCTTTAAAGCAGCTTTGTCGAACCATTTTTAAGCAGCTTCAATTTCGTGGAACTTCTCAAGTTATTAGCTTAGTAGTCCACAACGGCTTTGTGACGCTTTCACAGCCACGTTAGGTAATACATTTATCCATGTGCAGAGGTTTGATCTTTCAGGGACAAGGGGGATCCAGGTAGGAAAAAAAAAAAGGTTTTAGCCATGATTTTTAAATTTCTGGCAGGGGCTCTTGAAGGTTTGAACATTCCTGTCGGTACTTATAGTATACATTGTTTTATTTGTTTCAGTGCTTATTTTACAATAGATTTAAATACAGTTTCAAATTTGCAGGATGTTGCAGACTTATTTGGTGCAGATTTGCCAGTAGAAGGAGGTGCAGGTGGACAGTTTTCGTGGAGAGACGGTCCGCTATTACAAGCTTTGAAAGCCGGTCACTGGATCGTGCTTGATGAGGTAAAAATCACTTTTAAGTGAACTGCTCATTCATTGAAAGACAAGGGAAAGCACCTACATTGAAAATGGATAATGTTAAAAAATGAAAAGGAAAAAGGATAGTTTTAATGCCCGTGGATTTAAAAAAAGCCCAAACATCCGGATTTGGCGTTACAGTATGTTTCCTAAAAAATTTACCTTGCTTCTGTCAGCGAAAATTTGAAAGGATATTAGTTCCAACTTCGAAAATATAGCCTACTAATTTATTGATTTTTTTTTACCTATACCCCATTTCAAAAATAAGGTTTTTGCAATATGATGAATATTTTTTTTTTCTCTCTCAATCCTAATTTTTATTAAATATTTCTGTGAATTTTCAATTCCAAGGATCAGTCCAACATATAAAAGTGAAATTAATCAGATTGATTTCTGAAAGGCGCATGTCATTTCAGGATCTATCATCTTTGAAATTGGTTTTCAATAAAAAAAAAACTTCTCGTACCCAAAAGATTTTTGATGCATTGCGTTCTTTAGTTTACAATAATTAAACGCAAAACCGGTGTAGAAAATAGTTACTGAAACTCAATTTGTCTTTATCACATGAGAAGGCTTTGAAAGAGCAGCCGAATATGTTTTAGGTTTGACGTTTTTGTAAAAGACTTCGCCGTGCTGTTTTGACATTGCTGTTAATTTTAACGTTATTACTGTATGAAGCCTATTCTAGTGATTTTTCTATCCTTATTCTGAGCTTCTATTCTCAAGACTGTTGGACCAAAAATCCTTACCAGAATTAAAGAAACTACCCATTGGCCTCAACGATTGGAAACATGTATCAATGTTAAATTTACGCAAAATCCGTGAAAGTTTCTCACCCAAACCAGGTATTTTACGGATTTTGCGTAAATTTAACATTGATACATGTTTCCAATCGTTGAGGCCAATGGGTAGTTTCTTTAATTCTGGTAAGGATTTAGCCCGGGGAAATTTAGTAAGTGGGGTGTACGAAATTCCGTGTTCTTGTGGGAAGTTCTATATTGGTAGGACTCACCAACAATTTGTTGAAAGATTTCTTGAACATCGAAATTCAGCAGAAAAAACCCTACAGTTAAGCGAGCCTCCGGAAACTTTTTTTTTTCAGCCCTAGCAGAACATATTTGGTTTCAACCAGATCACTTTGTAAAATTTGATGAGGCCTTAGCTATTTCAAATGATAAGGGGTACACACAATGGGCGAGAGAAGCCATAGAAATTAAAAAACATGTATTTGCTAACCTTTCGATAAATAGGGACACAGGTAATTTAAATATTGACCCAATTTATGATAATCTTCTAAAGAGTGAATCAACAGTCAATAAGGGAGTTAAAGTTTTAAATAATCACCAGGGGACTATTTTACCTGCTAGACCAAAAGGATTTGCTTCAATAATAGCCAATAAAAGGATTATTTCGCAACAGAATAATTAAAGCAATTTCCAGTTTTTTTTTTGTTTTTTTTCCTCAGTTACTCTGGTGTTCTCACTGAAGTAACTCTATAATAGTATCTTTTCCCTACGTGGATCAGTTTGCGCCAATTGTATAATTTTTTCTTTTTGGTGGTGGTTTTATTGGTTTTTTAGTTTTAACTTGTTTTTTTTTTTATCTTCTTCCTCTTGTGTTTCTTTCGTGCTGAAGATGCCTTGTCTGGATACAGGCGAAATATCCGCGTTGTTGTAAATTTTTCGTTTATTTTCTCTCCACTGGCCGCAGTCTTTTTTTTTTTTTTTTTTTTTTTTTTTTTTTTTTTTTTTTTTTTTTTTTTTTTTTTTTTTTTTTTTTTTTTTTTTTTTTTTTTGTCATGGCTGGCCAGTTCGGCTTAAGATCTTTCATTAGAACTAGCAAGACAACCTCCCAGTGGCCACCTGGAAAATCGAGGTACAGAGGTCGTCCTGAGAGAACCCTACGCCACGCATAACCAGTAAGGTTTCGACTCTCTTCAAAGACGTTGCTACGAGTGGGAAAAATGGAATTGCAGCAGAATACTGAGGAGACTAGAGACTGTCGACACCCCTATGTGCCTCTAGAAGCACATGAGGGGATTAGTTCTATTCCAAAAGAGGAACTAGAAAAATGAGACCCGCTATTTCAACTACGGGGCTACAAAGAGGAGCCTCTTTTTAACTTAACACTTTTAGCTTTCCATGGCAATTGTCAACTTTTAGAGATTTCTTGGGAATCTGGTCCTAAAGGTTCCCTTGCCTACATTTGGGTGTTAATTAAATAATGATGAAATAAGAAAACAAGGTGTTGATAAAACTACGTAAATAAAAATAAAGATCCCGTTCTATTATAGCATAGCTTTTGTTTTATATACCAAAGGCAGTTTCCGCAATAATTGTTTTTTCTCTGCTATAGCTCTTTATCAATAAGGTAGAATTTACATATGATTAATTAATACCTAATCAGAGACAAATGAAGAGGAAAGGGGGTGTTTTGGTTAGTGGCCCCCAGAGTCTCGTGATTTCTTCAATTTTTCCTCCAATATATCACATCTTCCATAGAATTTGCGTAATTTTTCGAATTTATGTCTATGTCCCAATCCTAAATGCATGCCCCTCCAAAATGCGTCTTGTTGGCGTGCCTGTTCGTAGCTGTTGAGATGTTTACCCATATCAAAATAATTCCATAGCGTGATCACGGTACACCAAAAAAATTTCAGTTCAAGATTACGAAACATATAAAACCATTTTCACTTAGATTTTTAAGTATAGAAATATGAGACTTAAAAAACGATTACCAAACTAGATTACCAGGCATGGAAAAAAACAACAGAATTATAAGGTAGATTAAGCAGTTTTTAAAATTCAGTGCTAAAAGAAAAGCGTATCTTCTTGTCCCTTTGTTAAATATTGGAGAAACAGAGGGGGAGAAAGAAATCAAAGAGAAGAATTGCTGGTCAACCAAAGGTGGCACGTCTTCACTAAAAGACACTTGTCAGCAGCGCAATTTTAAAAAGAAGGCTATTTAAATTCACCCCTTGTTCTGCAGTCAGAAATCCCATATGGACAGTCCCAAATAAAATGTTAAGAGACAGTTTTCAACAGAGAACTGTTCTAGGAGGAAATAAAGAAGGAGAATCAAGGCTTACGCATTCAGCTATTTATGGAGGATGATAAAGTTTCTCTAAATAAGATTAAATAGCTGAATAGGTTTAGAAAACAGAGGATTGAATATTCAATAAAGAAGTGCTGATTTCCCTTCTTGTGGGAAAGATATTTACATGCATTCTTTGGTTAGATAGCATGAAAAAAAAATGACTAAAGAATCTAGAGACAAACTTCAGTGTACATAAAGCTTGTGTGTCAGCCGAAGTTTGATCCAGCTGTTCATCTTTATACCATAATGTCGACAAGCTCAGCGGAAACGAATGGGCTACATCTAGGTTTTTACTTATATATAAATGTAAAGAAGAACTTCTAAAATTCCTGTAGTTCCGCTCTGATTTGAACAATGCTATATTAACTCTAAGAACAACAAATTGTTAGGCAGTCTTTTGATAAGGAATAACCAGTCTATGAAATGATGTTTGAAGAATATTTTCGTAGGAGTTTTTTTTCAGTTATGCCATTCAGGAACATCTGTTATTCTTTTACCAATTGTCAGGGATTCAAAATCAAAGATTGCTTTCCCAACTCTCTCAATATTTCCAAACTGTGACAAATGGAACCGTTAAGATATCGTCTTTATTAAAATAAACTGTATGCTAAAGATAAGCCCGTTCAAAGGCTAAAAGATTTTCCCAAGACAATAACTGGTTATAAACAAATCTTATCTCGGACAAAAACGGAAATGATTAGGAAAAAAGACTATAATTTTGAAATATTCTTTCGATATACGCAATTCATATAAAGACGGTCAAAGTTTCGCTTCCGCCTCTACACTTTTGGAAGCAGCTAACCAAAAATCAATGAAAAGAACACATAAAGAAAATAGTTTTTAGGAAGATGAAATAGCTTGAAGTTGAAATAGTTTTTTAGGAAGCTGGAAGTTGAAATAGTTTTGAGGAGGTTGAACTATTTAATAGATAAGCGAGGTCATTTGAATTTCTCTTTTTTAATGATTTTTAGAAACTTTTTGGATCATCACTGGTGTCTGATTGAAAACTAAGATCTGGCTGTAGACTGTCATTAGCAGTCCCAGCTTCCTATACCATTTGAAATTCAGTTGTGTTTACCATTTCTGTAATTGACCCCATTCAAAGCTATTATCCTCACCATTTGTTAAGACACAATCTTGTCAAGTCTTTGCAGCCCTTTTCTTTCATTACAAGTTTCGGCACTCGGACTTTTGGAAACAGTTCGTGGTAGCAAACTGTAAGTAAGGAGGGACTCGGCTCAATAGTAGCCGAAACACTAAAATGGAATTTTGATATCAATAGATACATCAAGAGAATTGGCTTTTCATGCTGATTCCAAATATACAAGATTCATTAAGTTTGGTTTTAGCCTGAGAAAATTTGTCTGAATGTTTTGAAAGAAAGGGAAAGGGACCCACAAAATATCAACTAATCAGATTCAACGTATCACAAAACCCTGCTATTGAGGTTTCAAGATCCCATCTGCAAAAGTGTGGAATTTATATTTTTTGCCAGGGGATGCATATTTTTTTCCAAGGTCACGTATACGTGTTTATTTATTTGTTTATTTGTTTTCTTTTTCCAGGGGTTATCGTACCGAACCGTATGGTCCTAGAATACCGGGAGAGGGTTCATTCAAACGGAAATTGAAAGTTTTAGTGTCCTTTTTAAGTGACCAAAAAGATTAGAGGGCACCTACCCCCTTTCCACGCCCCTTTTTTGGCCAAAGTCACTCAGTTCTGGTTTTGAGATAGCTATTTCATTCAGAATAGTTGAAAAGTCCAATAACTACGCTTTTAGGGATAACATAACCAAAGAAAAAAAATTGAGTTCGATGTAGTTATTCGCTGTACTGGCAGGGTTGCCACCACGATCAGTTTCTAAAGTGATAAGCTACCCAAATTTGCGTGCTACACAACGATATTTGGTGCTACAGTAAAAAAAAAATAATTACGCGTGTCGCGGCGTGCGCCGCGACATGCGCATGGTCCGTTTTTAGTGTACTTGGATTAGTTTAGGTCAAATTTTTCGTCTGGTTATTTCAAACTTAGCGCCAATCTTTCGAAACGGACACGGTAAAAAGGCGGTCCAGGATATATCAACTTTGTGTTAATCTTTTAAAAACAAATACGGGAAAAAGGCGCTCTGCGCTTTTTGTGAATTCCTCTTGCCTTTTTTAGAATCTTCAGTATTTCGTCCAAGACAAAAAGAAAAATTTGTAACACGAAAGTGTTACAATTTGGTCATTAAATGTAGCACATGCTACAGTGCTACTCATGATGAAATAGTGCTAAAATAGCACGTTCTTGCTACAGGTGGCAACCCTATGTACTGGTAATATTAGTGAAATTGAATGCTACTAAAATATTATAAAGGTAATGCTAGTAAGAAACTAGATAATTAAATGTGTAAGTAAGTGTAACCCCGTGGTCATACCCGACGGTGCAAAACTAGTCCCCCCCCCTTCCATAATGCAGTAAATTTGTTAAAGCAGGTCTAGGTTATGATTTATCTTCTTTAAAATATGGTTTAAATAATTATTGTGTTTGGTCTCCTTTAAGATACTTGATCTTGTTTCCCTTCGGAAACCAAAGTATTATTTTTTTTCTTTTTTTTTTTTTTTTTTTTTTATATAACTTACTATATCCACCAGGCTGTTTCCAGTTTACTTACTTGTTTTCTTCTAGTTGAACTTGGCGTCACAGTCTGTGCTTGAAGGCTTGAATGCTGTTCTTGATCATCGCGGGGAACTCTTTATTCCCGAATTATGCCGAACTTTTCAACTGGATCCAAAGAAAACAAAACTGTTTGCTTGTCAGAACCCCCAAAGAGAAGGAGGGGCAAGAAAAGGCCTTCCAAAGTCATTCCTGAATCGATTTACTCAGGTTGGTCATCCTTTTTCCCGATTTTACCTTTCAGATAAAAGTGTGTCCAAAGCAAACTCTATCATTATTTTTCGTTATCCTCCTTAGTGGATCGTTTTTATTTGCAGTCTTCTATATCAAACTGAAGAAATTGAACAAGAGTAGGTAGAGGAAACAGCTTGATAATGACTAAAGCTGTGATTTTGTTGAAGGAATTTTATGGAAATGTAATCACAACAATAGAAATAAGACCTTTTATATGTTTTAAAGGTATGCATTATTGCATATAGAAGGGAATAATGTAATTAGAAAAAGGAGCATAATATATTTGATAACTTCGCATTCAAGAGGATGGGATGACTCATTTTTTATTTATTTTTTTTTTCAAGTATTAAGGGTTAACCCTCACTATATGGTTCGTATTTCAAAAGAGTGTTGAAGACGAACCGCTTGTAATTTTGAAACCAGTATATATAACTTCTATTATATAATTAAGGTGTTGCACTTCTTCCTATTAGAGGCGACTGGTGACAACGCTAACCAAGTTTAAGTCACTGATGCCGCTGCGATTTTAGAGAATATATTCGAGGTGGAATCGATTCGGAAAACGAGGTGCACCCACCAACACTAAGTCTCTTTTAATGCCAGTTTTCCCACAGAGCTGTCAACTGCAGTAAAGTTGAGCCATTCTTAATATAAATGTGTCAGTGATTTACGATTTTCCCTAGTTTTGATATACGCTCTATCTCCACTCTCCACTTCTTCTCTGACCTCCTTGGGTATGTGTGGTTAATCTCCAACCCCTTTTGTCAAAACTGTGTAAGTTTTTTCAACCCCCTTTCGTAAAAAGTACATGTGCTCCGTTTCCAACTCCTTTTAGTAAACATTGCTTCTTTAGTAAACATGCTCTTCTTTTGTCCTCTTTTAGTTAACAATGTGCGCGCTCTGTTTCCAACTCCCTTTGGTAAATAGTGCGTTTGCTCCGTCTCTGACCCTATTGGTTTGGATTGGAATATATTTGTTATAAATCAAAACGGCATAATCCATAAATAATGTTTAGTCTTATCACAATGAGTGCATGATATATCAAAAATTTCACACTGGTACTCGGTTCGCGCGATTAATGCACCCGTGACAGATGTGTGCATACTGAGTGCATTTATTATAAGCAATTATTGATTATCACCGAAAAAAATTTCAAAGACTTCTGAACTTCCCAAATACAATTTTGAGGCAAAATCAAATTTATAAAAGTCCAAAATCAAAACACTTTAGATAAATTTTGTCCTTTCAGCAATATTGGTTATTAGGCTTTTTTTTTTTTTTTTTTTGATGTTGTGAAAAAATAAAAACATAGCTCAAATGAAAATTTTTTAAGTAAAGCACAATTGACGTTCTTGTCTTTAGAAAGCACAAGGTGCCGTAGCTCGACTCCTGTAGGTAGCAAGTTCTGTTCGTTTTAAGGTTGACTTGGTTATCTATTGTTATATCTGTTCGTTTTGGATTTATTTATATTTTGATAGTGGTTTACGGTCGTTTTACGCTTGCATTATCATTTGACTCTGCTTTTCTTTGAAAACTTCTTTTGCGGGATTTTTTTTTTTTTTTTTTTTTTTTTTTTTTTTTTTTTTTTTTTTTTTTTTTTTTTGTGTGTGTGTGTGTGTGTAATGAATTTCCTGTTAAGAACAACTTAGCTTGGTGGCGTTACAATTCGCGCCCTTGTTTTGTGTCTGTTTTCGACGATACGTGATTGAGCCTCTGCTTTGACCGAAATGGTCTTGGTTATTACATACAGAATGCATATAAACGATTACCATTAGCGTCTTCTCAACTATGTCTCCGAATATGGAGAAGGTAGATAAGTCATACTTAGTAGATAAGGCATCAGAACTTATTGTGTCGATCGATGACTGTGATCTTGTTCATCAGCCAGCTAATTTGTAGTCTCGCCGCTTCAATGTGAATTGACCCCTTCAAAGTTTTTGGTGCTACAATTTCTTGCTTGTAGTTTCATGTTGAAATCTTCTTTTCCTCTATTCCTCTTTATAAGCTCAATGTACATTCATTTTTTATGCTTGATTTTCCATATCTCAAAGGTCTCACTTGACTGTGCTTATTTTCCATCTGTGTGTACGAAATTTTCAAAAAATTTATTCAACAAAGCGGAAAATCGACAAGCTATTTAAGTTCAGGTTATATTTCCTCTTGTCAGCTTCATCTAAGCCGCTTTATGTAATATTTCTTAAATATAGAGCTGCTCTATTTGGATTCCCGAGGATTTTCATGGATATTTTCCAAAGCTCACTCCGCTTCCTTAATCTTCTGAATTTCAGTTTGCTAAGCATATTAGATGGAGATATCTAGTTACCGAGCATATAACTATCTCTATTAACAGCTTCGTTCTTTTTCTCGGCTAAACGCCCAAAATTTAAGCTGGATTGCACGTTGGCTTTATCTGAAACTTTTGTCCCAGTCTTTCGTAGAAGAAGGATTGGATAGTCTATTTTGAAAGTGAAAATAAAGAGAATAAACTCGATAACCATCAGAGTCTGGTTTATCTTTAAAGGATATTGATCTCAATGTCTATGTATGAGCTAGGCCGTGCTGAAAATAAATTTGAAGTATCCAATTTATTGCGAAAATCTGAATTTAAACTTTAGGGAAATTTTTTATAAAACATCTACTTTTGCCGGTCTCAGAAAAAAAATGATGAATCTCCTCTGAAACCAAGTTCTGCATGCCTACATATGCATTAAGAAAAAATTAAATAAATTTGAATAATGTGAGTATTTTGAAAACATGTTCTTTTTATGCTGAGTGACTACCAACTTTTGTCTGTAATTTGTATTTACATATTTTAATTTTTGTTAAGCTTTGCCGAAACGCCTTTTTTCTTGAAGAGGATGGAAAAAATATTTTGCAAAGGTTTTAGGAATGTTTGATCAGAACTGATATCAGAACAGAATTTGATCAGAACAGACTGATATAAGAAACATTTTAGACACTTGTACGTGGGCCCAACAAGCATAGCCACTCGTGCTAATTTCTTTGTGTTACGCATGCTTTTGTAATTCGGAACGGACCTATTCCTCTGCTTTATTTGGGGGTCTGTATGGCTATAATAGAAGGACTGATTGCTTTGATTTGTCTAAAAATAGATGACTGGGTGAATTATAATTTTATCGAACGATTTTTATTGATTGATATTCTTTTATATATATATATAATATATATCTATATATATATATATATTATATATTATATATATCATATATATATATATATATATATTATATATATATATATATATATATATATATTTGCAGGTTTATATTGAGCCATTGTTGTCATCAGATCTCAAATTCATATTGAACTCTCTGTTTCCTCAACTCGAATCTGTGATAGACAAAATGGTCGAATTCAACACCAGATTACAACAGGAAATCTTAGAGACGCATCAGTGGGGACTAAAAGGTGGACCTTGGGAGTTGAACTTGAGGGATATGTTCCGTTGGTCTGAAGCTATTGTGAAGGGAATCCATGTTGGAACCGAAGAAGCCTCTTTAAATCCAGGGGATTACGTGAAACTCATCTATGCTGATAGAATGAGAACTATGCAGGACAAAGAGAAGGTTGGCCTTCTATCTGCTCTTTATCTTCTTTGTTTTTTTTTAATATGCCTATATGAATGTATACATATGCATATATACATATATATATATATATATATATATATATATATATAATATATATATATATATATATATATATATATATATATATATATATATATATATATATATATCTATATATATATATATATATATATATATATATATATATATATATATGTATATATATATTATTCAAGTATAAATATATACAGGGGTGAACCGAAATAAGATTTTTAGTTTTGGCGAGATAAACGTTGAAAAAATTACCAATTTGCTGCTTTAAAGTGGACATTTGATTATTTACTTTGGCTTCAAAGACCTTTTTCTTTTTTCTTTTCTTAGCTGGTTTCGTGAAAAATAAGCAAGCCACCTTCTCAAAATAATAGTAAAATTAATTTATGTGTGGTATTATGTGTGTATTAATTTATTACGTTTTCCGCACTGACTATTGTACCTAAAAACTATCCTTAGATGATTCTTCTAGAAAACGGCCTTGCACATCTTCTTCGGTTGTACGATGCAGCCACGTTTCAACGCCATATTTGACTATTTTCATTGCCGTAGCTTCCAATATCTTAATCTTAGCTCGAAGGCTTACCTTCTTATTCTTCCAAACTTTCTTCGACTGCAAAAAAAAACTACTACTAGTATTTTGGCGCTTTGGTTTAAAACCCTTATAGCACATGTGGCCCTGTTGAAGTAGGTCAAGAAGAGAAAGGATATAGGAAAGGGGAGCTTAGCGATTCCTTCAGAACTGCTGTATTATACGTGATGTGGCACGAGATGTTATTACGCTTGACCATCTCAAGATTCTGATGGTCAAGAAAGTGGCTAGATAAAATTAGAGAACCTGACAATGTTTTTATAGCGAAACTGGATAAAGCATTTTGTAAATGGCGTCATTTAACAGTCTGTTCCCTTCCAGTTATCAAAACAAGGAACGATTTAATGTAAAAGTTTCCATCATTCAGATTTAAAAGATCATTCCTTTCACGAATTTACACCAAATCTTGGAAATACGTTGTTGATCAATTTCGCTTGAAATATAAAAGCGTCATTTTTTTGTAAAGAAAGAATTCAAACTTTAAAATGCCGATACTCAGAGAAAATAGCCGGTCAGGAAAATACACAAAGTAAAGAATTGGCTAATCCTCAGATAATAAGTCCAATTTTCATAGTGTTTGTGTAATCAACTATTCCCTTTTAATTGGCATTCATAGATCAGCAAAACTTTTAGAAATTAAAATTAGCTAAAACAAGTTTTATAATTCAATGGCTAACACTTCAAAAATTACAAAAACTTTCGTCACGATGAATCTTTACAATAGCCAAAATTCAGAATCAAAAATGTAAAGACAAAACGAACAAACTCGACAAATTGCATTCTATTGATGAGTTGCTTTCAGGAAGTTTATTTTGTAAAAAAAAAAAAAAAAAACACCAAATTTGAATTTTAACATATCCCTTATAGACTAAACAAAGTCTTAAAGTTCTTTAGAAATACATCTCATTCAAATTCAGCGGCCATTGTGTTCGAGGAGTATTTCTTAAAGAATTGTATCTTAAAGAACAGCCCCCCCTCATAGCTTTTATGTTGCTCCTTCCTTTCAGTTTAAAAAAACATGTTTTCTATTTAATTTCTGACTGTTTTTCAAATCATGCCAGGAAATCTACTTCTCTCCTCCCTCGTGAAAAATGTTCCTGTCAAATTCCCCCCCTAAAACTTTCCCCACGCGGTAAATCCCTCTCCTGCTAAAAATAAACCCTCCAAAAATATCTGTATATTTCCCTATAACAAACACTATATGTGAATAATGGGCCAATTGTGTAATTTGAAGCCGTTTCCCCAGGGACTGTGGGTGGTCTTGTCATCCCCAAAGACATAGTTATTTGACCTTTCAACTATGCTGAATCAAATGACTATCTAAAAATTTTGATTAGAGGTCTTTGGGGAAGAAGGGCTGTGGGAGGGGTCTAGTTGCCCTGCAATATTTTTGGTCACTTGAAAAGGGCACTAGATTTTGGATTTTCGATCAAATGAGACCTCATCTTCAAGGAACACTGATTCGAAACGATCACCCCTGGGAAAAAAAACAAATAAACACACATCCGTGATCTTTCTTCTGACAAAAACTGCAAAATTCCGTATTTTTGTGTATAGGAACTTGAAACCTCTACAGTAGGGTTCCCTGATACACTGAATCTAAAGGTGTAATTTTCTTTAAGATCGCTTTACTTTTTGGGGGAGTTTTCCTCCTTTTTCGAAAATCGGGCAAATTTCGACAGGCTTGTATCTTTTAATGAGGAACATTAAACTTAAACAACTTTTATATATTTAGAATAAGCATAAAACCATTTTTTTTTTATGTAGCTATTGTTGTCAAAATTCTATTTTAAAAAGTTTTGATTGTTATTGAGCCGAGTTGCTCCTTACTTACAGTTCGCTACTACGAATTGTTTAATTTCAATTACCAGAAATTTCTTTGCTTCGCTCAGAACCTCGCTCCTTGTGTATTTGCCCTGAGCAGGCTTCAAGCTTCACTCTGGCCAATGTAATGTCAGCTTTACTTCAATCACTATTCCACAAAAAAAAACACGAGAATTTCAATATCGCATTTAAAAAAAAATCCCTACTTTCAAAGCCATGCAAACTAATCGATTTTCTCAATCAAATTTCTGTATTCGTCTAAGGAATTTTCGACCCTTATCACCTCCAAAGTTTTATGTGTTGCAGTATCATTTCCAGTCCAGATTAACGCTGTCCGAAGTTGTCTCTTGGGCTAAGTATTGAACTCCCGTTTTCCTAGATTATTGCGCAATGCTTTTTTCTGAGTAGCTCCCATAATATTACGCAATTTCTGTTTGTGTTTAGCTTAAGAATTTTCTTGTTACGGTTTGCAATTATATGAAAAACCTTTTCAAAAGAAAGTAAAGAGCATCATTAAAACTTAAAAGGAACAGAAATTGTTGTGTATATTAGAAGGACTGCCACCTCCACTTCTTACCCTATGGTTTTAACTAATATTTAATTAAAAGTATCTCAAAGAGCAGAAAATATAGCCAGTAGAAAATGGCAGGTGTTTACCGATTGACTTTCCAAACGCTTGAACTAATGTTTTTGTTAAAAGCACATTTGAATAAATAAACCTTTCAGTTTTCCAGGTATTGTAAAAAAAGAACTTTATGTAATGTTGCTCTTCTGTTTTGCTCTTGAAATATTGGTAAAAAAAAAAAAAAAAAAAAAAAATTCAAAAAATTCGAACATTAGTTTAGATTTTGATAATATACAAGATGGATGGAATTTTTTTTTAAAGATATTCCACAGAGGAGTTTCCCGGCAGAGGAGGGAATTTTTCATGGAGGGTTAACCGGATTTCCAGCATCATTTGAAAAACGACCAGAAATTAAACAAAAAAACAAGTTTTTTCATCTGAAAGTAATGAGTTTTTTAAACTCATTGCTACAGAATGAATGAATAGAAATTTAAAGATGAATAGATAAAATTATTCCGTGTATGAAGGGGTTGCCCCCTCCTCAATAGCTTGCTCTTTGCGTTTCAACTATTTGTCCCAATTTTTTAAGGAGGACCCCTGAAACACAAGGGCCGTTTAATTAGAATAATTAGCTTTGTTAAAAGTTTTAAAGAAACTTTAGCGTAAAGATCGAGGTTCTAAGGAGGGGGTAACCCCTTCATATACCGAATGATTTCTGTTCGTTTTGTGATTTAATGTTGCTCCTTGCTTTCATTTGAAAAAGTTTAATATATTTGGAATCTGCTCAAAATTCTTGTGATGTATCTTTTGGTATCAAAATTCTGCTTTTAGACTTTCGGCTATTATTGGGTCGAGTCACTCCTGACGTTACTATGATTTTTTTGGCTTGCTTGTCTTTTTTCTTGAAGTTAATTGAATTTTCATAATAAAGTAGTTTTGGAAACAGTGTTTTGTCAGGTTAATCATGATTTTTATATTAGTTATTAGTAGTAATAGTTCATTTGAAAAAAAAAAAAAAATCAATCGGTTTCACACCAAAAGCGTTGCTTGCGAGGGTGCGCTACTAACAAGAAAATGGTAACTACATCAAAAATATTATATAAAGAGTTGGAGGGTGAACCCATGTACCGAGAACTAAAAACTTTAGTAGAACATATTCCATATAACTACATATTTTCGTGATCCTGAAGCAATAAAAACTCTAAAAATAATAATGAAAACAAGTTAATAGCAAAACAAACAACTCAATAAATAAAAAACTAATTAATTGCAATAACTTTTGCAATAAAAATTTATTGAAATTTTCTTTTATCCGCATTATTCTTTCAGGTACTTCAAGTCTACAAGGAAGTATTTGGCGAAAAGCATCTTTCTCTTAGGTCATCTCGTAACATATTCTCCAACAAAAGCATCATTCAGATTGGCAATGGTCGTTTGATAAAAAGCCAAGAATTGGCGGAAACCCTTCAGAGCAAGGACTTGGTTTTGCTCCATAAGGACATGGAACCTTTGGAGTCTCTAATACATTGTGTGAATATGAATTGGATGGCGATTCTAGTAAGTAGCGACAAATTTATTTTAAAACTGCTACCAGCTGTTGAGTTATACACTGTGGGAAAAAAAGCAATTGTTTACTGTATCGCTTTAACTCCACACTTGTGTCTTTAATCCTGTCAGTAAAACCTAGTTTATATTCATGTTATAATTTTTTTTTCCACGCTATTTTCTATCTGAGTTTATATGCAGGATTTGTGTCTTTTATCTGGGGCCTCAGTTACCCCTTTATCTTCAGGGGTACACAGTGCCGGTGTTAATCTTTTAATTGTCACGTAATCGGGTTGCAGCGTGTACATCCTCCCATTTCAGTTTTACAGCACGTAGTCGGCCCGTTTGTCTCTAATATTTATGTATTTATAACCTAACGTACAAAAAGTATAAAATTAGAGTATTAACAAGAAAGAAAACAAACACAAGAGAAAAATGTATAATTTGTCTTGATATTACGAAAAATCGTATGTTCTGCAATGTTCCTTTTTCGACCTTCCTCTTATATACGCCATCTGACTGCCATTGGAGAAGTGTGCTGGGCCGTCTGGTGGCTGACATGCAGATGTGTTTATTTCTCACTTTTCGTTTATTGCCCATTTCCTTGTATGGTACATTCGTCGTGAGTTCACCGGATGTAGTGTGAATATTTTGTTTGGTTTCTTGTGTCTGTCTGTCGAGTCCCGTGTCTTGAGGTGTCGTTACTGTAACTGTAACGCCTAAATTTTTATCTGAAATTTTTACACTTCTGAGATAATTGCCAACAACCGTTTTCCAAGCGGTTCTCAAACGGAGGACCAGCAGGACAATATGTCCTCAATAACGGTTCTAGGCGTTTACCCCCCCCCCCCCTCCCCGCGGAAAATACCCTACCGTGGAAATTAAGGTTTTCCAAATTTGAGAATTTTATTTGAGTTTTATTTTTTTTATCTATAGGGGTAACGAATTTTGGTAATTGTGTATTATGCGCCACTCACTCAAGTTTACGCTGTGTAAAATTCGAGAACACACCACTTTTTTCGTTAGTTTTTTCGTTACTTTAGAAATAAATTTGGGCTATATGTTTGCATATTAGAGGGGGGGGGGGGTAAAGTATAGCGGGTCTGCATGCAAAATGTGTTTGTTACAATTATTCTGCATATTAGATAGATAGATAGAGAAGTGTATTTTAAAGCCAAATATACGGCCATGAACATAGTAAAATAACATAAATGAAAGGTACAAACAACATAAACTTTGATCAGCGATCATCATAAAACACTTAAATGAAACACTACATTAACCTAATAATAGTACTTGATGCTTGAAAAATCGGTCATTGAAAAAAAAAACCTAACACCTGGAAAAAACACTTAATGAAACATTACATTTACTTTATTTTTTTTAAGTTAACAAAATTTCCAGATGCCTCGCTATTCTTCTTTAATTTTTTAGTGGCCATACCTAGAAGGAATTATTTTCTGACTTCAAACTGTCCAACTACTTTACCACCACCCCCCTTCCCCTTATGTGCAAATATATAGCCCAAATTATGTATTTCCCATCTATTCTGTCACTTGTCTTTGTCTTGTCTCATACTAAGATGAAAGAAACTAACGAAGAAACAGGTTTCTTCTCGAGTTTTACACAGCATAAACTTGAGTGAGTGGCGCATAATACACAAGTACCAAAATTCCTTCCCCTACGGAAATTAAAAAGTAAAACTCAAATAAAATTCTCCAATTTTGAAAGCCTTATTTTGCATGGGGGGGGTATTACGGGGAGGTATTTGGGGGGGGGGGTATTTACCGGGAGGATCCGGGGGGGGGGTATTTACGGGAGGTATTTTCCGGGGGGGGGGGGTAAACGCCGGCCACCTTCAATAACAATTTCATCCTCATTATCTATTTTGCCCCGGCGACCCTCCCATTGAAAGCAGCTTAACGAAGAATTTTTGGAAGTTATCTCGGAAGTGTGAAAATGTCAGATCTGACTTTTAGCTTTGGCAGACGATATTCACTACTTTTTGAGGAATATCTAACCTTAGAGATTTTCAGCGGTATATATATAATTCTGGTGGATAAATTTCCATGATTTTTTATATCTTATATAATTTTACCGTGTGCCCCAAGCGCGTTAAAGAGTTTAGTGTATAATAAAATATTGTAATTGAGATATTTCTATTTCAAAAGCTGTCAAATTTGTTTATCGGAGTACAGTCAATTTGCTTGGTGATTTTTTATTTTAAGATTAAACGCTTGATTCACTCTTTCTAGTATTCCTTTTTTGATGCCTTTTATTTTGTTATTCGTCAAGTTTGCTTTCTGTTGAGTTGTACCCTCAATTGCTTAAGAAGCTACGATGCTTATTATATTATTTTTTTAAGGTTGGACCTCATGCCGCCGGAAAAACATCACTGGTTAAACTTCTATCTCAACTAGCAGGTAGATCTCTGTATGTCTTGTCAATGAACTCAAGCATGGACACAACTGAACTACTTGGAGGTTTTGAACAGGTAACTTTTATCATTCGTTATTTCCTTTTCACCCGCGTTTTGGTGACACATCTTTTCGTACAGACACGTGCGCATTGACAAAAACTATTTTGTTGTCTTTAAGTGTTCTTCCTGTCCACTATTTTAGAGTACTCTTATTTTAGCTATTAATTCCAAGAAACTATCTGAAAAAAGAAGTTTTTCAAAGAAAAGTAAAGAGCCTTATTAATCTTAAGACCAGCAGAAATAAATTCCTATAATAATTCAAGCTCTAAACGACCAGAAATTACTGTTGAAGAATAAATGAAACCCAAAAAGAACATAAATTAAGATAAACCATCATAGAAAGCATAGAGATAGCAGGCCCGAATACAGATGAATAAATAAATGTTAAAAGGAGTAAAAATTGAATTGGATATTCATATCAAATTTAAAACGAACAAAAATTACTACAAACAGGAGTTTGGCTACTGGCCTTTCCCCCTTCCCTAAGCGTAAAATTATAAAGCTTGTTGCGTTCATTTGCCTTTTATTGAAATATATGCATCTTAAACACTAAGTTTTTTTCTTAATATCGACGAGCAAATCAATATAAAACCACTATAATAATCAAGATGACTGGATAGAACTAATGAAAATAAACTGAATATTTAATATGATATTAGTTCCTGGAAACTCAGCCATTCAAAATTTTATTTTACTGTCATTTCTATTTTTGTTTTACAACGTTGTAAATATAAAAGAAAATATTTGTAATATATTTCGTTTTCAGTAAAGCGCAAATGACCCAATAAACTTTAGACTTTTACAGTAAGGGAAGGGTAAAGGGCCAGTAGCCAAACTCCTGTTTGTAGTAATTTTTGTTCGTTTTAAATTTGACTTGAATATCCAATTTAATTTTTAATTGTTTTAACATTTGTTTATTCATCTGTATTAGGACCTGTTATCTCTACTATGTTTTCTTAGGTTTGAAGATCTATCTTGGTAAATATCCTGATGACAAGGATATAGACATCCCACTTTCTAGCAGAGTAGATATTGGTCCCAGACCACCTAAGGGCATAACTAGTACACTAGCTGTTACCTCTTGTCAAGTTAGGTTGAGTATATAAAATCCTCTTCTGGTAGATGTCCTGAGGCCAAGATTGCAGGAGACCTCGGTAAATGCGCTGTTTACTTTTTTTCACCCCCACCACTTCCAGGCTTCATGTAGGTAAGGTAGAGACCAGAATTTGAAATGACGCAAAAAGGGCAGTAGCTTCTGCTTCCCGTCAAGTTTGATTGAAATCCAACAACTCGTTCTGATATATGTCTTGGTGCAATGAATTTAGGAATATCCTCCCCTCTCATAAGTTTATGTCCTCCTAAAGAACAATTAGAATGTTTTCTTTTACCTCCTACCAAGTTTGGGGGAGATCTAATAACCCCTTCCGGTAGATGTCCTAAAGAAAATTATTCAGAGACCCCCCTCCCCTCCTTACGAATTTCGAAATCGTGTCTGAACCCCTAAAAGATACACTGGAGAAATTAGTTCACACTTTCCGCCAAATTTTGTTGAAATTTGACAATCTGCTCTGGGACATATCCTGATTACAAGAATTGGACTCCTCCCCCCCCCCTCTTTCCAGTGCCCCACAGGCAGGGCGGGGTCTGAACCCTAAAATAGCAAAAGCAGAAACCAAGGACACTAGCCCAAGCTTCTCAACAAGTTTGGTTGAGATCTGACAACCTGCTCTTGTAAAATAGGCAAATGTTGTGACCTAAAAGTATATGGACTCCTCCCTCCCTCCACATAAACCGTACCAATCATCTCCCCCACTCTGCTCCCAAAGACTACAGTTTCACTCTTTCTTTCGGGTAAGTTGAGCTTAGATCTGACAATCGTTTCTAGGACAAGAATTTAGGGACCTGTCCTCTTCTCATCTCCCTTTCTTTTCCCTCCCCTCCCCCTACCAGCAGAAATAGGAATAAAAGGACACGGAGAAGGAACAACTAGGATAATAGTCTTTACTTCTCATCAAGTTTAGTTGAGATCCCAAACCCTCCTGGTAGGCATGCTAATATATAGATTCCAGATCTTTCCTCCCCCCCCCCGCACCCCCATGCGATCCAGGTTAATGATGTTAACTTTTTAGTATGAATATGATGTCAAGCATTAAATGCGTACTAAACTTCGAGGAATTCGATAGGAATCAATTATCTCACAAAAAACTAAAAAAGAAGAAGAAAATCGGACTTAAATTGATGCTCAAGAAGTCTACCTTAGGGGCTTGGATATATCCATGTTATTTTGTTTCTTTTCCATACTATTTTTGCTATTTAATAGTGCAAGATTTTTTTATACAAGATTCCTGGAAATTATATATAAGCTGTAAATAGACTCTTCTTTTGTACTTCATGATGCCCATGTAAGACAAAAGCTACGAATTTTCATCTCTTGCAGTTTTCGAGCTACAGGTCTTTGATCGCGATAAAAAAAAAAAAAAAAAAAAAAAAAAAAAAAAAAAAAAAAAAAAAAAAAAAAAAAAAAAAAAAAAAAAAAAAAAAAAAACTTTAAAAGCAGCAGTGGTACTCCACGACACAGTTAGAAACATATTTATTGAGCTTTGTTTATAGCACAACCATTTAAAAAATAGCCTATATTCCACAGCTTAATATTAGTTCTGTCTCAGTTGCCCAAAAAGGCATTAAAAAAAATAATGCAGTAACAATTCAGTGGACGGGCACACCTGTTTAACTTGCCAACGGCTCACCGATTACAGCACAGTTTCTCTGAAAGGAAAAAGTGATTCTTAGTCAATCCCTGTGTAACTTGTTTGCCATTTTCAAGGCGAAAAAAGAAATGCATGAAGCCACAATCGTCAATTGAAATAAACCCAGAATGTTATCAAAGATATGACAGATTGTTAAGAAGAAAATTTATCGCGTTCTAAGCTTCAATTTTTTTTTTTAACTGTATTTAGTGGCTCTCGCGTATCCCTGACTGGCATTTTGGTTTCATTTTCTTTAATACAATAAATCCTTTTAGAAAATTAAATTTAAAAAAAAACAAGTTTTTTTTCAACTGAACGTAAGGAGCAACATTAAACTTGAAACGAACAGAAATTATTACGTATACATAGGGGGTTGCCCCCTCATCAACACCTCGCTCTTTACGCTAAAGTTTTTTTTCTACTTTTAAAAAACTGTCTTATTTTTCTAATTAAATGACCCTTGTGTTTCAGGAGTTGTTATTAAAGAATTGGACAAAATTCAAACTTTCCTCTTTTTTCGAAAATCAGGAAAATTTTCTCATGTTCATAACCTTTGATGGGTAAGACTAAACTTAATAAAATTTATATATTTGAAATCAGCATAAAAGCCAATTCTTTTGATATATCTATTGGTGTCAAAATTCCGTTTTTTAGAGTTTCGGTTACTATTGAGCCGGGTCGCTCCTTAATTACAGTTCGTTACCACGAACTGTTTGATTGAATCTTTTTTTTACCTCTCATATTTATGTATTTTCTCTTTAACTTTTTGACAGAAAGTTCATCGTAGATTTATGTATCATATATTCTTTGAATTATATATCTTTTGATAGCTGGTAATATTCTAGTTACGCAAGGATGCGCGTTAGGAAAAGAGTTTCAGCGAAAACTGCACCCTGGTAAATAGCGAACCCTGGCCTGTAATAACTGAATTTTTAAAAAGGGTTTAGAAAAAAGCTTTCTAGTGAGAAAAAGTTGCCATATAAAAGTGATTCAAGAATGGTAACTGTTATTTTGGCTAAGTTTAATAGCAAAAGTTTATTGCAGAATAAGTTTTTTGGGTATTTCAAAAAAGACTCGAAAACCTTCTGGGATCGAAATGAAAATTCCACCATTAGGATTACCATCGTCGAAAACTATGCAGGATAATTACGTCCCTAACCTTGAACAACCAGGAAAAACTTTTTTTTGCATTGAAAGCACTGATATGTCTCCTTTTTTCTTTTTCTTTTTCTTCGCTGCTTGAAGGGCAATGGAACAACATAGAGAGTTGTTTAAGGGCTTATTTGAAAGATAATTTTTATATCTATTTTACTTAGTAAAGCCATCATAACGTGCCATACGGCACCGAGAATGAGACTTTTGGTGCCATATCTGGAATGGAAAGGCTGAGAAGCATGAAAAGGCTATCGTTATGATATGAAAAACACAGAACCAACGCATCAAAACAGGATTAGGAGCAGAATTATCATTAAGTAGTCTGCAGAAAGTAAAAGACTAATTTATAAATCTCTTAATAGTCTTTTACCGGTCATGAAATAATAAATTTTATTTACAGTTGTATTCTCTAGAAAACTCGAGCAAGCTTTTCTGAATTCTACAAAAATGGGGAAATATTTAAAGCCAGTTAGTTTGAAATAAATTATTAGGCATATGTTGCATAAAATGCGAAGCAATCAGTTTTTCTCCATTTAAGTTTCAACTTCGCTCTTTACTTTCATCAGAATACTCTATTTCTTCAAAAATTAATTAACTAGAAAGAAACAACCTTTTGAAGTTTGATAGCCTATGCAGTAGAAATTCACTTCCCAGGAATTTACTTCAAGGAAAATGAATATTTGAAAGAGCGAATGCAAGGAAATTGAATAGAAACAACTTTTTAGTCATGAACCCTAAGCAATCCGTAGATTGCAAGAAGGGCAATCTTGTTTTTCTTTCCCTGATTTCTTTGACATAACCTGAATATTACTTGGGTTATTTAAGTTTGACATGTAATATTAACATTATTTTTGCAAGAATTAAAATAATCATAGTTAAGACACTATTGGAAACTCATATTTGCCATTAATAAGGAATAGCCTTGGACTTTTTGTTTCAAAATATTATGGTTTTGGCAAAAGAACCAAACTGAATACCGTTATAGTAATGTTCTAAAAAGAAGTTTTGCTAGATTTTCCACTTTTTGTTATATTTCAAGTGCAAGTTATTGTCGGGGAATTTTGGCTCAAACTTGGATCCACAGGGAAAATATTATTTGCAGGGAAGAAACGGTCATTTTTAAAAGCTCGGATAACATGATGTAAAGGGGAAATCGTGAATCAAGCTTTCCTTTAGGGTTGTAATGTGGCACTATGAATATAACATTATCTTTAGTACACAAACAAATTGATGAATTAAGATATATTTTTTTTCTTTCTGGTGTAAGATATTTGGACTTAAGTTATAATCCTAAGTAATATATTAAAAAAGCGCAGTATTAATATTTACTTATTGACAAGATTAATCTTTCAGTAGTAGTGATTTGTCTAATATAAACTGTGTAATATTACCCTGGACTTAAAAAGCTATTGTGCCTTCCTAAGTAAGGAAGTTTCATTTATCAAAATCCGGAAATCTTGGAAAAATTGCTGTATAATCTTCCTCACCTACCACCGGTAACCTGTAAATGTAAAAATTTCTTTACTTTATTCCAATTTAGATTTGATATTACTTGGTTCATTGCTTAAAATAAGGATCAATTAAGTTGCTTAGCAAAGCACCGTTTTGTCTGTAAATGCAGCAAAATCGCCAGCATTGTTTTAATAATGGCTGAAAGTACAGTACTTTTGAGTTTAACTATAAAAATAAATTGCCCCTCCTGGACCATTGGTGGTGCATTGGAGTTCCATAGATGTTTCTCGGGAACTTCTTTGACCGTCGGATTTCCTTCTCCGTCGGACCTATGGAAGTTAAGACCAAACCCGGGCCCCGTATTGCCAACCACAGATCAATCCACTGCGCCAGCCAAGGTCTTTTTTTCCAATAACCTATTGGAATCGTTGCGATCGATATCCCGTGATAATGAATAATTCAAAACATGATTCCTGCACTGATATCTCTCTTCCTTATAATTTTAGTTTACCATAAACTCGATAGCATAAAAAACTATACAAAGACTATAGAGGAAAGGTTAGTGAAGTAAAGCTATTTTAATTAACGAGTACTCACTCACATATGACCCCTTCTGTTCGTTGATGGGGTGAGAGGCGGTGGTGGCGTGGGTGTTTCGTCATCTTCTTCCTCATAGCTCATCCGTGGGGTAACAGTGACAGACAGTTGCGGCAGAGATCCAAGAGAATTAGGCATTCTACGTGGATATTTTCTATAGTTTTGTCTCTTAAACCTGTAACATCGGAAAGTTTCATTCACAGCTGATCGTATTCCTTTGTGTAAAGATAAAAACAAGGCTGGGTTGGCAAACGCATGAACAAATGCTACGTGGAGTGCTATTTCATGGAGAATATTATCTCCGATTTCACGGACACTCGATGAACCACTTGCCACTACAACAAAAAATAGAGGTCCCCAAAATGCTAGATATGCAATAATTACAATGGCAAACATTTTCACTTTTTGTAATCCTTCTATTTCTATTCGCTGAATCGCCGTTCGAACTTGTCTATGCTCATTTGCAGAAGCAGTATCCTGACTTCTTGTGGTTACACTGATCATCGTTGTCACAAAGCTAAAAAGAAAAATTCAGTAAGCTAAAAATGACTAGAGTATCATTTTTGCAGTTCTGTATTTGTTGAAGGAAGAAATATTTAAATATATCTGGCTAATGCTAACCGGCAAAGACAGGTTTCGTATGCAATTCAAATGCAGCAGTGTAGAAAAGAAGCTCTTTCAGCTGTTTGATAAAAAGCTCCATTTGGACTAAAATGCTTTTAACGGGTCATAAATTCTGTTCTATGATTTAGAACCGATACTTTTTATAGCCCTTTCCTTATTATGCCTTAACAGTGCTCGTTCCCTGTAAAAGGGCTAGGCTTTACTCAACATTTATGAGAAAAATCGTTTTATGAAAAAGGTTCTAAATTATCGTGTCAGTTCCATCGTAAAGTATCCCTTTTCTTCTAAAATTTTTAGGTTTCTATTTAACAACTCTCTTTAACTGCCTTTGTTTACACGCAAGCATACATGCTACATAAGGATTGCCAGATTTTTATCATTATCGAGAATCACCGTGGCACCAAACCTATTGTATAACTAGGTTAGGTATTTTCACTTCTTGGCTCATTTTCTAACGATTGGAATCGCCCCTGCAGGAGCTTTAGGATGATTTTCTCTGGATAGTCCTTGATAGAAATTCGCTATACATACCAACTGATCGCAGGAAGAGGCTATTTGACAAATATCCTTTCCTACAAGTTGCCTCATGAAACTAATTAGCGCGAGTAGGTCTAGGAAAAATTGCTCTCGTTACCTCATCTCTGACATAGATTATATTTAAAAGAAGTGTAATTCATATACTTGTAGATTATGAACTTGCCTGCCAAGTTAAAATGCTCCTAAAGTGATTGAGCTGGTTTTGTGGTACTGTCGCCCGGAATCGTGTTTGGTGACCCGGTGAAAGAGAAAATTCATACTGAATCACGCGCCTGATGGAGGAAGTTTTGCATGATGAAATAACAGGACAAAATAAGCTGTGACTCGGTAAATGTTTCCCAAAAGAAATAACTGAAAATGGGAAATAACACTTGTAACGAAATAGATTAAAATCATGATTTGAATTTGAATCTTGATTTGAATTAAAATCAAGTTGCTGCCGTCAAGCCATGGCTAATTGGAGAAAAAGTCAAGACAGATAGTCCGAGCGAGAGGCAAAAAAGATTCAAAAATAAAAGGGATAAATAAAAAGTGTTGGTAAAGATTCTAGATCAGTAGTTTCCCTCCGATTTATGGCCATACCCCAACCTGGTATTTCTAAAATCCGAATGCCCTCCTCGTAGATATTTAAATTTTGTAATTCAAAATTTTGCGTATATTCACCTGAAGGAAGTTAAAAGGCCAATAACTTGGTATCGTTTTTGGGTCGTCCTCTAGGCATATTGTATACTAATGAAAAACATTGTATGAATACGACATCTTTTATAAAATGTAGGACGTCATTGCAATACTATCATGCATCTTTTTTGCTTTTGAGATGCATGAAAAACTGACGTCATTAAAAAGTGAAAGTCACATAAAAAAAATTGTTTTTTTTTTCAAAATTAAGGCTCTAAAGTACAGTCAGTCGAAGGGTGCATGTCCTGCCTATGACCCACCAAAATATTGCCATGCCCACTGGTGAGGGCACATCCAAAATCAAACATTTTCACGTTTTGTATAGCTCCACATATAGGGGGGGGGGTAAACTATCCTAATTATAAAATTTCAAGGTTTTTACAATGTGTATCCTCTCTCAAATACAGCTCCCTCCTTCTGGCACACAATTTGTGAATATGAGTCTGATGTTAAGCGGGTTAGAAGTGAAGCAAAAAAAAAAGTCTATTATTGACCACTCACTGCCAAACTAATTTCCAGAAGTCTTCTCTCATTTTCTTTCTTTTTTAGTAGGCATCTTACTCCTAAGATGCCTACTAGTTTTTTTTTCCCTTATATTTAGACAAGTTTGCCGCCTTGTTGCATTCCCTCCCTTAAGTAAGGCTATCATCTTCTACTCTTTAATTAATTCCAAACGATAGAAAAGTTTTAAGTGGGTAATTAAAGATATTTGTCTTTGGAATTACTGTATGTTTTCAACATCCTTAAATAGGTGTAAAATACTAGTATAGAAACAATTCTTGAATTTGAAATCGTCCGGCGCAATGCATTAACGAATCAGGATATTTTCCAGACGTTTATTAGTGTTCTAACTCATAAATTTTTCTCTTTCTTATTTGTTTTTTATTTGATCAGATGTGGGCTTTTCATGTCAATATAACGAATGTTTTCCAGAAAGGAAATGAATCACCTTCCACTGTTTGCATAGCCTCTGGCTCGTGCAAATCACTGAAAACTTGCCATAGAAAAGTTGGAACTGCTTAATTTGGACAGAATCTGTGTTTCTAAACATGTCTACAACTTGAAACGACCTAAAACTGATTAGAAAAAAGGAAGAAAGAAGGAGTGGGGAAGGTTCGAGCAGAAAAAAAACTCTAGCGTTAATTGAATGTAGCTCACCTAGCAATCCTGACTGCTTGAACCTGTGGCTTTGTCAGATCCCTGTGTAATTTGTAAAGGTGGAAAGCTGCCATTGAAATACAAAGCATATTAACTAGAACCCATAAAAGATTGACGATGTAGTGGCGAAACGGTCCCTAGAATAAATCAATTTTTAAAATAACCATATTATGACATTTTTTGTTGGATTCGTCGTAATATCATTCTATTGTCCAATAAAATCATTGTTCATTTTTGCTTTTAAAGATAGCTGTGAAAAAAAACTGTCCTGGAAATATCAAACAGTTCGTGGTAACGAACTGTAGTCTGTAAGTAAGGAGTGACCCGGCTCGATAGTAACCAAAACTCTAAAAAAAACGGAATTTTGATACCAATAAATACATCAAAAGAATTGGATTTTTATGCTGATTTCTAATATATAAGTTTCATCAGTTTTAGTTTTACCCATCAAAAGTTACGAGTCTGAGAAGATTTTCCTTATTTTCAAAAAGAGGGAAACACCCCCTAAACGTCATAGAACCTTAATGAAAATCAAACCATCAGATTCAGAGTAACAGAGAACCCTACTGTAGAGGTTTCAAGCTCCTATCTGCAAGAATGTGGAATTTTGTATTTTTTACCAGAAGAAAGATCACGGATGCGTGTTTGTGTTTTCTTTTTCCCAGGGGTGATCATTCGACCCAGTAAAAACAAACCCAGTTTTTTTTTCCAGGGGTGATCGTATCGGCCCAGTGGTCCTAGAATTTCACGAGAGGGCTCATTCGAACTGAAATTAAAGGTTCTAGTGCCCTTTCTAAGTGACCAAAAAAATTGGAGGGTAAGTAGGGCTCCTCCTACGTTTATTTTTTCCCAAAGCCACCGAATCAAAATTTTGAGATAGCCATTTTGTTCAGCATAGTAAAAAAATTTAATAACTATGTCTTTGAGGATGATTTATTCCCCCACAGTCCCCGGGGAAAAGGGCTGCAAGTTATGAACTTTGCCCATTGTTTACATATTGTATTGGTTATTAGGAAGTATACAGATGTTTTCAGGGAGATTTTTTCTCGGGGGAGGGGGTTACGTGGGAGGATCCCTCTGTGGGGGAAAGGAATTTCCATGAAGGGGGTGCCGGATTTCCCAGCATTATTTAAAAAACGGTCAGAAATTAAACTAAAAAAACAAGTTATTTCCACTGAAAGTAAGCAGCAACATTAAAACTTAAAACGAACATAAATTACTACGTACATGAGGGGGTTCACCTCCTCGTCAATCCTCGCTCTTTACGCTAAAGGTTTTTTAGTGCTTTCATAAGAGCTATTTATTCTAATTAAACCCTTTGTGATTCAGGGGTCATTCTTAAAGAACTGGAACAAGATTCGAACTTTAGCGTAAAGAGCGAGGTATTGACGAGGGGGCGAACCCCCTCATGTGCGTAATAAAAATATACGAATATAGAAGTTCGCTACGTAAGCTAATTCTTAAGTTACGTATATAAATTACCAATAAAAACGTTCGTAAATAAAATAAAAGTTCTAGTGACCTTTTTAAGTAACCCAAAAAATTGGAGGGCAACGAGGCTCCTTCCTCTGCCCTTTTTCTCTCAAAATCGTCTGATCAAAATTTTGAGAAAGCAATTTAAACCAAAAAAAGTAAAATTAATATGCAAATTTCGTTTTAATTATTGATGGACGGTTAGCCAAAATCAGAACCTTTATTAATTCAAAAATGTTCCGAAATAAAAAAAAAACAAAACATGAAAGTAAGGAGCGACATTAAAACTAGAACGAACAGAAATTATTCCGTATATGAACGGGGCTGTCCCCTCCTCAACGCCTCGCTCTTTACGCTAAAGTTTGACTCTTTCTCACAACTCTTTTTTTTTAAACAATAAAAAACTTTAGCGGAAAGAGCGGGGCGTTGAAGAGGGGACAGCCCCTTTCACATACGGAATAATTTCTGTTCGTTTTAAGTTTTAAAGTCGCTCCTTACTTTCAGTTAAAAAAAAACAACTTGTTCTTTTTATTTAGTATTAGTTTGTGTCGATAGGTTGAATCTTGTCAAACCAACTATCATTTTGTTGTGCGATTGTATCCGCTTCTCAATAGCTAGACTCTCATAGGGATTGTCCTTAGCAAAATTTTATGGTGAAATAATATTTTGTTGGTTTTCCAAAGGCCTCCATTTTTGACTTCAACGTTTTTCACTACCAAATTGCAGTACGCACATGTGCTGGCCATATGTTTATTCTCGGCCATATTTTCATGACATTAAGGGTCTTGTAGCTAATTTTGTCAGTTTTTAGCACAGTTCTATCTGAATGAATGAATGATTTTTATTACCCATCTTTAACAATACAAAAAAAAAGTAAAAATGGAGTAGAGAGAAAATGAAAAGAGAACAACAAAACACATCGAACGAACAAACATCAAAACACATCGAACGAATACTTCAATAACTAAAAAAAAAGAACAAAACACCAATTGCGAAACTATTTACATAAAAAGACAACCATTACACATTGCCGACTATAGCTTCATACATACTATGCGTTGGGTCTAAAGACTTCAGGAACTTTTCCCTCCTGGTCGCGATCACGACGAAGGGGTCATCGAGTCCGTAACGTGCTGAAATCTGGCGGTTTCTTTGCCAGGGGGGAAGGCTAAGCAGATATTCTGCAAACTTATAGAACACTGTACGGATTTTTTTTTTTTTTTTTTTTTTTATCATCAAAAGTAATCAAAGACCAGAAAGGTGACAAAGCTAAGATATGAGGGTTGGCAAAGGAGTTAAAGATCCGTGCTAGAATGCGGCGGTTATATAGGCGTTTACATGACAAAATCATCCCATACGCTTTTCGGACATTCTGTTTGAGATCATTTATTAGACAGGACCGGGTAGCTTTAAGATTAGGCCCAATTGGTTAACCAAGGTAAGTCATTTACACTGCTGCAGTAACTGTATTACTACCTAGTGCAAATATGACAGGCACCGACTCTTTCTTACGACAATTAAAGACGACCACCTCGCTTTTGCTGGAGTTGAATTCTAGGCCTATGTTAGCATATTCATTAGTCAAAACTCTGAAATTACTCACTATGCCACTGACGGATCTACTCAGATTTAAAATGTCATCGGCATAATTAACAAGTGACAAATCAATTCCACGAAAAATAAAGCACGTTTTCACCGGCTTCTGAGCCTCGATGATACTTTTCAAGGAGGCACACTTGTGCCTCTATAAAGAGGCGACCCACCACAATGTTAAGCGATTTCAGGTCCTAGAGGTCGCAGAGAGACGGCGGTAATTGCATTTGTAGCCCCTCAACTAAGAAACTTGTCAAAATTTCATCCTCCCTCCGACTTTATCTTCATGGGTAAACTGGCCGGAAGTTTGGAGACCCTCCCACCACACCCCCCTTTAACGTTGTCCGATGGCCTGAAAAAAAGTTATAGGTTAGCTTTTCCTAGGGCCCGGGAGCTTATCCTCTAAATTCGCTCAATCCGATACTCCTTCCCTGTTTTCAAAAACCAAATATCAAGGAGGCACACTTGTCCTCTATAAGAGGCGACCCACCACAATTGTTAAGCGATTTCGGTCTAGAGGTCGCAGAGAGACGCGGGAATTGCAGTTTGTAGCCCAAGCTCAACTAGACACTTGCAAAATTTCACCTCCTTCCGACTTTTATCTTCATGGGTACACTGGCCGGAAGTTTTGGACCCTCCCACCACAGCCCCCCTTTAACGTGTGCCCGATTGGGCTGAAATTTAGAGGTTAAGCTTCCTAGGTCCCTGGACTTATCCTCGAAATTTCAGCTCAATCCGATCCACTCCTTCCCTGTTTTTCCAAAAAACCAAATTATAGCCACTTAAAATTCATCTCTTTCTTTTTTCTTATCCACGCTACAGCCACAGTTGGCAACGATCCGTTGAATGAGGACTCATTCGAAGCAGAATTCGACATGTTAGGGCCTGTGATATTTCAGACCGAAAAATTATCCCCCAATTTACATTACTAAAAACCTCGTTTTCCTATATTTAGCCCCTGTTACTTTTTCCTCCACAACCGCCCCCTTATAAACGTTGTCTGATCGGGCTGAAATTTATAGGATAAGCTTTCCTGGCCTGGAGCTTATCCGTCGAAATTTTCAGCTCAATCTGATCACTGCACTCCTTCCCTGTTTTCCAAACAACATATCAAGATTTTTGGGAATTTTGCTTGCGTCGAAAATTACCTTCTACATTCTATTTGCTAAACAACAATTACTATTGTTTTTGTATATTCCAGCGGCTGAGACCTTCAGACTTTCATTCGGAAAACTCGGGTTCGATTCAACCATCAGCGCAAATTTTTTATATACTTTGAAAGAAACTCAGTTTCTTTTTTTAAATTATTTGAAAAATTACTGTTTTTCTAAAGAGTTAAAGAGTGAGTTACAAGGTCGACCCTTAAACCTTACAGGGATTGAGAGAGCACAGTTGGGGGGGGCTGTTAAAGAGGCTGAGTCACAAGTTCGAACCTTAAACGTACAGGGATTGGGGCACCCTGTACACGTGATTTGATTATTCAGGAATTAAAAGCCTTAACATAAGATGTTAAAGAGCCGGGGTTTGGGGGCGGCAGCCCCCACTTTAACTCCTGACCACGTCACTAACAGTTAGTCAAGCAAACTAATAAGTAATAAACTGTACAAAAACGTTCAGAAATTATTTGAAAAAAAAACTACGTTTTCTAAAGAGTTAAAGAGGCTGAGTTACAAAGGTCGAACCTTAAAACGTAGCAGTTGATTAAGGAGGCACAGTTGGGGGCTGCCCGCCCCAAACCCCCCGCTTTCAGGGGCGCCTTTAATAAAAAAAAAAATAAACTGAAAGTAAGGAGCGACATTTTAAATCTTAAAACGAATCAGAATTATTCCGTATATGAAAGAGGCTGTGCCCTCCTCAACGCGTCGCTCTTTACGCTAAAAGTTTTTATTGTTTAAAAAAAGAAGTTGTGATAAGTCAAACTTTAGCGTAAAGAGGCGAGGCGTTGAGAGGGCACAGCCTCTTTCATATACGGAATAATTTCTGTTCGTTTTAAGATTAATGTCGCTCCTTTACTTTCAGTTTAATTTTTGTTTTTTATTTAAAGGCTGCGAAAGCGGGGGTTGGGGGCGGCGATCCCCCCACTGTGCTCCTAATCCCTGGTCGTTTTAAGGTTCAGACCCTTGTAACTCAGCCTCTTTAACTCTTTAGAAACGTAGTTTTTTTTTCAAATAATAGCCACTTAAAATTCATCTCATTTTACCGTGTTTCGTAGCCACGCCTACAGCCACAGTTTGCAACGGATCCGTTTAATGATGACTCATTCGAAGCAGAGAATTGACTCTGTTGTAGGTCGCTTTTGATATTTTCAGACCGAAAAAATTATCCCCCGATTTACATTTACGAAAATCCTCGTTCCTATATTGTCCGCATGTTTACTTTTTCCCATCCACAACCCCCCCTTTAAACGTTTTCCCTGATCGGGCTGAAATTTAGAAGGTAAGCTTTCCTGGGGCCTGGAGCTTATCGTCGAAATTTCAGCTCAATCTGATCACCTCCTTCCCTGTTTTTCCCAAAAACCACATATCAAGATTTTTTGGAATTTGCTTGCGTCGAAAATACCTTCTATTGTGCTAATAACAATTACTATTGTGTTTTTGTATAGTCCAGCCATCGCTGAACTTCCCAGACTTTTCATTCGGAAAACTCGGGTTCGTTCACCATCATAGCAACTTTTTTTATATTACTTTGAAAAGCACTCAGTTTCCTTTTTTAATTATTTGAAAAAAATTAACGTTTTCTTAAAGAGTTAAAGAGGCGAGTTACAAGGTCACCCTTAACGTACCGGATTTTGTTAAAAAAGGAAAAAAAAAGGCACAGTTGGGGGCTGTTACAGAGGCTGAGTCACAGTTTCGAACTTAAAACGTACAGGATTAGGAGGCCCCTGTACGACGTGATTGAGATTCTGAATTAAAGCCTTAACACCAGATGTTCAAGACGGGGGTTTTGGGGGTCGGCAGCCCCCCAACTTAAAAACTCCTGACACGATCAGCTAACAGTTAGTCAATCATTATAAGTAATAAACTGTACAAAAACGGCCAGAAATTATTTTGAAAAAACTAAGTTTCTAAAGAGTTAAGAGGCGAAGTTACAAGGTCCGAACCTTAAACGTACAGGGATTAGGAGGCACAGTTGGGTGGCTGCCGCCCCCCAACCCCCGCTTCGCGCTTTAATAAAAAAAAAAATTTGTAAACTGACGTAAGGAGCGACGATTAAATCTTAAACGAACAGAAATTATTCCGTATATGAAAGAGGCTGTGCCCTCCTCACGCTTCGCTCCTTTACGCTAAAGTTTGACTTTCTCACACTCTTTTTTTAAACAATAAAAACTTTAGCGTAAAGAGCGAGGCGTTGATGGGGCACAGCCTCTTTCATATACGGAATAATTTCTGTTCGTTTTAAGATTTACTGTCGCTCCTTACTTTCAGTTTAAATTTTTTTTTTTATTTAAAAGCTGCGAAGGCGGGGGTTTGGGTGGCGGGCGCCCCCCCAACTGTGCCTCCCTAATCCCTGTACGTTTTTAAGGTTCGACCTTGTAACTCAGCGCTTTACTCTTTAGAAAACGAGTTTTTTTTCAATAATATTATAAAGAGGCGGTTATGATAAAGCCCATTGGCGAATGCCTTTCGGTACTGGTATAAGGAAATCGGATACAGCCGGGCTCTGATTTTTTACTACCCTTACTCTAACCTTCAATGTAAAATACATGTTCCTCTATGTAGCAATTATAGATCTGTCAAGACCTCTCTTAAACGCAGAAACAAGCAGTTGTGCGTGGATGACCGAATCAAAAGCCCTGCGGTCGTCGTGGCCTGCAAGTACCACGGTTTCTCATTTAGCATCTGCGTCCAACAAAACATTAGACAATAGGCTATGCACGTGCTCGCGGCTAATATTTCTCTTGAAACCGAACTGCGAATATGGCGTACTACAAACATACTTTATCTCCTCAATAACTAATAACTCCAACAATTTACAAAAAATGGGAGCAACGGTTATCGGGCGGTAAGAACAACATTCAGATGGGTCTTTACCTTTCTTGATTACAGGGGTAATTACACCATTACAAAAAATATCTGGCACTAGACCGCAACTAAAAATCATTTGGAACATAAGTGCTAGATGTACTGTTAACAGTTCACTACCGAGAATCAGATGCATACTACAAATATTATCTACTCCTTTAGAGCACTTCTTCTTTAGTTTAAGGATAGCCGAACGAACATCCGAGACACTCACTACGTAGCCAAGACCCTGTTCCAAAAATTCTAAACAGAGATCAAGATCTCTCTCAAACTTGCACTCCAGTTCAGGATCAGGTGAAACAAACTCGCTCGTGAAATAACTACTCCATTCACTTCCACTAGGGTCGGATTCGTTACTGGGCGCTTTTGCAGATCGATTCTTCTTGATGAATTTCCAAATTTTATTTGGATCGACTCGCAGCGACTCACTGTTTTCATCAATCACACGAGAGCGATGCGAGGCGAGACATTTGGAGAACTGTCGCTTTGTATACAATCGAAAACTGTTTAAGACGCCTTGTTTAGGACGGTCCGAATCAATCCACAAACTATACCACATTTTAGCTTGTTGACACGCATTAACCAAAGCTGGATTTTCCGACCATCCTGGAATTTTTGACCCAATTCTCACCTTACGAATAGGAACCGCAGTTTTTGCTCCACAGCTCAAGGCGTGGGTTATTTCACTTCAGTAGATATTTAGAAGTATTTGTTTCTCATCACATGCAATCGGCGAGCTTTGGAGTAGTAGCTGAGAAGGGACTTCAATCTCTTCCAGGGTTCCGTCACACACAGACCTGAACAGGGCTAAATTAGCTTTTTGCCATTCAGTCTTCTGGAACCACTTTTTCTCCTTTGGAGTATCATTTGGAGTATTATTCAGGAGGTCATTAATAATGAAGGTATTAGCCACTGGAAGGTGATCAGAAGCCGATATCAACCTCACAGTCACCGTGAGTCCTCAAGTCGGGAGAGCAGAGCAGAAAGTCGAGTGAGGACGTGGAACCGGAATTATGCACATACGTGAAGTCTACTCTGTTTCTCAGTATCCGCAGACTCGCGCTGGGTACGAGCAGGATTTGACTTCTCGGATCATTAACATCAGAGAGGTTGGAGTTCATATCTCCGGCAATAATACAGGAAAGTTTTTCCGCCGCGCATAATGTAGCAACAGCGGCTACTTTTCCGCAAGCAATATTAAACTTATTGTCAGATTGGACAGTCCTGTAGTTCGTTGGCATATAGACTGAGAGCACAACAGTATTGTCAATTTTTACTGCAACATAAAAGTCCACTTCTTTAAACGTCAAGGCATGAAGCGAGGCACGGACAATGATAGCAACACCACCAGAGGGACGACCTCTTCCCGACCTCCTAGAAGGAATGCCAAACATATTTACGTTTTCGTTTAGTTGTAAGAGCTGGAGTCCCTCAGCCGACAGGAAATGTTCCTGCACGCACACAATGTCCAATTTGTTAGCAAGGTTTCCTAAAAGTGGTAATTTAGATAGTACTCCGCCATTTATGCTCCACGTCACTATTTTCAGAGCGCTGGAGCTAGTGCCTTTTTGGTTTCTGGACAACACAATCTGCCGGAAACACAATATCTAGTAACTAATTTCTTACTATATATACATCAAATTATAGGAAGAGAAGTTCTACCCTCTTTTATAGTGGATGTATAGTTTACAGCGAATTGCAAAATTGGTCCTATCAATAATATAGCAATAATAGTAATAACTACCGAAGTGCAGAGTTAGGACTGAGAGGTTGACAAAACAAAAAAATCGCGAAGAAAGGAAGAAAACGAGGACAATTAACAGCCAGTGAAAAAATTGAAAAATTATGCAAATATTTCGGTCAAGACCTCCGCTTGACCGTCCTCAGTGCAGAATAAAACTGATAAAAATATAATTCTGCACTGAGGACGGTCAAGCGGAGGTCTTGACCGAAATATTTGCATAATTTTTCAATTTTTTCACTGGCTGTTAACTGTCTTCGTTTTCTTCCTTTCTTCGCGATTTTTGTTTTATCATGATTAGCCAGTGTGGTCTCAGAAATTATTTGAGAGGTTGACGAACGGATTAAGAGCCAAAGGATGCCGCTTCGTACAGATTGACGTCTATAATGCAATATCAGTCTCGGATCTGTGACCAGTAAGCTCAGAAACCCCCTTAAACACCAAGTACGATGGAAATGGAGCACCATTTGTGAAATCTTAGTTTGGAATAAATTTTATCCCATTTCCTTATAAATGCCGATAGAATTATTGGACCCACTTTGATAAAGAAATAAAAGGTAAAGTATTGTCATCCCAGAATACAAGAAAGGGAATAGCAAATGAAAAATGAACAATGAGGTCAAAATAAAATTGCCCCCTCCCTTCAGAGCCAATGATTTGTTTTTATATTTAGAATAATCGTCCTGCGATCTTGATGATTAAAATTAAATAGTTGAAAAATAATTATTCCAAAAATAATCCCTCAATGATCATGATTCGTAAGACGCGCGACATGTCTATTAAGGAAAGTGGGAGGGAGGGGAGAGATACCACGGACTCATAGGCCCAAATTTAGGCCCTCTAATAATGTAGCTTCAAAATCATTGCAGAACTGCTTTGAATCGTACTGGCATTGTAATAGTGTCATGTTGTGTGTTTTGTATTACAATATTAGTCCCAAACTTGGAACCAACAACCTCAGGAACCTCTAAATATCAACTTTTGTGCATTCTAACATATTCCGTATGTGTTCTAGATAATGCAATAAAAAGTTTTTTTTTTGGATGTGAAAGCAGATTAAAGCAAGAAGATGACAAACTAAATTGTATCCCACTGGATACGGGACATCATCCTTCAAATAATTTTTTGGTAACAAAATACTAAAATTTTCAGCTCAAATGTTTCGAAAGGCAATAAGTAAATAATACATTTGCAATTACTAGTGATGATTACGTTTTTTGCGCTCATAAATGCTTTCAGGAAAACACTAGGTAAACTTTAGTAAAAAAAAACTGGGATTGAGAAGAGCGGTAGTCCCCACCATGCATAGGTCAATCTCCTGTTTCTTTTGTTTTATTTTCGCTCTTTACTTGCTCTGAAAATCAAAGGTTTAATAGCGTTGTTCTGTGTCTCTCATGTGTTATTTTTCATTTTCGACTTTTCCTATTGATCGAATTTCGAAGAAAGTGGGGGATTTTTCTTGATATCTAGTCCCTTTAAGGCACGTAACTGATTAGAGGGCAATTATCACCCTTTGTGTGCCCTTTTTACCCCTGGGCTTCTCTACAGTGCCATGAGCATCGTATCAACATATCCATTTTAACCAATACGATAAAGTTATCCAAAGATTCGTCCCAGGAAGCCACACTATCTCTGCAGCCACAAGGTTAAGGGCCCTAAGTTCTGCCAATTGTAAAAGGAGATTTTATAGATGGTTCTCAGGGTCAGGATCGTATAAACAGAGAGCTTTGGGATTGAACCCCCCTCAACCCTCCCCCCTCTAACTTCACGAGTATAGACATGGTCCACTTTTTTATCTCAAGATTGCTTAGGGATTATTTTGTGAGTAATATCAATCAATTCATTTATTTTTCAGTGAAGCGTAATGAGTGTCTCAGTAAATCCCCCATTTGGGGGTTTGAAGGGGATAGTAAAATATTTCCTTGTTGTAATTTCTGTTCGGTTTAAATTTGGCTTCATTCTTCATGTTCACTGTAATTTGTGCTCTCTTTTCGTTATATCTCTAAATTATTACTGATTTTTGTTCTTTTTAAGTTTGACATCTTTATAAGCAGATTTACGCCTGTCCTACTTTTAAAATTTCCTCTTTTCTTTTCATGTCAAAATATGGGTTTTTTGTTTCTATAAAATAATAATGCCGATGATTTCTTCACCCAATTTATCACTTTTCTCGCCTGAATTGATTAAAAGTTTTCCACATAACGGAATAGATTTGAAGCTAATCTAGCATCTCTACCAGACATTCAAATCCTCCACCATCATTCTTAATTCAGAAGAAAAAAAAAGGCTTCTGTCGGCTCAATGTATTTTATTTCCACCACTTAGACGCATGCTGGGGAACTTCCTTTTAGCTTCCTGCTTAAGGAAAGGGCAGAAGAACTATTTACCTGAACTAGAGGGCACGATGGGGCCATTTGTATTGTTTCTGCACTCGCAGCTAATGCACCACTGATGAAAGTTGGTCCCAAGTTGATTGTTATAGCGGAAAACCATATCATAAAAACACCAAAAACTACGCATTGAGGAGCATCATGAAGTGCTGAATTTGACGAGGCTTCTAGCGGCTGTAAGAAATAATTGAGTTTAGAGTTTCGCAAATTTTTCATGTTGACAAATGTCTGTTATACTGATATGCTTAGAACATCATGTACTTACTTATGTAGTTAGAACAGTTTTTGAATTGTTTGAAACTGGTGGACTGCACTTATTGGATTGTCATTAAGGTTTTCAGTCTTGAAACAACTTTCAACGAATTACAACCTTATCTTCAGACCTATTAGAGTAAATGAACTGATGAAATTTTTTAGTTTTTTTTTTAGACTAACGTCCGATTGACTTTCACCTAAAAATACGGAAAGCTGTTTTCTTAAATCATGCGGTAATTCCTTTTCCTTGGCAATTTATAAGTAAAAGGGATTAGTTTGCTTTCAATCCTTTTTCTTGACGAAATCAGTTCGCTCAATTAGTTCTTTGAAGCATCGCTCATGAAATGTCTTTGTAATTTGCTGAATAAATATTCCATTTTAAACAGTTCGTGGTAACGAACTGTAAGAAAGGAACGACCCGGCTCAATAGTAATCGAAACTCTAAAAAACCGAATTTTGATATATTGAGCATATTGACATATGCTCAATAGTAACCGAAACTCTAAAAAAAACAAATTTTGATACCAGTAGACACATCAAAAGAATCAGATTTTTATGCTGATTTCAAATATATAAGTCTCATCAAGTTTAGTATTAACCATCAAAATTTGCATTATTTTCGAAAAAAAAGGGGGAAACACTCCCTAAAAGTCATAGAACTTTAATGAAAATCACACCATCAGATTCAGCGTATCAGAGAACCCTACTATAGAAGTTTCAAGCTTCTCTCTGCAAAAAAAAAAAAAAAATGGAATTTTGTATTCTTTGCCAGAAGAAAGATCACGGATGCGAGTTTTTTTTTTTTTTTTTTTTTTTTTTTTTTTTTTTTTTTTTTTTTTTTTTTTTTTTCTCCAGGAGTGATCGTATCGACCCAGTAGTCCTAGAATATCTCGAGAGGGTTCATTAGAACGGAAATTAAAAGTTCTAGGGCCCTTTTTAAGTAACCAAAAAAATGGAGGGCAACTAGGCCCCCTCCCACGCTCATTTTTCCCAAAGTCACCCTATCAAAGTTTTGATGTAGCCATTTTGTTCAGCATGGTTGAAAAATACAATAACTATGTCTTTGAGGATGACTTAATCCCCCACCGTCCCCGGGGGAAGGTCTGCAAATTATGAACTTTGCCCAATGTTTACATATAGTATTGGTTATTGGGAAGTATACAGAAGTATTCAGGGGGAATTTTTTTAGTATTTGTGGGGGGGGGGTAGGGTGTTACGTGGGAGTATCTTTCCATGGAGGAAGTTTTCATGGGGGAAGGGAAATTGCTATGAAGGGGGCGCCGGATTTCCCAGCATTATTTAAACAAAGCGATCAGAAATTAAATAAAAAACAACAATTTTTTCAACTGAAAGTAAGGAGCAACATCAAAACTTAAAACGAACAGAAATTATTACGTATATGATTGGGTTCGCCCCCTAGTCATTAACTCGCTCTTTACGCTAAATTTTTCTTTGTACTTTCATCAGAGCTGTTTATTCTATTTAACGGCCTTTGTGATTAAGGGGTCATTCTTGAAGAATCTGAACAAAATTTGAACTTTAGCGTAAAAAGCGAGGTATCGGCTTGGGGGCGAACTCCCTAATATACGTAATACTAATATACGAATACAGAAGTTCGTTATGTAAGTTAAGTCAGAACAAAATTTTGAGAAAGCCATTTAGCCAAAAAAAAAAGTAAAATTAATATACAAATTTCGTTTTAATTATTCATGTACGGTGAGCCAAAATCAAAGCTGCATTAGTTCAAAAACGATCAAAAATTAAATATAAAAAAACAAGTTTTTTCAACTGAAAGTAAGGAGCGACATTAAAACTTTAAACAAACATAAATTATTCCGTATATGAAAGAGGCTATCCCCTCCTCAACGCCTCGCTCTTTACGCTAAAGTTTGACTCTGTCTCACAACTTTGTTTTTTAAAACATTAAAAAACTTTACCGTAAAGAGCGAGGTGTTGAGGGGGGGACAGCCCCTTTCATATACGGAATAATTTCTGTTCGTTTTAACTTTAGATGTCACTCCTTACTTTCAGTTAAAAACAACTTTTTTTTTTTTATTTAATTCCATAAAGAATGAACTAAGTAGAGCCATAAACTTCGCTTTGGTTTTTCATGTTCGTATCTTTAAAAAAAAAAGTTTTAAAAGGGATTCTCTTGCTTTTTGCTGAGAAATGTTGTTTTTTTTTACTTTAATATTAAGTGTCTGAATAAATAAGACCACTGAAGAGGCTTGCACTATCTTTAATAAGCCCCGCAAGAAAAAAGAAATTAATAGCTCAGTTTACATAAGGGTAAATCTCATCTTCAAAACTGTATTTTATCTGCTTTTTTTCAACATCTGCGGCGGTGTACGGCATGAATTTTATTTATCTTGTTTATTTCTACTATAAATTTCCTATTACTAAATTTTTTATTTATATACTACTAGGTTTTGTTTCCATCAGTCCTCGGGCTTTTCGGGGCCTGGACCTTTATTATATATATTATATATCTAATATATATATATATATTATAATATAGATATATCTATATATAAATATATATATAGTCTCGGCTTTTGGTGGCCTTTATATATATATATATATATATATATATATATTATATATATTATATATATATATATATATATATATATATATATATATATATATATATATATTTCCCAATTAATGTTAAATTGCAACTTAGAGCAAAACCTATTGTTTATGACTAACTGTAGCAGGTTTCTTATTTCTAAACATATGCAGCCGAAGAAGATTTTAATAACCCATTTGTAGACTTTTGATTTCTAACATCAGTCTCTCATGATTGTAACGAGACCTACTAAATGAGATTTGTCCCACTTAACGTATTTTGACTTCGTTACCTCAAAAATATACAATTGATAATAATACAACGTGATATTGAATTGTTTTAATTAAATTATAAGTAAAAATACCCCCCTGAAAACGAAGAGAATATTTTATAAAACTAACAGTCTAAAATTAACTCGTTTTTTTAGTGTTTACATTTCTTTTTTTTATCATATTTTATTCTGAATTATTTCCATGTTCACTAGTTTAATTGTAATTCTGACTAAAACATTGGATTTGCTGAATGTTCTCTATTGTCTGCTACTCATCTTCGATTGAAATAGTCTGCAATAACTGTAACTTACTCCACAGACAAATGAAAAGAAGTCGAAAACCTGAAATGTTAAAGAATAAACATCATATTTGAAATCACGACTAAGGTTTTTGTTTTTATCCATCTTTAAATGCATATATTTCAACCACCCTGAGCGGCAGTTCTTAGATGTCTTAAGAATCAGCTTACAACCCCTATTGTTTTCTGTCATTAGTTTCTGATTATCTTGTTGTATATGTTGGACTTACTTTTACTCCATTGCCTTCGACTCCAAGAATTGAAGCCACCTCGGGATTATCATCTTCTGCAAGAAGTGGGGTGTCGTTTAACACAGTTGTCAAGAGATTTATTGACGAGACCGATACCAGCAAAATAAAAGCAGTTTCTAAAATAGCACACTTGGGAACTGGTTGACAGTTCATTATACTGTTTCCTAGTGGAACCAGCAGAGCACCTCGCAGAAGATCCACAATTGCCTGGTGAAATACAAGACCTAATGACCACCTAGAAATAATCACGTCGATTAAGAGGGTTTATTAAAGTAATACTATAAATAAATTATATAAGTTAATGATAATTTAAACTACCAAATATGTATTAAGTTTACCTGATACAATGACTGATAACTGATACAATGTATTAAGGACTTGATGAAAACCCTTATCTTTGTGCAATTAAGAACAATGATTTAAAAACTGTAAAAAGCTATGGATTCTGAAGTGCATACAGGCTTTCATTTTTTGGGGCTTGGCCACTACGTGCAGGATTTCTGGGTGCCTTTTGATCCCTAGCCATCTCCGAAATTGGTGTCGATGGTTAAGGAAATAAATTTTTATTTCATAGCCCTTTTTTAAACGCTTTTATTTTACTTCGTCTGTTAAAGGGATCAAATTTGCCCAGAGAAATTCTTCAAAGATTAAATCTTAAAAATAAATAAACAAATATTCGTTCACAGGTATTTTTTTGAATGTGGACTGTTTTGAACGAGAGGTTGACACGGTCTCGGCCGGAATTGTTTTGTGCGTCACTAGCTTGAATTCCGAGTATGAAGTACGGACTACATAAATTGTCTGCAAAATTTATCTAAGTCGAATAAACGTTTGAAGGAATTCTTAAATTGGCATTTTCTATATAGTGCTCTCGTGGTTCAATTGCTCTTGGGTCACATTATAAAAAGTAAGATCCACTAGATATCCACTAAATTCCACAAATTGAATTTGACGTGATAATATACAAAAAAAAACATATTTCAGAAGTTTCATCTTGTTCCAAAATTTTAGCTTTACAGACGAAGTTAAAAATTGATGACAATATTTATGTTTTTTTAATATTTAGCTCCTGCTATTTGGAAAAATTGAAATTTGTTAAGGCTAAAATCGAAAGCATAGAGCGTTTGTGAAATACTATTCCAGGGCGGCTTTACGTGTTTGACCGCCTTACGCTTGTATTCTACCATGAAAGAACTTGTAATTCTGCCGTAGAGTAGAAAAAATGTCGATTTTTGGTGCATTTTGAAGATAAAGGATATGTTTTATTTACTTATATATTATTATTATTATTTTAGCATGGGCAATATAAATGCAGTGAATTCACTAACTTGCTCGTTTCATGAGTGGAAAACAGCCCAGTCTTCCAAATAGACTTATCTGTAGATTTACTGATAATAATATATCAGTATAGTCATATTGCAGGATCAACTGCAACAGAATGAATATTATAATCTCAAAAGCGCATGCATGCACTAAATGTGGTATCCCGCCCTCCTGAGCTAAAAAGTTTTCAATCTGTATTGAGTAAATTCAACTTACTTCTTAGAAAATCCATATCTTGCCTGCAATTTTATGAAACTACCAACAAAAGTTAGTATTTTTATTAAGAAAACCAGGTTAACTCTTAAATAAGATAGCTGCATGCTGCATCTACACTAGTTGCATGAAAAAGAAGGAGGTGCGTCTGATTCGTGTAGCGCCGTTAAATTGCACCGCGAGATTTTTTTTTAGAAAATGGCTGCAAACTAAATGGACGACAAAAGCCTGCTTATGCAATGTTGATTTACCTTCACTGAGTAAGCATATTTCTTATTTAGGAAAGTTGTTTTTTTTTGTTTTTTTTTTTTACTAATTTTTACTATAATCAGAATACCACCAAAGAAAAGTGAAAAATACAAGAAATTGTATGTATGCGTTAGAAAGGATTTGCAGTAGATGACTAAGCTACAATAGATTTTAGGCTTAGCAGAGCAGTATTGTATTCATTCATCGTTTATTAGTTGCTACGACTTACTCACCTCCTGAGTGGTGGATGATAAAGTATAATAACAATGAGTGTCAGATTTGCTGCAACTCCAAGGGATGCTATAGTCATGAGCAAACCAGCTTCGGTAGCACCCCCTGGATGACATTGGAACTGCTTTGGGCCGCCAAGTGTTCCATTCACCGTTCCGCTGCTCCCGAAGCGCAGATTTGCACCAATCATTGTGATGCATTTATTCAAATCTAAAATAAAAGTGGGGCTTATTTACATGTTACATTTTCAGAAATGCATTTCCTTCATAAAAGGTAGCGGGCACTGCCCAATATTGGAGCAGACGCATTTTCAGTGCCACTAACACATAGTCGAAAATCTCAAATCAGTGATTTGGCGAAAATCTCAGCAGCTTATACTGCAGAGTTACGAAAAAATGTTGTACAATCTTTGTTCTAGGCATGCTGATATTATTTGCGATTCAATCTGTATGATTTGGGCCACTAAGTGGGCTCACGGCCCCTCGAAACCCCTCTTTTTCTCATTGCCAACTTTTTAGCAGAAAAGTTGACATTTTGTGCCCTGTTTGAAGTGGAATAATGCACGACTTTTTTATGTGTATGGTTAGAGGGCCCCAAAAAAGGTTCCCTTGGTCCCTCCCCAAGACCACCCTCCATTGCCAAATTTTCAGATAAACGCTCGGTTTTTTTTTCACCCGATCAGCTTGAAATTTATGTAGCAAGTACTCTAGGTTGATAGGACAATAGAATGATGATTTGTAGAGGTCAGCTTTCTTCTCTAAGGAAAATCAATACGGTGTATTTTAAAAATAACAACAATGATTAAGTGTCAAGAAATAGAGAATAAAGTTTGGGTACTGGTGCATTATGTGGACACTGCTAAAGAAGTCAAGTTTGGTTAACGCCAATGAAATAAAATAAAATAGGATGAATATATAATAGTTTAAAAACAAATTTGGGCTATATATTTGCACATTGGGGGGGGGGGGGGGGTAAAGCATAGCATATATTAAATACGTAACCTAACCTAGGTACCTTCCCCCTCCCCCCTAAACCCCCAAAAACAACAGTTTCAATATCGTTAACGCAATGAAAACTAGCGGTCTCTTGAAAATAACCCGTCTAGCGGGTTTCGTCTCTCGTTAGTATATAGAAGTGTCCACATAATGCACCAGTACCAAAGTTTGTTAAAAGAACACAGCGTTTTTTAAGACCATCTTTAAGGACCATGTAATCATTTTACTTTTTTTGAAGGAAAAATTCTTATTGGGACATCATTTGTAAGATTTTGAGGAACTTGACATATATAGCATTTAATCAATGGTGAAGAAAAAGAAAATCAAATTGTTATTCCCAAATACTTTTGTCGGCGAAGTCGACCAAAGATTGTTGCAATACTTTTCGTTGTCCCAGCAACATAAATCTGGTTTTGTTTATTAGTTGGTTGTGTGTATTAAATTATAACAAATTCACATAAACTGGTTTGCATTGGGACAAACATTCTGTATTTTCTCATCTGATTAGATTTCCTATTTGTGGAATGTTCTATTTGATTAGTAAATCAATTAGTTCTGGATTTCCAAACTTATTGCAATTTGTATTTGTTCAAAATGTTGTAAACTGAGTTTAGCTTCAAGTAAAAGCATTATTGACTTCTCTGAATTTCAGCGGCCATTGTGAAACAATTTTAATAATAAACCCGTATTTTAATGAGAAAGTATGTTGAATTTTATAAAAGTGAATTGTTTACTTTGATAGATGGTAAACATACAAAAGGATTTTTTTACGTCGAAATTTCACAAGCGAAAGCCGTTGAAGGTATTTTGTTATACCTCTATTTTGGGTCTTTGTCTTTAGAATGAAACAGTTGAAGATTAAAAATAAATAGAATTTGTTTACGATTTTTGTTTTGATAACGATGGATTTCTTGTTATTTAGTTTTGCTTTGAGGTGAAATCAAACAGTTCGTGGTAACGAACTATAAGTAAGGAGCGACCCGGCTCAATGGTAACCGAAACTCTAGAAAACGGGTTTTTGATACCAATGAAAGATACATCAAAAGAATCAGATTTCAATGCTGATTTCAAATATATAACTTTAATCAAGTTTAATCCTACCCATCAAAAGTTACGCGCCTGAGAAAATTTGGCTGATTTTCGATAAAATGGGGAAAGACCCCCTAAAAGTTATAGAACCTGGATGAAAATCACACCATCATATTCAGCGTATCAGAGAACCATACTGTAGAGGTTTCAAGCTCCTATCTACAAAAATGTGGAATTTTGCATTTTTTGCCAGAAGAAAGATCACGGATGCGTGTTTTTTTTTTTTTTTTTTTTTTTTTGTTCAGGGGTGATCGTATTGACCCAGTGGTCCTAGAATATCGTGGGAGGACTCATTGGATCGGAAATTAAAAGTTCTAGTGCCCTTTTTAGGTGACCAAAAAATGGAGGGCAACGAGGCCCTCTCCCACGCTCATTTTTTTCCCAAAGTCACCTGATCAAAATTTTGAGATAGCCATTCTGTTCAGCATGGTTGAAAATATGATAAATATGTCCTTTAGGATGACTTAATCCCCCGAAGTCCCCGGGGGGAGGGCTGAAACTTAGGAACCTTGCCCTATGTTAACGTATAGTATTGGTTATTAGGAAGCATACAGACGTTTTCAGGATTTTTTTTCTGGTAGTAGGGGGGTGGGTGGGTTGGGGTTATGTTGAAGGATCTTTCCATGAAGGAAGTTTTCATGGGGGAAGGGACATTGCTATGAAGGGGGTGCCGGATTTCCCAGCATTATTTAAAAAAAAAGATCAGAAATTAAATATAAAAAAAACAAGTTTTCCAACTGAAAATAAGGAGTAACATCAAAACTTAAAACGAACAGAAAATATTACGTGTATGATTGGGTTCACCCCCTAGTCACTACCTCGCTCTTTACGCCAAATATTTTTTAGCACTTTCATAAGAGCTATTTATTCTAAATAACGGCCTTTGTGATTAAGGGGTCATTTTTAAAGAATTGGAACAAAATTCGAACTTTATTTTAAAGAGCGAGGTATTGACTAGTAGGCGAGCCCCCTAATATACGTATTAAAAATATATGAAGATAGAAGTTCGTTACGTAAGTTAATTCGTAAGTTACGTATATTTATTACTAATAAAAACGTTCGTAAATAAAATTACATAAGTTTCGAGAAAGCCATTTAACCAAATAAAAGTAAAATTAACATGCAAATTTTGTTTTAATTATTCATGTACGGTGAGCCAGAATCAAAACCTGCATCAATTCAAGAACGTTCAAAAATTAAATAAAAAAAACAAGTTTTTTTAACTGAAATTAAGGAACGACGTTAAAACTTAAAACGAACAGAAATTATTCAGAATATGAAAGGGGCCATCCCCTGCGTGGCTATCCCCTCCTCAACGCCTCGCTCTTTACGCTGAAGCTTTTACTTTCTCACAACTCTTATTTTTTTTTTAACAATTAAAAACTTTAGCGTAAAGAGCGAGGCGTTGAGGAGGGGACAGCCCCTTTCATATAAGGAATAATTTCTGTTCGTTTTAAGTTTTAACGTCGTTCCTTACTTTCAGTTAAAAAAACTGTTTTTTTTATTTAATTCTAGTTAAAGGATTCTTGCTATCTTAGATATTTAATGGGAATATATTTTGAAGCACCTACCTCCATTCCTTCTCCTTTTAGAGGAAACTGGAATTTGATGACCTTTAACAATCTTTGTAGTTTAAAAGTTAAACCTTGTAAAATAGATCTTCTGCTCAAATGATGCATAAGAAAAGTGTTTTGAGCCTCGTACCCTTGCTCAATTCTAACTTATAACGTTTTAAAAGTTTGTAAATCTAGCTCTTAGATTTAGGAAAAAATCCTTACTATACCTTAAAATTCTACTGAAATGACAGGAATTACATTTTCATTGCATTTCAGGAATTACTTTCTAATCCTTAGAAATAAGAAAAGGATAGACGTGGTAGCTTGACAATACCTTCCCGGGCTTTATTTTTGGCCCTGGATCTGGGCCGTACTCAGAGGGGGGTTTGACCCCCCCCCCCACCAATGTTTGTCTGACTCGTAAAAACTTAAAAAAAATGGATATAAACAAATTTTGTATGCGTTTTTTGAGGTTTTTGTGTGTAACCCCCGCCCAAAAAAAAAAAAAAATGAGTAAAACCCCCTCCGAAAAAAAATCCTGGGTACGGCCTTTCCTGGATTCATTCCAGAAAGTTTTATTCACCTATCTCGACTACTTTTCAGAATAGAAAGAAGTCCCTAAACTAGGATTTTACCATTCAGCCAATTCAAAATTTCAGACTTGGCGTGTGCATTTATGTATTGATGAAAGTTTCAATGAAATGTTTTTACTGTCAGCATTGTATATTTTCTCTTTTTTGATAGTAGTCAATGTAACAATGACATGGACGTGATAGTAAAAGAGCCTTTGATAACAAATAGCTTCTTAATTTATTTTCGTTAATAGTTCAAGGCTGAGTATTCAATGACAGTTATTAAATTAAAACTCACTTGTAAGGGGCAAACAACGAAAAAAGGTTTACCAACGCTAAGTTCGGAGGTCATAATTTAAAATAAGGTTTGCACCAAGTTTTTTTTATCTGATTAAGGGAATTACAAATCAGGAACCAGTGCTGCACATCCAACAAGAAAAACTAAGTCCCTAATGTGTAATATACAATTAGGCCGGCTACCCTACCATCAGTAATGTCAAGTGCGTACATGAACTGACAATGGAAGAGTGTAAATTCTTACCCTTTTCAACAAAATTATCTTTGCTTTTAAAATAAAATTTGCTTCTGTTTTTAAAAAATTCCAAACTTCCTCATTGATAAGCTCTTTCATTCGAAATTAGCTATATACATAAATTGGGTTTGGTTCCCTAGAATATCTTTTTGAAAACCTAAAATAAACTCTTAACCAAACATCCATAAGATCCCAAGTTCAACTATGTAGGCTATAATAAGCCTTTCTTCGAAGACTTGTTGATGAATCATTCTAGATAAAATGAGCAATTTTTCATAGCTTTGGGCCCTTGCTTGAGAGGCTGCAGTGGTCAACACTATGTTTGAAGACTTATATTTCCCCCCTCCTTTTTGATTAAAAAAAAATTGACATGGCGCGATGTTTAGTCGCGATAAGTCACGGGGGCAAAAACTGGTGCGGAAAAGAGCCTAGTTACCCTCTCATCCCTTTTGGCTCTTAAAAGGGGTACTAGATTCACATGAGAAAAATTATCTTTATGGTTCTTGAGTAAACAGATTGGACAGGGCTATTTTCATCGTTGCAGATTATATTTGGAGTATATTTCCCCCTTTTTATGAAATTATGAAAATGTGATATGCTAATCACTTTTGTTGGGTACCATTAACTTCAGTTTGATCTTTACTTACAGTCGTTACCCCAACTGTTGACCTCTTATTGGGTTTTCCAGTAGTTAGCCTTTTTTCGAAATATCGAATCATCCCTCCCGAAACAGATTTTTGCGCATGTGACTGTATTTGATTAAATACTGCACAAAGATTGGTTATCAACGAAATAAACCACTTTAAAAAATTGAGTGCTATTTTTTAAACTTGCTCAAGTACACCTTAACCTTACCATGGTTGCAGCCTGCACAACTTGTGTTTTGACTGCTTTTCTTTGAGCAAAAAAAATATTTTTATATGTAAAAATGGTATTTGCAGACAAAATCTGCCAACAAATTCTTAAACTGCCAAGTAGCATTGCTACTTTGCTACCCCACTTGCATGGAAGAGCACAACTAGTGTTTTGACAGCTTTTCTTGGAGCAAAAAATTATTTGTATATGTAAAAATGGTATCTTCACAAAATCTGCCAACAAATTTGAAAACTGCCAGGTAGCATTGCTACTTTGCTACCCTACTTTTTGCACGGCGGGTTGCAGCGGTAGCTGCAACCTAGTAAAGAGTGAACCACAGCTCATAGCAACCAATAGTAAAAAAAGACGTTTAGAAAAAAAACGCCAAGTGAAAAAATTGCCATCTGACACTGATTCAGGAATGGTAACTATTATTCTCTTAAAGTTTATTGCGAAAAGAAATTTATGGTGATTTCGAAAAAAGCCTGAAACCCTCGAAAGTGGTGTCGGATCAAAATGAAAAGTATACCATTGGAATCAGCATGATCGAAAACCTTTTACAGGGAAATTACAGTTTCCCTCCTTGAACAACAAGGAAAATCACTTTTTGTGCATGGGTAGCACTGATCTACCCCCCCCCCCCTTTTTTTTCTTTTTTTCAGGCCTAGCGGGTTATCAGAACATCAAAGCGAGATCCTTAATGGCTCACATAAAATCTATTTATCATATCTATGTGCTTTTTATGAATTCCGCCATCTGCAAGTGCCAGATGGCACCTAAAATGGCACTATTTGTGCTATTTCTCAAGGGATGGGGCTAGCGGGCTACCAGAACATCGTAGACCGATATTTAATAGTTCATATTGCTCATTTCTACGTTCTTCCTATAGGTTTCACCATCTGCAAGTGCCAAGTGGCGCTAAAAATGGCACTTTTGACTGCTATTTTCAAGTGGAAAAGCTGGGGATAGTGGGCTACGAGAACCTATTAGAGAGGTGGTTAATTGTTCATTTTAAATCTATTACTCATATGTACGTGCTTTTATCAATTCTACATTCGATAAGTGTCATATAGGACTAAAAACAGCACTTTTGGTGCCACTTCTTAAGCGGAAAAACTTGGAAGCATAAAACGGTACCCTTGTAGTAAAATTATGGTCCAAAACCCTTAACTAGAGGTTTATAAGAGCTCCTCCCAACCCTTGTAGTAAGTTTCGTAAATCGTCTGGTCATCTTAAAAGTAAAAGATTATTGCGATTCAAATTTATGGTGATCTCGAAAAAGAGCCAAAAATCCCTCAAAATGGCGTTGATATTTTATAATTATACGGCTTTTGCAGCTGTTCACCGCTGTATTCTCTACGGGCTGTTTTATCTACAAACATGAACTATTTCGGACAAATACCGGAAATATACACGATTAATAAGACAATTTTGTTAGAATTATTTGAAAAACAATCAGAGTTTAAATAAAAAATAAAAAATACCAGCTGAAAGTAAGGAGTAATATTAAAACTTAAAGCGCAAACAATTGTTCCGTATATGTTGGGCTGCCCCCCCCCCCCGAAAAAATGATGATCGCAGTGCTGCTTCTACATTAAATTTAAATAAAAAACGGTCACAGATTAATTTAAAAATACAAAGTTTTTCTGAGGGAAGTAAAGAGCGAAGTTGAAACTTAAAACGAACAAAAATTATTACTTCATATCCTATCTAACATATATCGATAAAACTAGTGCTAATAAATCAACTGGTGATATTTCCCCATGTTTGCAGGATTATAGAAAACTAGCGCTTTACTGAAAACACAAAAACCAAGTATAAAAAACAAGAATATTGATTTGGGAGTCAAAAGTTTGCACGTAGTCTCAAAACAACAAACTAATCTATAACGTTTGTCATAGTCTTACACGAGCTGTGATATCAGTAAACTTATCTACACAATTAAAATTATCTTAAAAATTTAGGCATAAAAATAAATATTATCTTAATACGTTCAAAGTCATTAAACACCATAGAAAATAATGGATTGATTTATCAGGTAACCTCTTGGTCTCACCTAGTATTATTCGAAATGAAGAACAAATAAACCATAATATGAACTCTGGAAATCCGGTTATTTCCCTCTATACAACGGAGAATTTTAAATTATGATATAAATTCTAGAGCGAGTCTGTAGTCCTAATACTACCAAGATTGTTTCACTTCGAACTCGTCTGCAAAATAATCGTAAAGTGTCCTTTTCAGACCCAAAACGACAGTCAATCATTGGACTGAGCTCATTGTGCAGAAGCGATGCCAAATTAAACGAAAAAAAAAATAATAATCCTAAAATGCTTTATTTTATACTGTTAAAGGTCTCCTTAAATGGTCTACTTTTACTGTACCAAAAATCCTAGATTGTTTTGTGTTTTCAGTAAAGCGCTAGTTTTTTCTTATAAATCTACAAACATAGGGTAATATCACCGGTTGATTTATTTGCACTAGTTTTATCGATATAGGTTTGATAGGCTATGAAATAATAATTTTTGTTCGCTTTAAGTTTCAACTTCGATCTTAACTCCCCTTGGAAAATTTTTGTTTATTTTAGATTAATTCACTGAGAGACCTCTTACCACATATTTCATTTTTGCCATGTGTTCAGTTTAAACTTGTATTCCTTTCAAAACATGTAATCCTTTTGTATTTTACTTCTATATATCACGCGGCATTAAACTATCCTAAGTTGTTTGGCTGTAGTAGCTCGATCGTGAACTGGAGTCAACTGAGATATCCTATGATTGATTCTAGGAATTCCCTTGTTGCGCACCTCTCTTCACTGCACTTATTTGCTGCTTTCCCCTCTTTCATATAGCTTTAGATAGCGAGCATTTTCTTATGTAAGCCGCAGGTGTTTTTCTCCTACTATAAAGCCGTGTTACTACGGTTTTCAGATTAGTGTAGTTAGTTGATTCTAGGAAATCCACCAAGAGCTGTCTTATACTTCAATTGTATGAATTTCTTTGTTCGATCACATTTTTATTACTTTTTTTCTGTATTTATCTTGTATAAAATGGGGTGTCGTCCCCGCTTTCGCCTCAACTGCAATTAAACTGCCCACCAAAACCTCTTATCCTGAGTATTTTTTCCTCTTTCTAGTTAGCGATCCTCACCATTAGGATACTTGGCAAGGAGCTTTGGTCTTGGTAGCGGTAATTTATAGTAAATTACGATCTGAACCTTCAGCTCAAAACAGTGTCAAGATATAAGACGGTTTTAATTTACTATATAAACTTGATCTGGACATATTCCATTCAATTTTACTTGCAGTGGCGCACTCAGAAAATAATTATGGGAGGGAAGGCTGACCGGGGGTCCCTGGGCCAACCAACGGAATAATTTACAAATTTCTTTAGAAAAAAACGGTATTTTAAGGCATTACTTTAAGTTCATTTTAGCTCTTTGAATGCAAGTTTTGAGTAGGGACTAAGGAATGAATGACAAAACAGAGCAAATTAAATAAGATTTAAAAACAGAATGTAATTTTTTCTTGAGGGGGTGGCTACAGCACCTTTACCTCCCCCCCCCCTCAGTATAATTTCTGTAGTTACTTCCACGACTTCTAGTCCTCGGAATTTGTTTTCTTTTAAGTCTGTGGTATTTAATCTTATGCCGTTCTTCGAGAAACTTAGGTTTGGGCAACAATTTAAAACATTTTTTAGTATTTAAACACCGATAGAAAATTCAAACTAAAATAATTTATCAACTTCTGCAGTTTTCGGATTGTGGAAAAAGTCCTTTTACTGCCTAGCTTCCGTGTAGCTAATGAGTAATTAAACTTTGTCAAATGTCAGTCTAAGATATATGAGGACAAAGTGATGTAAGTTTGCCTCTGCTTACGACAAATTTGTAAAGTTAATTCGAATGTGTGACTCTAACCTTTTCTCTGTAGAATTGCACAGGGTTACGGGTAACGCACCCTACAATATCAAAATCTAATTGAACGTAAAATTGGCATTCTTGTTTGTTCGTAAGATCCGTTTTAGAACACAATAGCGTGATAGTCACAAACTACTCCTGGTCTTTGCTAAAACATTTGTGGGGCTGAGTAATTTGAAGGAAACAAGCTAAGAAATATCTATATTTTCTCTTTTTTTCAGACTGATCTTGGACGTCATTTGGAAGAAATAGTCATAGACATTAAAAAGCGTTTACAGTCTCAAGTGCGATATAATCTAATCCAGAAAAATTATAGCGCTGCTGCGTCACATCTAAAGAATTTGCAGATCTACTATGACCTTTTGAAGAATGGTAAGTATTAATCTGTCTTCAAGTATAAATCTGTCTTCGTTTAAATTTCTCTCAGTGTGACAGGTTTTAGATTAGGCTTCTCTTCTTTTAGTAAATGTCCATGGGCTTGAGAGATTTGTTTCCAAGATCTTTGAGTGTAATGTAATTCAGGTGGCTACAGGAGTGCAAAGACTGAACATCTGAAATTTAATTATTAGGAGAAGGGGGTCTTTGGTATTTCAAATTGTTATTCTACCTACTGGTGATATTTCCAATAAATAGCGAGAATGATTTACTATGATGTCGTTTAATGAAGTTTCAAAATGATCGGAGAATGTCAGCAAGAAAAGGTAAAATGAAACAGAAATATGTTATTTTGCAACTGCCCACTTTCAAAGAATATTTTTTATAAAAATTTGGCTGGCATAGTTTGCAGCTGAACCAAAGAAAAAAAAACTCATAATGCCTAAATTACGGAATCTAGCCTTTCCTATTCTAGCTGTTCTATTGAACATAATAATAACATGACAAAATCAGCTTTTTTGCGATGGAACTACGGTTGTCACTCTTATTAAGGAGCTGTATTCTTTTGCTGTTGAAAGTTTCAAATAGGGAGATTTCACTTTGTGTTTCTTACTGACCACTGAGATTTTTCTTGGTTTTTGATATTTTTGCTAATCAGACCTTTTTTGCTATTACACTAATGAGAATGGAAATTATGAGTGTTAACAGAAGCAGATTTTACGGCTGTTGTCATGAATAATAAGAATAATGAATAGAATCCTGCTAATAAAAAAGGATCCTTAAACTCGGAATTGCTTAATGACGGTAGAACAGCTATCTGGCTCTACTATACCTTTGCTACTGGAAACCCTTTGCAGCCTAAAGCCGACTTAGGTCTCAACACTAATGAATACTCCTCCTATAAGTTCTTTAACTGATGGTTTCATAAACTCTGAATGTACATGCTTTCTAAGTAATAAACTAATTATATCAATGTTGACTACAAAGACATACTTAGTTGCCTCTTATTCTTCACTTTTTGTTCAACCCTTAAAGCTAATTCTCTATTTCTAGGCTCGCCTAGAACGGTATCTGAAGAAGTTCAAGGTTTTAAAAAGAAAATAGAAGCACTTAAACATGTGTGTAGAACTTTAGAAGATGAAGTGCTACTAGAACGCCTGGGATGTCTGCAAAAGAGGATTGAAATACAGAAGGTTGTTACCGGAGGAGGTAGCTTCGAATGGGTTGATAGTATTTTTGTTAAGGTGAGGTTCTATCTCCTCAAAAGGTTTTTTTTTTTCAAGGTAAGATGAATCTCACTTTATTTCTTATTTATAAGGCTAGTACTTGGTGCGAGGTCATAATTATTCCACTACATAGGAGAACTCCCGTCCTATTATCCTAACAAGTCAAACTTCCAAAATTTTCACTATTATTCCACTTCAACGGATCAGAGCCGTGGCTTCCTCGGCCATTCAAGAATACCAAGCCGGTTTACTGTCACTTCCTCACAGCAGTCTTATCCCTGGTGGAAAAAACTTGCAGCGCACATATAGGGGGTGTCCTGGAAGACAAGCTAGCCTATACTGACGACATCTGCGAAATGGCTGAAACGCCTGAGGATCATCAAGCGGTTGCTAAGGAAGTTTTCGAAGCGATTATCTCTTTTGGAATGATCATAAATGCATCCAAAACCAAGGTTATGTGCTGCACACGAAACCAGCAGGATACAAGCAAGCAAGACCGAAACTTAACGGAGAGAGTATCCAGTGGGTCAAAGGCTTCCCCTACCTTGGCAGTCTAATCACCAACGGCAACAACCACTCAAAAGATATAAAAAGACGGCTCGCCCTCGCGAGTTCCAGTTTCAACGCCCTTTTCCATCACTTTTTGATGCTTTGATTATCCCCATCACAATCTACTCATATGAAATATGGATGCTGATGGTAGATGACCAATGTCGACTCGCAGCGTTTGAAACTGAATGTCTCCGTCGCGTTGCTGCGATTACATATCTTGATCGAATATCAAACGTCGAACTTCTTGAGCGCCTTAAAATCCAATCAACAATCCTCACCAAGATCCAACTCCAGTAACTTCGGTGGCTCGGTTACGTCAAACGGATGGATCAGTTCCATCTCTAAAAAATCATCTTTGAAGACCAAATTCACGGTTTTTGTCCTCGTGATCGTCCCCCAAAGAGGCAGAAGGAATATTGTGTGCTTCATCGCCTTTCCGACCTTCTTCGCCTACCAGAAGACTGTGAGACAGACAGAAGGCACATCCACAACATTACGAAGAAAAAACTGCAAGAAGACCTTCAAAAACGGGCGGTACTTAAGTCAAGGATAGCACTTGTGTACGTACTTACGTCGTACAAGAAGCTTTGGTATAATAAAATGTCGTTCTATGTATTGTAAAATAGAAAAATATAGTATTCTATAGAACAAGTGAATATATGTACTGGTAAGATTAGAGTTTGCTTTTGTTCAAAAAATTATAATAGGTAGGGTTTATTAATGAGTTAATTTATTCCTCATCTTTTGAAAGTGTTTTTTTTATGCAGGAAATGCTAATGATAGAACACAACGGGGGGGGGGGAATGTACACTTTGCCGCCCCCTGCCGCACCATCAGTATTGTAGGTATTACAAGTTGTTCCAGAGATATTACAACTTAAGCTAGTTTTGGCACCGTCCGGGGTGCTTGCCCCCTCCAGTCCCCCTGCCCCAGATCTAGCCCTATGATAAGACGCCAAAATTTTGTTTTGCGATTTCCTCATTGCCTCCCTCTCATTTCATCCCTGACTCATTCCGTCGTTTAGTGTAAAATCTAAATAGCGCTTCTAATTTATGATTACTGTTGCAGGCACTGAAAGAAGGTCATTGGCTTCTAATAGATAATGTAAACTTTTGTGGAGCTTCCGTGCTCGATCGTCTTAACGCTTTACTGGAACCAAATGGTAAATTAGTGATAAGTGAGCGTGGAATAATTGATGGGAAAGTTCCCACCATTCAGCCACACAAAGATTTTCGTCTGTTTTTAGCCATGGATCCTCAGAATGGAGAAATTTCCCGGTAAGTCCTTCTAAGGTTTATATGCTTCAACATAAAGATATACCTACTGTACTGTCGACGTGACCTTCAACTTTTTCTATTTGATTCACCAATAGGATGCATCATTCAATTTTTCATACTGAAATAGCTTTAAAATTTGAAAACATGATAGGTCCTAAATCTTACCTTGTGATGGAGTGAAGCAAAAAAGAATTAAACACACAGAAAGAAAAAAGGAAGGATATAATCGATAAGAGAACGAAACAAAGAGGAAAGGGAAAGGAAACTGAGAAGCATGAAGAAAAGAGGAGGGTGTTGAGGCCCAGGATAAGTTGAAAACGAGCAAGTGAAGTGTCTCGAAACTAAGAATATATATATATATATATATATATATATATATATATATATATATATATATATATATATATATATATATATATATATATATATATATATATATATATTGATGATTATCATTGTAAGAAGAAATAGTGAAATAAGATTTAATTACTAAGGGGAGAATCCTTCAATTCGTGTTGAATAGTCCTCGCGACACGGTTGAATTAGGGAAGAGCCACATGTATCCGATGCAATACTGATTTTTTCTCAGGCGTCCTCATATAGAATGTGTTAAGTCTTAGAAAGTTTGAGAAAGCGTCCATTGATCGCAGTTTCTGAGTGTAGTTCCCGTTTTTAAGGGCTAAAGAAGTCAGAGGGGAGCCAAAGGCCTTGTTACGTCCGACTTGCTCTTTAGCACCTTTTGACCAGCACTTGATATCAGATTAAAATTTGAGGAATGTCGTTTTAATCAAAACGGTCGAAGGACAGTAAATATGCTTCCAGGGGCTGTAGGATCCACAAATTACATATGCCGTACTCTTTCCGGCTTACACACATTCGGTGATTATTTAGCGAATGGGCCTAAATGACTTAGTGTTAACTATAAAAATTCCAAATGGGAACTTGAATGTCAAAAATCAAATTACGATAAGTACATATCTTGCAAATAGTGCTTGATTTTCACCGAAGGTGGCATTTTAGGGTTTATTGGTTTGTCGATAACAAATATGATTCTAAAATTGTCGTCAAAATATAGTAGTCAAAAATCAAATCACTTACTATGTTGTTCACTAATAGTGGAACATGTCACATTTGGCTGAAATCAGAGTCACGCAAGGATTTCATCTATGACACCCATACCCCTTTTCTGCTTAGTGTCGTACGTATAGACGTTTTGTACTTCTTTTGATAATTCAAGGATTATGTAGGGGATGGTATTATACGTTTAATTGTTAATCATCGAAAATAAATGAAAATAGAAAACCATGCATAAATTGAAATTCATTGTGTTGTTGATAACAATAAGATGAGACTTGTCCACCTTTTGCGTAGTATCTACTTTATGTGCTCTGGGTTTGGACGCCTATCTTAGGATATTAGCCTTAGATTTGTAATCAGTAAGTTCAGAAATACTCAACAACTATTTTTGGTAAAAAATCAAGCTCTATTTGTGAAATGGGTACTTAATAGTGTTTGGATTTGGGACAGTTCTACGCCGGTCATAATGATTTTCAGTGGCGACTATTTAATTATATGGTACTATTCCCTAAGTATTTCCCTAAAGGATGTACAACTTGCTTATATTTGCGAATGCGGGTCCGGCAGTGGGTGAAATAGCGGCGAGAAGTGCCAGTATTTTACTGGCTCAAAATTTCTTTTATTATGTTGAATGGGCTGATGGGAATATGACGTAAAATCAAATAAAGAACATAATTCTCAATCGGTAAAAATAAAAAAAATGAAGTTTTATTATTAGCTATAGCTCCCAATCAATCGGTAAAATGACCAGCTAATCGGTAAAATCCGCCCCCCTCCCAACATTTTGGTTCGTGACGCCTCTGCCCTCGTCCATGCGTAAGGCAGATCGTATCGATAGATCCGATGGACCGTATCGTATCATCGTATCATAATTTTTTAGTCGTATCATTTCACCCCCCGAAGCACATTTTTAACTTTTTATTCTTTTGATTGAAATGAATGTTTGAAATTTTCACCTGATACCTCATGGAGTCATCGTGTTCCGTGGGGATTTGGGTGTTGAACAGGAGTCAGGTTGCCCTCTGATTGATCTTGACCCTTAAAATGGGCTTTAGATTATTAGGTTTTCAATTGCTTTGTTGTACTAGATTGCAATCAAAGGATACTTTGGTGCCTATAACCCATTAATGTATTTATCTGGTATACCATACAAGGATAGGACCCTCGCTAAAGCTTTTCTATTGGCTGAATCAATCGCCTGTTCATAATCTAGAAAATTAAGGACTAGACGAGTCTGATAATTGAGGCACTTATCAATTGTTCATGGAAGGGTATGAATTTCTGAGCTTTTTTATTACGGGCATTTTTTTTATATCCAGAGCCAATAGATGGTTATGTAATTTCATGTATGGTAATCAGCTTTCTTCGAAGTCGGTATTTGAGAATATAAAAAACAAAACATTCAAAATCCTGCTTGAATAAGCAAATTACATGGAAAGTAAATCCTCAATACCAATTATCTCTCTATAATCACTTTAATTTTCCTTTTAGGAGCAGATACCAAAAGCAGGTACCTTTCATCAACCAGACTTATAGGTTAACAAGTCCAAATCTTTTTGAGCAAACTTAAAGAAAAATGTGCGTTTGTAATTTCTTGTTAAGACTTAGTTCTTATTGTCCATTAAAAATTTACGTTAAGTCCAGCTACAACCCTTATGTTAGTTCATAATTTTTAAATACTGAATGTTCTTGTTATGTGTATCAATTAATCGAAAACACAATTTTCGTCCCGTCTTCGCCAGATTTATGCAAAATATTTGCCTCTCGCATAGTTTGAAACGTTGTGAATCTTGGAAGGAAATGTGAAAATGCTACTATTTATGGCAATTGTATGTTGCACTTTTTCGATTGGGATCAAAGTTAAGTGTCTTCGAAACGCATGCCACATCGAATGTGGAAATTAAATTTGTATCACATGTGTGAAAATCTCATCGGATCCAATTGGATCCGGGTTAGTAAAAACCAAATTGAAAATCTTATTGGTTATTTTTTCGACTCAATGCCAAATTCACTTCAAAAAGATTCTTTTAAGAATCCTTTTTGGATCAAAATATTATAAATTATCATATATAAGTTCAATTTCATCGCGAAACATGAACAAAAAAAATCTGACTGCAATTTTTATTTAACCATTATTAAGACAAATTTACTGAATTTGACAGATCTAATTGCGTACTGAATACTAGCCCATTTATTTATTTATTTATTTATTTATTTTTTTTTTTTTTTACTGGCTGAAAGTTCCTTGCTTAGAACTGTATTAAAAGTTCCGTACTTAACGCTGTATGCTCCAGGGCATTAATAAACAGCTCCCAATTCTTAATCTCGAGAAATTGGCCTTTAGAGTATCATAAGTAACTAGTTGCAGAGATGTGACGAAACTGCATGCCTTTTTTAATTTTCTTTTGTGCTACGAAATTTCAGCCTTGGTCAAACGTGTGGCTACTAATGTAATACAAAGAAGAAATATGTTGTTTTGGCATTACCGGACATAATTTTGCCACAATGATTATTGCAACAGAGGTTTTTTTTTTTTTAACGCAGTATTTTGGTAGGATAGTGTAATAATAGTGTTTAATAAACAGATATTGATAGTGTTAGATAAAATGATAGTGTTTAATTAACTGGAATAAGCACTTTTTATTCCAGTTAATTTGACTCAACATTGTAAATGATATGAATGAGCTACCATCTGTATTTTGGCCTTAAAATTATTTTAACATTAATCAACTTGCTTTAATTTTCTCAATCTTTTCTTCTTCAATTTATTACTTTTTTTGGTATCAAGTATGTACCTCAAGCAATCAAAAACTCCAACCATTGTGTTATTTTTCTTTTTTCTTTTTTTTTAAGGCAAAATGGCAGACTTTAAAAAAGAAACTTCCCATTTTAATCTAACAGATTGAATCTATCTGTTGATCCTCTTATAAATCATCTTCGTCAGTTATTAGCTGTTGAATTTGCATTGTGTTTAAAACGATGGTGCTTTGCCCGTTCCGTTAAATTTGTCTTATTAATCTTTTTTTTTGGTATCATGGGATCTATAAATTGTCTGTGGCAAATGTGGTTTTTATGTTCTTGACTTGGGTTATATTTTTTTTTTTTGGGGGGGGGGAGTAAGATTCGAGACACTGCAAGTTCTGTGTGGTATTATTAATTATGTCGAAATTCATAAAAAAGATCTGCTTACCTGTCTTCTGAAGCAACTTTCCAAAAATCAGATAGCTCTTTATCCCTTTCATTTTTAGGTAGACGTTTGCTGTTGATAATTTATGTTTTGAGTTAACCCTGTTTCATGTATACCCAATTCTGAAACTTTTATTATTATTTTTTTTTTTAACCAAACCTTTAATGCCAAACTTTATACGATGTATTTTTATGGTGTTAAATAAAAAACATATGTCAACGGGCCTCGCGGATTACCAACTGCCTGATTCAAAACGCTTATTATTTAATGGCTCCAAATAGTGTGTTTGCCCTCCCATTTCATAACCTATTGCCATGCGTATTCGATGCTAGTCAGGGTTGCTATTCCCTTTGAATTAGTTAGTGAAGTCTGTCAAACTGTTAGTTATCCCCTTTTTGATTTATCTTAAAAGGTATGGGTAATTCTCCCTTGAATCTGGTGGTTTTGGACTTCATAATGGATTAATCGTCATCCGCCTAAACCATGCAATGACATTTTTTTATAACATCCCGTGATTACAATAATGTATTTTGGTTTCCCCTCGTGCATAAGTTCTTACAAAATCTTAAAAGTCATTTATCTTAGAAGTGCCATTTTACAGGGAATGCGTTATGAAATGGGAGGACCAAAGCCTTTCCATTTATTACTTGTTTAGGCGATAAACGTAAATATGGCTCTTATTCTCATTTTATGGTTCTGTTGAAACATTTTCTACGTTTGGAGCTAGCTACTTAGAATGAACTGGAGACATTGATTGATTTATTCTCCCTCCTGGACCGTAGTAATATTTTGTAGCGAAATGCGAGGTGTCATTAATCCCTCCTTTCATTTTTATCTTCTCTGTAACATACTTTATTTGCTTTCAGTGCAATGAGAAATAGAGGTGTGGAAATATATATGCTTGGTCCTCAAGAAGAGAATCCGTATACAGAAGTCGAGATAAGAGCTCTTCTAAATGAAAGAGGGGTTAAGAATGGTGTTGCTCAACGATTGTTAATTGATTTTCATGCAACAGTCAAGGAAATTGTCTCAGGTAATTTTTTATATTGAGCTTATTCGTGTATTTTATAAAGATAAACATGCAAATCTGAAGTTCGAACACTTAAAAAAAAATTCGCTGTTTTTGCACATACAAACAACGTTGGCAATCGACCTGAGAGTGGAATTATCCCATTCCATAAGAAACAAAGATTTTGGAAATCCTCCGTCATTTTGCATAATTTTTTATGCTCTTTTCGGTGGACTATGTAGAGAATCTGTAAGACCCTTTGCTGGTTAGCAACATAAAATTCTGATTTATCCTAATCAACACGTCAGTCCTTTTCCGGAGAGCAAAATTATCCCACCCCACTTTACTGTTTTCACAATCGTTAATCGCCAAAGAAAAATCAAATTGATACATTTTTTATTAAATGGACTGTGGAGCGTTCAAAAATGAACGTTCAAAATATTAAGTTGTGTTTTTTCTCAGAACGGATTTTCAAGCAGAAGGAAATATTTGCTCTCAGATCACTGCAAAAAGAGAGACATTGTTAGGCACTAAATTTTATTCTTCTTCTTTTTGGATGTTCACTGTAACTCTACTTGGAGCGTCGTTTTTTCTTTTCTTTTTTTTTTCTTTTTTTTCTAAGAAAATTTGGCAAGCAAGTGTGTGAGATGGATGGTCTAATTATTCAAATTCTTATAAAAGACGCATGTTATATGGCTGTAAAAAACAACTGTTTTTAAGAGAAATTAATTCAAATGATATTTGTTTCCACATCGAAATAGTTCTTATTATGTTTTACGGGTTAAAGAGTTAATCTTTTTTAAATTCTTATAAGTTATCCACTGTTTAGAAATGACATTAAAAAAAAAAACTGTTAGAAATAACATGTTTTGAAATTATTGTGAAAACAAGCTTTTCAAATCAATTTTTCATTATTAGGCTCAGTTGGGGAAGTAACTGGAGATCTTGACTTTCCATTCGTATCGTGTCCTTCTTTTTTTGTGTATTTGTCGCTTTTTTTGGAAATTGGAACCTTTTTCTAGCTACTTCACCACAAACCTTAGGATAGTTTCACAGGTTTTTTAAACAGGTTTTAAGCATTGAAAGATGTTAGGCATTTTTTAGTCTTATATGACCATCTAAAATAAAAATACCTGTTTCTTGTTGATTTTTCTTGACTGAATAGTAGCATGCTGAACTTACCTCATATCCCTGTCAATTCCAAACCATTGATTATCTTCTCTTTGATCTATGCTACTGACAATTACATAATTAACGAGCGTGTCTCGTCGCTTTATGCTATTGAATCACCCTGGTTGAGCTATTACACGCTGGACTAGCCATCCTATGTCCTTCGGGACGGGCGCTCGTGTAGAGCCTTGGGGTGGGGGCCAGTGTTGTGACTCTGCAAGCTCAGCCGCCGTTACTCTGGGGAGCTTACGGTTAAACGAATTCCCACGAACCATCTGACTTCCAGTTGCCGGATGAGGCAGAAAACGTTTCGCAAGTAAGTAGTCGACTCCTACTCCTAGCCAAAGCCGCTTTAAGGAGGGGGTGGGTTTGAACCCCCCACGAAATTTTTGTCCGAGTCGTAAAAACGTAACAAAAATGTATATAAACAAATTTTTGATACGTTTTTTAGTGTTATTTTTTGTAAACTCCCCCACCCCCGAACAAAAATCCTGGACATGCCATTGTTCCCAGGTGACTGTGATGTACTCGTGGTTGGAACGGAGTCACATAGGTTGAGTGTGTCAGATCGTTCTTTGGTCTCCTTGGTATGTGATGAGTCGGCAAGTTTCTTCTCAGTCGTTTTGAAACTCGGACAAAGGATGCATCTATAATTGTAAAAAAGGAAACTTTCAAGATTGCTTTTAATTTTCTTTCTTTTTATTAAACTTTTTAATTGATTTCATTTTTCCAGAATTTGAGAAACCTACGGTTATTAGCATTCTAGAATCGGCTCGTCTTGTGAGTCAAATTAGTCGACTTAGAAATTTCGCCGAATCTTTGCGGTTAGCTTGTTTGGATGTGTACGTCCGCCCTCAGAGAAATTTACTTACGAAAAAGAAAATGAAAAACGCTTTAGATATCGCCTACCAGTCCTGGACTAAGACTAACTTTAATGAAACTAGTCTTTATGATATAATTGGAAGGTAAAGTACATTTTCTTTTTTTATCAACTGATATTGCACTTAAAGTATGCCTCTGTTTTTTTTTTTTTTTTTTTTTCTTCAAGGTTTGTTGCTCGAGTAAAAACGAGAGAAGAAGAAGAGAAGATCTATCTCAGAGAGAAGAGTTGAGGCTTGCTCGTAAATATAATTTAACAATTGACACTCAAGCCTTTGCCTCTAATATCTCTTCGTTTGCTCCTCTTGAGTTTGTCCTGAGCTGATTTGCGTCAAATATAATACCTAAATCAGTATTGTATCTAAGTGTTCCTTGTTTCCCTGCAGCCTTAATTTAATTCAAAATTTACGCGATTCTTCTAAAATGGACAACAGCTTTAGTCATAAATTGCTTTTTGTGTGTGTCAGTGTAATTGGGGAACCATTCTTAGTTTTCAGATTCTTTATCGTCTTCTACTTGCATTTGTGTGTATTTTTCGTACATTCTACGATGTCTGGGATAATTCAACATGAGTCGAAACAACTGTATAGAATGCCAAAAACATTGCTTATAAACAAGCATTCTTATTAAGCCGAAAATCTCTTCTTTGTTCTTATCATGTCTGTCACAGTTAAGAGTAGCGGACAGACAATGAACTTAACCCAATTGTAAACGAAATTAGTAAATAGCAAAAGAAATCGAAATACAAAGCAAGAGAACATAACGAGGAAATTTGTAAGGACAGTGAATAATACAGTAGTTCAATCCATTTCGGCTATATAGTCAACAGCTGTCATCATCGAAATACAATATAAAGCAAATAAAAACAAACTTAGTCAAGAAATTCCATCGATAAAATAAATTTTGAACTAGAATCATAAAATAAATATTACTTAAAAGAGTCTAGGCTTCCTCAAAGGTGAGGAAGCCTAAAGGTGAAGAAGATCAAAGATGTTTGACGGAAAGGCGGTGTGGTCTTTGTCATTATAGAAATCGTAAATATTAGAAATAAAAACCAAAAATCAGTGACTTTCATTTGTTCTTTAGAGACTTAGGCTTTTCAATGTTTTCTGTAGTGAAGTTTCTCCCCCTGTATTGAAATACTTCTGGCTGCAATAATTCATGGGTGAACCGAATTTGTTGATTTCCAGATTTTGAATACAGTATAATCAGAGTCAGCTATTTATACTTTGTTGCTTTCCCTCATTGCTATTTTAAGTAATCAGTTGGTTTGACAAGTGTATTTGGCGTTTACAATTCTTGTGAATTTATGTACTTTCAAACTGGAAGTATTTTTTTCTTTCTGAAACAATAATTTCATTGGAAATTTCTTTACAACAAAAATATAGACTATAATATATATTTTCTAATCCATCTTTGTGGAATTTCGAGCCTTTTAAGTAGAAAACGAATGGAATTAGGAACTTGGAAGTATCTTTTGGGACTTCGATTAGGGCTGTTTTCTATCCCTTAAAGTTTTATTCACGTAGCTCAAATCATTTTCCGAGCTTACAAAAAGCTATTGCTTGGAAGGAGAAAGGGATGGAGTTATGAACTTAAAAAACATCATAATGGAACTTATTGAGGGCAGTGGGTCTATGCTTGAAAATTTTTCACCTAAGTCAATAAGAAAGCGATTTCTTGACAAGCCAGATATCAAATAATCTATCGAATTTATCTTAGCCACTCTATCAACAAAAAAATTAAATAAATGAAGAAATATTTGTCGCTTCCATTTACTCAGTAAAAGCAATGTATCGCTGATTTTCTTATGGTTAATGAAAACTGACTACTATCCCATTTTGTACCCAGGTTGACGACATAACAAAAAAAAAAAAAAAAAAAAAAAAAAAGGAGTACGGAGGTGCCTCCCAAAACTGAAGAACTGAATTTAAAACATGCATGGCATTCGTACATCATTCCATTCAACTGCTTCTTTTTGTAATGATGACACTTGGACAGCCCCAGAAGTTTTAACCTTAAAGGTTTTAATAGTAAAGAAATTTTGCAATAAAAGTGTCATGATTTAAATACTACATGCATTTATAGTCTTTCGTGTTTTATATTCGTATTCTTTAGAAATGGAGCTGTATTTCAGTCATATTGAACGCAGGCCATTTATACGAATGATTTCTGTCTGAATGACTTCTTCCTGACATTGAAGGTTGTTAAATCGCCGACCTAACTTATCCTAATTGACACTTATAAAGAAAAAAAATATATAAAAACTTGGAATGAATACAAAAGTCTTTGTGGTCTTATTCAGACTTTGAGATACTTTTTACGAGCATCAGTAAAATGTGAGTACCTAGTAAATAGCTACTTGACCGGTGTTCTTTCTTCTAGAACATATTTTGGGTCCTCAGACCATTAGTCACGTTTCCCAAATGAAAATATTGAAAACAATTTATCACTGGGAATTATCATTTGCTTGTACTTCTCAATATATTGTTTATTCATGTCCTAATATTCATTTGCTTGTGTTTTTAGCTTCCAAACTTTCATATATTTCTACATTTATAATTAATTTACCTTTGCTGTTTATTTTCTTTTTAGCAATTATATTTTGAGTGGTAATACTGAAGGAAAAACTTCTGAATTGTCACGAGTTTTGCAAGATTCGACCATTCTTCAACTTTTGACAACCGTCGATAATATTTTTGGCTTCGACTTGAGAACATTATCCCAATTCAAAGAATTTGCTCTTTGTCATTTCTTTCACGAGGCCACTTATTCTGATATTCAGCTGAGATTCGACTATGTTGCAAAGTTTGCGGATATTTATCACCCTCTTACAATGCATCTTATTGAGTATTTTAAATCACTGGGAGAATCGGAAGACATTCCTCTCGATAGTAGATGGAAGTCTCCGCTTGAGAGACATATAAAGCCTGAGGTCGGACAGTCCAATAGACTCTTTTTATGGCTTCAATTTTCGGCCTTGAAGTGGAGACAAGAGCTTCGCCTAAGCAACGAAAAAGAAAGAAATCTCTATGCTCTAATAACTGCAATTAATGAAGGTACTCTATCAAGTATTTTTCTAACAAATTTTCTGGGGATTATCTCACCTTCTTTTCTTTCTTTTTTAATTCTTCTAATTGTTTGAAATTAAAGACGAATTCCTTCTTATCGTATTTCCTCTCTAATCTAATTTGTTTGATATTGTGCGGGACTTTATCCAGTGGTTGGATATTGAGCTGCCTCTCCAAAATGTGGCAAATTACATACAAATGTGTATTTTTGGTTATTTAATGGCTAAAAAAAATCTTCTATATTTAATCTGGCATCAGTCAAAATAATTAGAGCTCCTTCACCCAAAGTATTTAGATCTTCCCTTCCCCCTCCTCCGCTTTAAATTTTGAATAAGGGCCTATTATCGTTGAGTAATTGCTCATTTCCATCTACTTATTTTTCTATTTTATGTGACAGAAAACTCCTGAAAACAAAGGTGCTTGAAGAAATTTGTACTATTTTTTTTCATTGTAGTCTTGTTTTTTTTTTTTTTTTTTTTTTTTTTTTTTTTTTTTTTTTTTTTTTTTTTTTTTTTTTTTTTTGTGTGTGGCTTTCTTTTTTGTCATATATATATATATATATATATATATATATATATATATATATATATATATATATATATATATATATATTAAGTATATATATATATATATACTTATATATATATATATATATAAGTATATATATATATATACTTATATATATATATATATATATACTTATATATACAAGTATATACAAGTATATATATATATATATATATATATATATATATATATATATATATATATATATATATATATATATATATATATATATATATATATATATATATATATATATATATATATATATATATATATATATATATATATATATATATATATATATGTATGTATGTATATATAAATATATATATATATATATATATATATATATATATATATATATATATATATATATATATATATATATATATATATATATATATATATATATATATATATATATTTATTATATGTATATATATATTTATATCTACTTGATCGCCGGCGCGATCAATGTTGACCGCAAACATTAATGTTTTCATCAGTCTTTCTCAAATCACAGCTTAAATTTACAACAGTTTCGAGCCTATTCATGAGTTCAAAACCTCACAAGTCGCTGGCTGGAAACTGGTCTTCTTCGTGTCTGGTCTTTGCATTCTTAACATAAATAATTATCAAAATTAGTAGTTTTTTTTCATCGAGCATTACTGCGTACAAAACTTCAAATACCGTATCACAAAATTCGTCAGTTATCTGGGCAAAAACTTTGAATATAAGTTTGAACTTAGAAGCTTAATTTTTCCATAATGTCCTTTGCCTTTAGCTGTTTTGTCATCTTTAAAACAGTTTAAATGGGCGACTCTGATATTGATTGTTTTTTTTTGCTCTTTTGGATTCCTAAAAAGCCTTCCTTGTATTAAAAACTGGTTTTTAATAACAATTTAAAAAAATGCATTTTAAAGTTTTTTGGCTTCTTTATAGAATATGTCATGTAGGCTAAGGCTGAACTGCTGCTTCTTTATTGCTTTTGGCTGCTCTTTTGGATATTATTCATTTTTTCTTTTGGGGATGCATCCCAAATTATAAACTCATAAATACCTAATATCAGCTAAATTATAAACTGCATCTAAAAGGAGTAAATTTATGAAATTGAAAAATACATGATGAACACTTCACATGAGAACACTTCAATTACACTGAAACAAAAAACACTTAATGGTTTATTCGGTATGAGGAAAAATGAAGTGCCAACTATTTTCTTAGGTAAATAAAAGCTCATCCGTTTTAAATGTAATTAAATGAAATAATACGCAGACTGAAGTAGCTCCAAGAAGATGTTAAGATTTTCTTCCTAGTTCGTCACTTTTAATCCAAGCAAAATGTTAGGAGATTTAGTATCAGTTGTTGAGTTTATCTTTGATTTCCAAATGCTCACAAAAATTACCAAATTCAAGAAAGTCGCAACAATAAGTCACCTGTGGTCAAAATACTCAAAGACTCCTCTTTGATCCCCACCCAGGCTCAAAGCTTCTGCTATGGTCATATCAATGGAAATCTCCAAAGAGTTTCTTTTTAAAATAGCTTTCAAGCGTAGTTAGGGGTATTTAGCCTTTTTTGATTTTCTTCAAAGCTTAGAAAAAAGTGTTCTAATGTTCCAAATGTTATATTTGTTCATACGATATTTTTGGTCATCATTTGTGGGGTGATCGAATTTTTTAAACCACTGTAGATACGTAAGAACGTTGCAACATCTAGTACCCTGAGGTAATAAGACTGTCAAAGACTCCTCCTTGAACCTCCCAAATTGAAAGCTTTTATTATGACCTGGCCTTTTAATGTAACTTGGGCACTGGACCAAGGGCGCCATTGTCACTCGAGCGCAACGTTGGGTGGGGATTTTGATATTTCTTTCGTCACACCAATTCGTTTCAGTGCGAATCTGCCTGGTACTTATGAATGAATGTTTTCAGAGTAAACTCGTTTCATCAATAAGAAAAAAAAAACGGGTTGGATGGATGTGTCCCTTTCCTTTTGGACGATAAAACTATACAAGTGCTGTATCAAGTATAACTCACGAAAATCTTGTTAATTTTTGTCAACTTTTCAACTTTTTGGCATCCCTGCTTTCAATAAAAAAAAATCAAGGTACTGTCACTTAAATATAATAACTCCCTATGCCCCCCCCCCTTTGGATACCATCTTGATAGGATACCGTCTCTGCTTTAAATAACAAAAAATAATTAACTTATTGGCATCCCTGCTTTCAAACAAAAAAAATCGAGGTATTATAAATTAAATTTGATGGCTCCCTACCCCCCTCCCCCATCTGGATAAAACCTTGATCGGATACAGTCTCTGCTTTAAATTAAAAAAAAAAATAACTTTTTGGCATCCCTGCTTTCAATTCAAAAAATTTCGAGGTATAATTTTTTAAATGTAATACCTACCTACCCCCCCCCCCCACTCGATACCACCTTGATAGGATACCGTCTCAGCTTTACATTAAAAAAATAATTAACTTAATAATTAACTAGGTCCCTCTACGGTTCAAACAAACACGCAAAATACCCAAGACAATGAACAAGTACCAATGGGGGGCCCTGGGTCTATCAAAATATTTCAATGGTTTCCCAGGGAATTTGATATCATTTTCTTCCGTTTCCACTTTAAATGAAAAAAATAATTATCTTTTTGGCATCCCTGCTTTCAATAAAAAAAAAGAGGTATTATCATTTAAAAATGATAGCCCCCTATCCCCCCCCCCTATTGGCAATAATTTACAATTTTTTTGTGAATCATATTTTTGGGGTAACTTCTGTTTCAATCTTTAATTCCCCAACCTTGTACTTAGCTTAGTCTATAGCTAAATTTTGTCTCAATAGAAGGTTTTTTTTTGGGGGGGGGGGTAAAATTTTTTCAGAAAGAAGATTATTTTTTCTTTAATCTATCAGGCTTTCAACAATTGAGTATTAAACATTAAGAAAATCGTATCTAAAAACAGCAAAAGAAAAAAAATTCTGCAAACTTACAATTCAGCAGTAGAAACAATCTGTCGGCTATCAATTTCAAAATCCAACTGAAGGCTGAAGCTGGATAATAGTGAATACGTTCTATAATTTTATTCAACTTGAAAACAAAATTCTTGACTACGAATGATGTAAGAAATAGCAATTGGAAAACTGCATTCGATATGATTTAAACTCATTTCATAAAGACGATACTTTTTTTGTCAACATATGAAGAACTGTGTATATTGCAATAGTTGCAATTGCATATTGCATCTGTCTGGTTTTTATGCAAAGTAAAAAAAAGAGACGAAAATTAACGAACAAGAGAGTAGTGAAGAATTATGGTATGCAAAGTAATGCTTGGCAGGGAAAGTCACTGGTGATAAATCGCTAGGGGTGGCACCGTGATTGTGTGATTTTCGGGGATTCGGGGAACCAAATGTTTTTTCGGGGTGACGCATAGATTTCGGGGAAATACCCGAAAATTCGGGGATAGTGCAAGCCCTGCTTGATTTCTAATCAGGAAAATCGAAATACTAAACCACACAAGAAAGAAAAGCTCCGACTTTGCGGTTGACGCAATAAAGAATTGCCGCAAAATAATTTAAAGTCAACCGAACGCCGCCACATCTGCCGGTGCCGGCGGTGCAGTGACTCTTCGGTGGCGGCGTTCGGTCGATCTGCCGGCGTGGCGCCGGGGTCTACATATATATATATATATATATATATATATATATATATATATATATATATATATATATATATATATATATATATATATATATATATATATATATATATATATATATATATATATTATATATATATATATATATTATATATATATATATATATATATATATATATATATATATATATATATATATATATATATATATATATATATTAAAAATAAATAAAAGTAAGTCTTCAGTGGTCTCTGTAATTTTTATTTATCTACCACATTGCAGTTCCATTGATTATGTAGCATTATTTCTTGTATTGTGTAAAGTCATCTATAAATCAAAGCTCTGAGTAAGCCATAAGTCCTCTCTTGACTATAATAGGAATCGTTTTAGTTCTATTACTTTCCCTGGTATGACTTTCTGAAAAGTAGTTTACTCGAGGGTAATAAATGGCCAGTAGTGAAAGGGGACTGTAATCAACATTATAAATGATTGTAACTATGAAGGAAATGGCGTGCTGTTCCAAAACTAGCATATTAGATAGCAGCATGTGAGGAAAGTTTCTAATGAGCTCCCTATGTTTCCTGTGATTATGGCCTTCCACAGCTGTTTATGATTATTATGGCCTTATCTTATAGTCACTTATGTCATTACTACAACCTTTTGGCGAAAAGTAGAATAAGACGAGACAGCTATGAATAGGGATGACAAAAATAATGTTGTTTAACGATAAGGCTCTCGAAACGGATTGATACTTCTACTTAGGTTATATCATTAGTAAAGAAAATGGACGCTGCTGTGATGTAAATATTCAGAAAATCCGAAAATTAGCGTGTTTTTTCGTAGTTGGAGAAAGTTTGGAAGCATAAGAAGATAATTGCTAGAACAGAGACTAGACTGGTAGAAGTCACGGTAATGACAGTTGTTAATTATGGCTCTATAACTTGGTGCTTCACAATTTCCTCTATTATCTTCAAATGGTTTTAGGTACTTCGCTTAGCGACTGTATGTAAAACAAGGAACTGTTCGAAAAATGTAGTTCGGTCCGACTAGTCTTGATTTATAATTAAGAAAGTTTAAAATGATTAGGGTATGTTTTGCGGACGGAAGAAGATAGGCTACCAAAATGTTTTTGGTAGCCTAGCAACGATGTTTTATAGCAACTAGTAGGGTCAAACGAAAAGTAAAGTCGTCCTTGAATAAGTGGGAAGAAATCGAAAGAAAAGGTCTAAAGGGATCTAGAATTCCATGCTAAGAAGCAGTGATTTGTCGTAGGCTGCTATATTTTTTGTAAGAAAGTCTTCAGATTGAAGCGCTATAACATAGAACCAAGACAAATTAGGAATTAAACCATAAGATTTGGAATTAGAAGCTGGACCTAGCAATTTTAGCCCCTTATTTAGCACATAGACCATTTGAACTCTTTTTGTAAAAAAAAAAAGCCGGTCGTGTTTCACTACTAGAGAGAGAAAAAAAAATATAAAAATTTGTAAATATAGTCAGCCAACAGTAGGGCTACAAAATATTTATTCACAAGAAAAATTGTAGCTCATTCTGAAACAATACTTTTTGAGTCATTTAGCTGCAAGCTAAATAAAAAAAAAGAGAAACAGAGAGATTCAAGTTCATTGTGAGTATAGAAAGTAGGAGAATTATTTTTACTAAATCGTTCCTAGTTTATTTCAGAACAAAGAACTAACTTATATTTTGTCGTAACGAAAGCTGCATGTTGTAAGTGCTGTTTTGCGGGAGCAACACTTTAGTTCTTTTTTGTTTCTTTTTTTTTCGATGCTGGCAATTTTATTTTATTGTGAGAAAGTAGTAAGGGTCTAACCACCACGGTTGTTACCGGAAGTGTTAACCTCAAGTCAGGCTGGTGAACCTAGCATTATAATAACTTTAAAGACAAATAACTTTTAAGCAGAAATGCTTGGCTGGATTTATTTTTATCTGATCTGCTCGAAATTGATGGGGCAGGTGAAAATAATAATTTGCTGAGGCATAGTCCACATCTCCAACCCCGACTTATTAGGCAATAGACCTTTGTAGTCTATAGGCTAAGTTTCGTTATTCAGAGATTTCTCCCCTATTATAGAAAGTGACTTTTAAGCAATAAGAGTTAAGTATGTTCAGACTTAGGGTCGGAAGTGTTACATAAATGAGCAAATTCGTCTACCAATTATCCTTTTCCAACATAGTTTTGGCCAGGGAAATTTGTCTTCATGCAAGGGGCTTATCGACGATCATCCATTTTCGTCGCAATGGCATAGTTTGTCGAAATAAGTAGTGCTGATGTGACAATGAATCGGTGATAGGCATTACCAAATTGTTCTTCCCATTGAATACTACGGAAACAAATAACAGACATTATGTTTTGAGGTAAAGTAACGTAGTCCTAGCTTACACATCCCGTTTTCTTTTTAAAAAGAATATTAGGTTAGGTTTTATTTTTTTGGTGTAAAGTAATACAGTATGACCCCATATACATGGTGTATTTAAAAGTAGCAACATTGATTCGGTGAAACCCCCTTTAAGGAACACGTCGTCTTTTTCTGAATTCTTCTCAGGAGCTAGATTTTAAAAGTGTTGAGGGGGTTGACAACTAAGACGTTTAATCGATGACAAAGAACTAAGACCTTACTTTTGTCGGTAGAGCTGAACTAAAGCTGATACAGCTCTTGACGTTGCTCATTTAACGTAAATTTAGCATCGATTTCGTATTTGGCATCGATGCTGAACTTATTTCAAATTTACTTTAGCCGGTCCAATATTAAGCCATTCTGAGTTTGTTATCGTCCTCACTGTATACAACTCGGCTATTTTGAATTTTTTAGGAAAGTGTCACTTAATGTTATTGAGTCGTGTGGAAATGATGTTCGTAATAACCATTTTTTTTTTTTATTTTCAGGCAAAATATCTACTGAAAGCGCTCCTCATCCAATAATACCAGTCATTTCATCTTTACTATATAAAACAGATTCTGTTCTTGACAAACTATTGAGGGAAGAAACATTTCTCCCAACAAACGAGGAATTTGCTGATATTTTAAAAGCGATTCAGTGGAGATTTCACTTCGGTGAAGTTCTTTTTGAAGAAATTACCAAGTCCATAGATGTTGTCGTTTCACGAATTGGACAATATTGGAAATGGCTGGATTCTAACTTGTTGAAAAAGTTACAAGTTATGGATTCAACTTTATTGTAAGTTGTTTTTACTGTTTGTTTGTCGTTGACTTTGTATAACGGATTGTTCAAATTATCAAACACATTGAATTTGGCACCGAAATGTCTGTAATGTAGTGATTCCCAAACTATGGGTCGTGACTCACCAGTGGGTCGCGAGCAGATATTGAGTGAGTTTCGGTCGCGAGCATATATATTGGTAATGCTCAGATTCTGTAGGAGAGTTTTTTTTAGAAGCGTTACCAATTGGAATGAAAGACTGTTAAAATAAGAAATACGACTTAAATAATTTTTTTTTTACTTACATAACTACACCTGCAAGTCTTTTTTTTTTTTACAAAGTTACAGTTTCAGTATCAACTCCAACTTTAGTTACTCTTAATCGCAGTGAGTTTGTTATATCCAATTTATTTTTATACTTAGTTCTAATGTAAACGATAGCTGAACATCTGGTCTCACATAGATATGAGCTAGTAAATACGAGGAGGACTTTCATAGTTTCATCAAACAGGCAAGGATAGTTATCAGCAACTGAGAGCCACAATTTCGATAACTGTTTACAATTAAAACTATTTTTCAGTCATGTATCTTATGATAAATCAATGAGTTCTTCACTTGCTTACTGGTTGATAAGCCATCTTGAAATTGGTTATAAATCCAACTCAACGAATCAAACTTTTTCATCTCTTCCCCAAATTAGTCGTCAAAATTATTTTTTAACAATCATATATGACTGGAAATTTCATCTTAGGCTGCACTTGGTTTTCAGTAATAAAACTTTCAAGTGTTTCAAAACAATCATACTTGCAATTATCAATGCAGCTTTTCTACGGCATAAGCTTTTGCAGCAATGCTCGAAGTTTATCGTGAACGGCAAAAATGTCTGATCCGTTTGAACCTTACAAATACAAATTAAGTTCGTTTATTTTGGAAAAAATATCCGCCAAATAATTGAGCTTGAGAATGAATTCGTTGGCCAGTGGATGTTTAACATATTCGGTTTTTCCTTCCAAGTAAATTGTAACTTCATTACGCAATATCACTAATCGTGTCAGTACTTTTCCCCTGGATAACCAGCGAACTTCTGTATGCAGAAGAAGAGGTGTACCGCGGCTACCCATTTCTTCACATAGTTTTTGAAATAGGCGGGCTTGTAAGGGTATTGTTTTAATATAATTTACAATTGTCACAGCTGTATCAAGTACTGTTTTGAAATCATTGGGCAATGCTTTGGAAACCAATGCCTCTCTATGAAGGCTGCAGTGTGTCCACAAAGCACACGGACTTTGTTCAAGAACTCTCGTAGTCGTAATCACAGCGTTATTCTTCCTGCATATCGCTCGCGCACCGTCTTTGCATAAACCAACACAGTTCTTCTACTGTAAAGCTTGTTTTTATATATGGGAATCAATTGTATTGAAAATTGCCTCCGCAGTTCCACGACTTATTGGCTTGTAGAACAAAATATCTTCATGTATGTCGTTCTGCTATATATAACGCACAAAAACAAGCAGTTGAGATAGGCCTTGCACGTCGGTAGACTCATCTAGTTGTAGTTGTATACTATTTACTGCATCTGTTCTCTAAGAAAGTAAAAAGGTGGGTCAAAGAATTGGAATTTTTTTGATGGGAACCACTTCTGTAATGTATCCTGTCTAGTGTTCATGTGTATAATTGCTTAAATGTACTATGGTGCTAATGAACGACATTAACCAACTGGAAAGCGTGGGTTAATGCCATTGAAGGGTTGTATAATCTAATCAATTTTCAATGAATATCCAGGGGAACCCTTCTTCTATAATTAGTTTTATTTATTAGCATCTATGATGACATTTAGCAAATTATCATGAATCATTAAAATGGTAACAATACAAAGGCTCGCTAAATGTAATAATTCAATCAATTCACAATCACAAAATCCCTGCCCCCAACCGAAACTGCAAACAGGTTGGTGTTATATATAGAATATAGTAGATATATTAGAGATCAGAAGTGGACCTATAAACTCTCTTTGGCACTGGGTTGTTGTGAATCTATGAGGTATGTTAAAATGCATTGGGTTGTGATCTAAGGACACCAGTGATTATAATTGCTATAAGAGAATGCGTCTTTCTAAGTGCTGTTAACGGCAATGTTTCTACTTAAAAGACTTATTTTACTGTTCCAATGTAATCATTTGTACTTTCAATCCCAGTAAGTAAATCAAGTATGGCACCAACGATCTGAATTTTGATACGAAATAGAATTGAGAAGTCTCTTTTCTAAAACCCTATAGAAAAATGGGGAAAATATTGGAGCACTGGGGGAGGGGGGTATCTTTATCGTCAGGAAATCTAATGGTTCTTGTAATTAGCAATAATAATTTACATTGTCAGTTTTGGAAGGAAGTAATTTCAATGTTGCAAGGTGTCCGTGGATTAATAGTTTTTAGCATTTTAAAATGATAATTTTTAGAAATTTTAACATAGGATAGCAGTTGAGACCTGCGTTGATCCGAGGATTGCTTCATTTTCCTCGGGAATTTTCAGGCACCTGATTTCTTGAGTTTTTTTTTATATGAACACAGAGTTAGAAGTGTATGGCCGATAGTTTCTTACTGCAATCTACCTCCTCAAGTTTAGATCCTCCAAGGCTATTTTTGGCTTTCTGTCTGGATTTTAGGAATCATGAAAGTACTAAGTTTTATTTCGTATTTTGACCAGTAAGGAAATGTTTGTCATTCAGAATGAATGGTTCCAAGCTGCCAAAATGCATGGCGTGTTTTCGTAAATGTTTATTTACCAACCAATTACAATGACATCGCTTCAGAAAAGAAGTTTGCAAAAGCATGCCAGAAGCTCGGAAAGTGCCTCCTCAGTTTAGTCCAGAAATCATGCCCTGTTATAATTCTTGGTGACTTTAACTGCAATCTCGACGATCATTCCTGCCCTCGGGCTGTACTATTGCTGAACGCCTTACCAAGGCGGATTTAAAGTTGCTAAGAAGGATAAGTGCTTTTCCTATATCAGTACCGCAAAAACCGTCTCAAATCTTGATCATGTAGTAACTTACAAACTGGACCTAGAGTCAGTCTCGGTTGGATCTGACGGTGCCTATTCGGATCATTTACCTCTCTCTTTTGCAATACCAGCCGTCAGTCCCCAGTGTGCTCCAAAAACCAAGCCTGAGCCAGCACGTGATTGGAAAAAAAGTAGTCCGTGAGCAGTTCCAGCTCAATTGTGAACAAATTTTGAAGAAATTAAAGTGCCTTTCCACCTCCTACAGTGGGATTGTGGCCTAACAGAAAGCGAGATACGCCCTGCAACTGAACATGTATTTCTACGAAATTTGCCACTCCTTGAGAGTAGCTGAAAGGGTTGCTGTTCCATTACGTAGCGTCCGACGTGGGTCGCGAGTGAAAGGATGGGCCTCTAACAGTGAGCTTGTGAAGGCAAGAGCAGCTGCCAAGTTCTGGCTGGGGGTTTGGCACGAGTGCGACCGGCCAAGAAGCGGGGTAGTCAATGAATTGCGGGTTTATACAAAACGGCGGTTCGCGAAAGAGCTACGAAAACATCGTAGTAGCCTCAAACGGGAAACAGTTTCAAAAATCATTGAAAACCCTAATTTGGTCTGGAAGCTCCGTGCCAGGCCAGTAGAAAGTATGGGACAAAATGCTAGTGATATAGATGAGGAAATATGGGTAGATTATTTTGCTGCTGAATTCTCCCCACCAGATGAAAGTGAAAAAATAAAAAGTTTAGCGAAGAGCTCCATCAGCTTATGACGAAAGAGCATAATTACCTCGTGATTTCTAGTGCGAAAATAACCCACCTTTGTCAAAAATTAAAGAAGAAATTAATCCGCCGGTGCCGACCAAATCTGTGCTCTACACCTACTGAATGGTGGTCCAGTTCTATCGGAGCATTTAGCAATAGCTTACCAAATTATACTAACACCATGGTATTGTACCGGACATTTTCTGTTTAGGTGTGATCACTCCAGTTTTGAAAAAGGGTAAACCTGCTCATGAACCATCGTCATACAGACCCATTACTGTATCATCTGTGTTTTGTAAGCTATTTGAAAAGCTCATAATTTCGGACATTAAAGCTAGTTGTAAAGTGCCTCCCCACCAGTTTGGATTCCAAGCTGGCTTAGGATGTGCCCATGCCTTGCATGTAGTTGCAAATGTTCTTACTGGATGCCCACATTTCGAAAGAAAGCCTAGCTATAGGTGAATATGATGTACGGCGGGCTTTTGATTCGGGTATCCATTCTCAGAATATGGTTTGAGCTGAGAAAGTCCGGAGTTGACCATGCTATTGTCAAACCCTTGAACGACATGTATAGTAGGCTCAAGGTCCGTATTAAACTGTCAGGTAAATTAAGTCGTAGGTTTGCTGTGGTGAAGAAAGGTATAAAACAGGGAGCCGTATCATCACCTGATCTGTCAACAACAGCATATCGACGGCCCAGTCAAAAGTGGCCCCTTGCTGTATTTTTTAAAGGCATTGACGTGTCCCTAGTTGGGTTTGCAGATGACCTTCTAAACTTTTCAAGAATTTTGTCTTCTTTGGAATCTAACTTAAAATTTTGGAGATGGAGTATGATGAAATCGTGGTTGAGTTTTAATGTGACAAAATGTGAAGTACTGTTATTTAACTGGAATGCCTCTCAACCCGAAATCCAACTAGGGTCACAGGTGGTCATGATGCCCTCTAAGTCAATTGTATACCTGGGTCTGCCGATCGGTGAAACTCTTCAGCATACACGAGCACTGCTTGTAAAGCACATCGAGAAGAAGATCAGGTCATATATATATATATATATATTAATCAAAAAACTTTTTGCACAAAATAAGTTTCAAACTCAAAACGATCAGAAATTAATCTGAGTAGGGCTCTAAACCCTATGCTTTCTAAAAGCCAGAATATTATTTGTACTTTACTGAAAAAAAAATGAATTTACTGAAAAAAATGTGCATTGTCAGTTTAATATACATCTGCTGATATTTATTCCTTAAAATCTTAATTAATTTTTGATTTCTTAAAATTACAAAGTGAAAATATTTAAAAGAATTTTTCTTCTTTTCTTTTTCCTTCTTTTCTTCTTCCCTAAACACTCCTGTCTTTATTGGTATATATATTATATATATATATATATATATAATATATATATATATATATATATATTATCTATAGATATATATATAATATATATTGAACTTGAGTAAATATAATTGATAAAGATCAAGGAGAAGATTAGTGGCTACAGTAGACAATTGGTAAGTTGGCTACTAGTTTCTGACTTGCGTGTACACTTTACAAGTAATATTTGACTATATCTTAACGAAAAAAAGAAACTGCCAAAACTTCAAAAAAAAAGTACCAAGATCTTTACCTCTTGGATGGTATGGAAAAGTTTTTTTTTTTAAACCTCTTGAGATAGCCATATATATATGGATATTTCAAAATGTTGATTGGATGTGTTTGGGGAAATGATGGGCGTGAGAGGGGAGTTAGTTGCCCTCCAATCACTTTCGACTATTAAAAAGGGCACTAGCCCTTTCAATTTCCATCCGAATGAGCCCTTTTTGAAGTTTCTATGAGAATGCTTTCTATGTAAACCTTATATGTCCCCAGGGCATAACTTACAACCCTTGCACTGAGGGCTATGTGGGGATTGTCATCCTCAAAGACATAATTTCCCGACTTTTCAACTACGTTGAACAAAATGGCTATCTCAAAAAAAAATTTATGTGTTTGGGGAAATTGTGGGCGTGGGAGCGGTGTTAGTTTTTCTCCAATCACTTTTGACTATTAAAAACTAGCCCTTTCAATTTCCAATTGAATGAGCCCTTTTCGAAGTTTCTATGACATCGCTCTCTATAAAAACCTTATATGCCCAGGGCATAACTTACAACCCTTGCCCTGAGGGGTGTGGGGGGTTTATTATCCTCAGAGACATAATATCCATAACTTCCAACTACGTTGAAAAAAATGGCTATCTCAAAATTTTAATTGGATGTGTTTGCCAGCCCAATATTCTTTTATACAGACTAGACTAGAACTAGAGTAACATAAGGCCAACACCGTACCCTTTATCAATCGTAGGTATGCCAAGAAGTCTATATTATGTTAAGTTTTCGCCACTTCAGAACCTAAAATTGGGTTTGTTGAAACTGCATTTGCAATCGATGACTACCTCAGTCTTGTTGTAATTTTTTTTACGCTTTAAAAATTCTATGTGTTAAATGCAGGAAAAGAGACGAGAAAAGATTATATTTTTGTTTTCATAATTCCTTGCCGCTGTATTACCAGAGGAAAGCAGTATGGATTCTTTTCTAAGGAACTTAATAATTTATAATGTTTCGGGAAACACGTTTTGCTTATTTTCACGCGTACAGCTATTTCAGTGAAATTGAAAAGTTTGAACTTAAAATAAGTTTGAGGTAAACTAAGTGGTAACCCTTGTAAACCTTATAACTTGAAAAACATTAGAACATTTAGTCTTCTTAGGCTCCATTTTACCTAGCTTATATTTCCTCCTATTCTATTGTAGTTTCTATTATTAATCTGAGTTGTAGGGTACCATTGTATCATTATTATCATTGAGCCGTGAAAATAAATTAGTAAAACTAATTAGTTAAATTTGACAACGTTCTTTGTCTCTAACATTGCCAATCTGATAATTCGAAAAGACAACAAACCTTCGCAAACTGTTTCATGCCACGTGTTTTTGGCTTATGATTTGCTTAGTTTTTGCACATTTTTTTCTTTTGGCACTCGGCTAATACCAAAAACTTTGAAGTGACATAGAGGTATTTTTCATCAAAAACTGCAATCCCAATTTTTTCCTCCTTTTTTAAGATATTCATAGTTGTGTTAGTTCCCTCTTAACTAATCTTAAAAAAATGAGGTTCCTCAAATACCATGATTAGTACCATTCAAATGATTAGTACCATGAATAAATGTGTGCTTGGTAGTTGTGTTATGTAAAGTAGAGGATTGGGCCGTTTTGTTTTGCTTTAAACAGATACGGTAAGAAAGGGGTTTTAGAAAAAGTTTTAGAATTTTATAATTAGAAACCGGAACAAAGATAGAAAAGGTAAAAAAAAATGATAGAAATTCATTTTCTAATGATAAAAACTTAATCGTGTTGGACCATTTCCTGAATATTCCCTGTGGATCATGAGTCAAAGAAGATACATCGTGTTTGTTTTTGTGAAGCTGGGAGCCTGGACCCAAGGGTCCAACTGTGGGCCCTGTAATCACACAGATTGAAAATCTTACTATGAGTGATTTCAACACGGTGTAAAGTGTTAGTCTTTCTACCAAAATATATCAATGACGCCTCGGTTTCAAATACATTATTTTTATAATTTTTCTGTATAATTTTCTTGTTTATATTTAACCGCATTCTTTCAGACGACTAGATTCTCATTTGCCTGTTACTGAAAAAAAAAAATCTGAACAGTTTTTATTTTTTTTTTTTTTTTTTGTTGTATGAGCAGCTTTGTAACAATCCATTCAGTTTTATCATTATAATGCTCAAATTTCCTTGTGCATTTATCATCAATGTACAACTATCATCAAAGTTTTGATGATATTCAAAACGATATTTAAGTACAATTATGATATTTAAGTACATTTCACGGTACTTTAGGAAGCTTAATTGTTGATTTGTATGCGTAAAGGTTTTTATGCATAATAGATTTTTAAGTGTTTTATACGTTTTTAAGTGTAAGCATAATACGTTTAAGTGTTTGATACGTTTTAAGTGTTTGGTTACTATGGGCCTGGTCCGTTGCAGCGAGCGTTACAACTATGATCAGTCAGACTCAGTTCTTTAGCTGTAAGCTAGTCAAGTTTGAACGAGCTTGTAATTCTAATTTGATAAAGTAGGAAAGATTATTAGCTATAGGAAAGCTAGCCTTTTCAATGCCTTAGCCCTCCCTCACATTTTGTATATTGCTTCTTTTGAAAGTTGGTTGGTCCGAAAAATAGTAATATATGCTATAAAAAATATAATTCGTTTGATGGATTGTTATTATTTTTTGTGTATTTTGGTGTTTTCATAGCTTTCAGTTGGGAGCCTTAGATCATCCTAAATTGTGATATCGATTGTATAATTAAAACTTTCTGTCAAAATGTTTTCACATATAAAAGAACGAGTTAAGTTGCTCAAGGTAGACCCACAAGTTGGGTTGGGGAAGAAAGATAAGTTGGCGGTATATTTGTATGAATGTACCAAATTTAACCAAAAGATTTTTTTTTAAATATTAGTCTTAACAATCACAAGCTTTTTATTTTTTTTTTTTTTTTTTTTTTTTTTTTTTTTTGCAAATTCGCTACCGCATTAAATTTTACTGTATTTCACCCCTTTGTTTTTATTAATTATATTATCTCTATATTCATTTAGTGCTATATATATATATATAATATATATATATAGATATATCTATATATATAATATAATATATATATATATATATATATATATATAGATATATATATATATCGTATATATATATAAATTAATATATTATATATATAAAATATATATATATAATAATAGATATATATATATAGTATATATATATATATATATATAATAAAAATATAATAATAGTCTTTTTTTGAAAGGTAAATGCTTCTCCTAGCTATTAACTTCAGGCTATTCTTTTCTTTGAGATTATCCTGTGCCTGATCTAATATCTATTCTCCTCGTAGGTGCTTTACAAAGGACTTTGAAGAGGATATTCAGCAGTTTCGTGCTAGTTTTGGGGGACAGGATGAGGCCGAAGTTGGATTAAATGCTAAATTCCTAGACAGATATGGCCGTCCCACTCCGTATAAAACCATAAAACGCTGCTGAGACTGCAGATCTCGTGAGAAGGTAAATAAAGTTTGTTTTGTGAGGGAAAGGACACAGCGTGGTTAGTGAGAGTGATTTTTCCCTTAGTTAATGGATGTTGAATATTTAGTTCTCAATAAAGGTCTATCTAACATTTTTATGAACAAACAAGCTATCGTCCTTCTAAAAGTCATTTACTGGGTTTGTATATACTGAACATATTTACTTTATAAAGAGAAGGGGAGACAGGCCTTGATTGGGTCAGAAAATATTTTAATCTCCAGATGAAAGACTGCTGGAACTAGACGCAGACCTGCTTCTTATGCACCGATCGTTGCAGCAAAAATTCGATTCAACCGTCTACTATTAGCTAGCCTTTTCAGTGCCTTAGCCCTCCCTCACATTTTGTATATTGCTGCTTTTGAAAGTTGGTTACTAAAACTGATTGTTGGTAACTTCGGTCAGTTTTCTTTCGGTTCACTAAATGGTTGCTTCGATTCCCACCTTGGCATCGGAATTCTCCATTGATTAGGAAACTTAAGCTCGCTTACCCTGTTCTTGTGATTTATAAATTAATGGCCAAGTATAACCAGACGTTTAGTTCTTCACAGAATGATTGGTAGCATGTTCTAGTTCAGTAGTATTTAGTATTTTAGTATTTATTTTATATATATATATATAGAGCGAAAAGGGCACATTTTATTATTTATTCGTTGTTTTTTTGTTTTGTTTTTCTAACCAAGGTGCTTTGTCTAGAAGGAGTTGTCGTGGAAACTTCGAAAGGAGGTCATTCAGTTGGAAATTGAAAGTTCTAGTGGGCGTTTTAAAAGTAAAAAGTGAGTGGAGGGCAACCAGCCCCCTGCGCCAATCATTTTCCCAAACACATCCAATCAAAATTTTGAGATAGCCATTTTGTTCAGCATAGGTGAAAGGTTCAGTAACTGTGTCTTTGGGGACATCAACCCCCCTCAGCCCTCGGGGCAGGGGCTGTAATTTGTAGAATTCGCTCATTGTTTAGATATTAATTAAAAAAAAAACTTTTTCCTCAAAAAAGTTTTTCAAAGAAAAGTAAAGAACTCCATTAAACAAAAAATGACCAAAAATAAAATCAAATAATCTACCAAGCTCGAAACTACCACAAATCAGCATCGATAAATAAATGAAACCCAAAACAAACAGAAATTACAAAAAAATAACCGAGTCAAACTCAAAACGAGCAGAAATTAACATAAGTTGGGCGCAAAACCCCTATGCCTTCCCAAGGCCAGAACAAAATTTGCACTTTACTGAAAAAAATATAAAAGTTTTTACTTTTATAACTTTAATAAATCAAATAATTTAACATTTTGATTACTAAATATCAGTATATGTATATTAAACTGACAATGCTCATTCATTTGTATTTTTTCAGTAAAGTGCAAATTTTGTTCTGGCCTTGGTTTTATTTTTGCTCATTTTTTGTTTAATGGAGTTCTTTACTTTTCTTTGAAAAACTTATTTTGTGGAAAAAGTTTTTTTAATTAATTTCTGTTCGTTTTATATTGACATAGTCTTTTCAGGGAAAAAGAAAATAACACTTTAAATCTTTTCGTTTTTTAAGACTTTATAGTTTGGCCTGCTATTTGTATGCTGGAGAAAAATTTTCAGCCATTTTTAGCAACATACACCATTTTAAAAATCTGGACACAAATAGTACTGTTTAACTTAGTTTCATACCTCCTCTAGTTGACCTGAAATGGAAAACTTGATACCATTCGCAAAAAAATCTGTTTACTCTCTTTGATAGCTTGGATACACTTACACTATTTTGATTTGGTTAAATTTTAAGAGCAGAAGTAGCCTCGAAAGTTTGAACATATACCTTCAGTCGTTCTTGGGATACTGCTGAGATGCCTTATTGGGAATTAGCATTATCACAGTGCATTTTGATTTAATCTTAAGGCAACATTTAGTTATTAAACATACTGGGCAAATGGGAGGGAGGAGGTTTGTATAAAAACCTCCTCAAAAACATATTTTCTATTTGGAAATCAACTACACTGAACACAATGGCTATCTCAAAATTTTGATTGGATGTGTTTGGGAGAAAGATAGGCGTGGGGGGGCTAGTTGCCCCCCAATCACTTTCGACTATTAAAAAGGGTACTAGCCCTTTGAATTTCCAGTCGAATGAGCTTTTATTGAAGTTTCTACGACAACGGCTTCTTTAAAAACCTTATATACCCCTAGCGCATAACTTAAAACCCTTGCCCTGAGGGATCTGGGGGAGTGTCCTCCTCAAAAGCATATTTTCTATCTGGAAATCAACTACGCTGAACAAAATGGCTATCTCAAAATTTTGATTGGATGTGTTTGGGGGAATGAAAGGCGGGGGGTGCTAGTTGCCCTCCAGTCACTTTCGACTATTAAAAAGGGTACTAGCCCTTTGAATTTCGAATCGAATGAGCCTGTTTTGACGTTTCTACGACAACGCCTTCTATAAAAACTTTATATGCCCCCAGGGCATAACTTAAAACCCTTGCCCTGATGGTTCCGGGGGAGTGTCCTCCTCAAAGACATATTTTCTATCTGGAAATCAAGTACGCTGAACAAAATGGCTATCTCAAAATTTTGATTGGATGTGTTTGGGGGAATGATGGGTGTGGGGGGGGCTAGTTGCCCTCCAATCACTTTCGACTATTAAAAAGGGTACTAGCCCTTTGAATTTCCAGTCGAATGAGCCTGTTTTGAAGTTTCTACGACAACGCCTTCTATAAAAACCTTACATGCCCCCAGGGCATAACTTAAAACCCTTGCCCTGAGGGTTGTGAGGGAGTGTCCTCCTCAAAAACAAATTTTCTATCTGGAAAACAAACTACGCTGAACAAAATGGCTATCTCAAAATTTTTATTGGATATGTTTGGGGGAATGATGGGCGTGGGGGGCTAGTTGCCCTCCAATCACTTTCGACTATTAAAAAGGGCATTAGCCCTTTGAAGTTCCGATCGAATGAGCCTGTTTTGAAGTTTCTACGACAACGCCTTCTATAAAAACCTTATATGCCCCCAGGGCATAACTTAAAACCCTTGCCCTGAGGGTTGTGGGGAAGTGTCCTCCTCAAAAACATATTTTCTATCTGGAAAACAACTACGCTGAACAAAATGGCTATCTCAAAATTTTGATTGGATGTGTTTGGGGGAATGATGGGTGTGGGGGGGCTAGTTGCCCTCCAATCCCTTTCGACTATTAAAAAGGGCACTAGCCACTCCAATTTCCAATCGAATGAGCCCTGTTCGAAGTTTCTACGACGACTCCTTCGATACGAAGTGCCTGGGTGTGGAGAAAAAACAAAACAAAAACAACACATTGTGCCCACATCGTTCTTTACTTAGGCAGCGCTAGCGCGCTGCCTATGATAGTATTTGTTATTGAGGAAGGTGGACATGTTTGGCCTTTAGACTTAAAAAAAAACGATAGGCGGTAGGTGAGCATATCAGAGAATGTCGAGGGGAGTGTTGGACTAAATCAAAATACATTATGTGCATGCGAGTTGTCAAAAGGGCGTAACTCAAGAATGGCTAAGTTTATTCATTTGGACCTTTCATGAAATGATAAAGGACATGATCAATTGACCAAAAAGGCAATATTTGCATGCTGTCTCTACTAGACTACTACCACTTAAAACTAACTTCTGTAGCGAGTATTACCAAGGCTGAGGGTATGGAGTGAACATCTGAGGGAATCTATGGGGGAAAGTTGAGGCTACTCAAAATATACTGTGTCATACGATTGCCAAAGGCGTATCAGCAATATTTTTGGAACGGCTTACCGTACCATAATGAAAGGTTCCGAGGCATCATGTGGGGGTTTTTTCAACTGACAAGGCAACTTGTACATGCCACTATTTCTTTATTCATGCTGCTGCTACTACTGTTGCACTACTACTAATCAGAAGTACTACGGTTAACTACTTCCTCCTACAATACCACTACTACTATGATACTAGTACTGTATACGACTAAGTGTAATGAAGGTGGAAAATTTGAGAGAATTTGAAGGAATTTTGACAAATCAAAACACACTATGTGTATTCAGATTTATCAATGGCGTACTCAAGAATGGAATTCCTCAGAGAAACCTTAAAAGGGTACGATCAATGACCAACACGGCAATATATGCACGCTACTAGTAATACTACAACCATTGCTACTTTTTACTACTACTGATACTCTACTACCACTTTACAACTACTACTTTTATTGCACTACTTGTAAGGCTAGAGTATTAAAGAATGAAAATTTAGGAATTGTTGATGTGGAGTTGAACTAAATTTAGACTATGAATATACAGCTATCAAAAGGGCATATCGCAATCATAGCACACGCTATTGTATTTCGTTAAAACTACTCAGAGCTTGTGAGAGGATGTTCAATGACCAAAAGGCAACATGTTTATAAACTTGCTGCTACTACTACTATCCTTTAGTATACTATACTCCTACTGTGATTACTATTACAAACTATCCTAAAGGCTATGAGGTGAAATTTTCAGGGAATGTTGAGTTTGTAAGTTTGAAACTGAATCACAACACTCAGTCTGTATGCGGTTGTCAAAATGGCGTATCAGGAATATCTTATCAACGCTTTAGTGTGTGAAGTTGAAACTTTGCAGGGCTTGTTGTGGGGATGTTGAACTAATCAAGAAAAACAATATTTGACTCCTCGTATTACTGCTACTACTACTTCTACTAAAGCTACTACTATCAATTCTACTGCTACTAAAGCTAAGGGTATTAAGTCGAAAATTTTGCAGAATATGAAACAGTACTGAACTAAATAAAAAACACACTATGCACATACAGGTTGTCAAGAGGACGTATCAGGAATGCTCCAGGAACGGTTTACGATATTAAGTTGAAACTTTCTGCGCGTTTTGAGGGTATATTGAAGACAACCAAAGGTGCTATGTGCATACTATTGCTACTACGTAAGCTAAGGGTATTAAGGTGAAGCTTTCAAGGAATGTTTAAGCGGATGTTGAACTGAATCAAAACGAACTATGAGCATGTAGATTGTCATTAGAGTGACAGAGCAATATCTCAGGAATAGCTTACATTATTAAGTTGGGCCTTTCAAGGGTATGTTGTAACGGGTTTTGAACTAACCAGAAGGAATTATGTGTATACTATTAATACAACCACTAGGATTGCTCTAACTAGTGAGGCTAAGGGTATTAAGGTATTAAACTTTTAGGGAATATTTAGGGTAAGTTTCAATTAAACCAAAAAACTATATGCATGCAGGTTTTCAAAAAGGTATATAAGCAATATAATAGGCAGTGCAGCGCAATATCATAGGTGAAAATTTAGATAATATAGAGGGAAAATTTGAAGTAAATCAAAACACACTGTGTGCATGCAGATTTTTGAACGGGCGTATCTCAGGATTGGATTAGGTATTAAGTTAGACCTTTCAGGGAATGCTTAAAAAGAAAAATCAACTGACCAAAAGCCAATATTTGCTCGCTACTACTACAACTACTACTGCAAATACTGCTTCTGTAGCGAGTAGTACCAAGGCTGAGGATATTGAAATGATAGCCTAATTCGAGAAAATGTTGAGGGGAAAGCTGATAATCAGAATAATCTAATCTAAATCAGAACATACTATGTGCATACGGATTGTCAAAGGATGTATCAACAATATCTTTGGAACAGCTCACCGTATCAAGCTGAATCTTCCAGGGAACCATGAGGGGGATGTTCAACTGGTCAAAATACAGCATGTGTATACTAATACTGCTATTGATAACTGTTGTTGCTACTGCTACTACTGATACAACACTACTGCTGTTGCTACTAATCCTACAACTACCGCTACTACTATGATATTAGTACTACTAAGACTAAGGGTATGAAGGTGAAAATTTGAGAGAATATAGAGGGGGAAAATGCATAAAGGGAAAGATCAGTTGACAAAAAGGCAATATGTGCACGGAATTACTACTACTACTACTACAACTGCTCCAAATACTACTTCTATTGCAACTAGTACTAATACTAAGAGTAGTTAGATGAAGATTTCAGGAAGTGTTGAGGGGTAAGTTCAACTAAATTAAGAGACTGTGGATATGCAGGTTACCAGAAGGGCATATCGGCATATCATAGTAATGGCTAATTATATTAATTTGAAACTTCCAGGTCTTGACGAGGGGCACGTTCAACTGACCAAAAGGCAACATGTTATTCATACTGCTGCTGCTAGTGCTATTATTGTTAACACCACTACCTCATCCTGCAACTAGTAATGCTAGTACTCCTGCTACTACTACTGTGACTACTATTAGAACTATAGCTAAGTGTATAAAGGTGAAATTTTCAGGGAATATTGAGAGGGGGAAAAGTTGAATTGAATCACAGCACGCTGTCTGCATGCAGCTTGTCCAAAGGGCGTAGCAGCAATATCTTAGGAAGGACCTGGATTGTGAAGTTGAAATTTACAGGTTTTTTGTGGGGGATGTTGGACTAACCAAAAGGCAATATTTCCATCCTACTACTACTACTATTACTTCTGCTACTACTACCAATTCTACTAAATCAAACGCTACTGCTAATTCTACTGCTGCTACTGCTACCACTACTACTTAATCTCCAATTATCTAAACCAGATAAATTTTTGAAGACCACCACTTACGTATTGTGAGCCCCCATATTTTCATCACTGCATTTTAGACCCCTGTTGAGCATCTTGCGGACCCTTTGGGGCCCAATTGAACCACTCTGGGAAATAGTGGTATAAATGTTGATTGTTGAACAATTAATGGTTACGATCCAGCTATTAAGTCTAATATCTGTTTCTTTTAACTTTAACATCTGTCTTCTAATATATATATATATATATATATATATATATATATATATATATAATATATATATATATATATGTATATATATATATATATATATATATATATATATATATATATATATATATATATATATATATATATATATAAACTAAAATCAGGGTAAAAGAGGGACGAATTCCCAGTTCATATATCTAGGTAATTTCTGTTCGATTTCAGTTTGAGTTGAATATCAGTTTTATTTTGGTAAAATATAAGCTTTTAATTTTTGTTCCTTGTTCATTTTTTTGTTTTTTTTTTTTTTTTTTTTTTTTTTTTTTTTTTTTTTTTTTTTTTTTTTTTTTTTTTTTTTTTTTTTTTTTTTGCTCTACTCAAGACAAAGCTTCGCTCTTTACTTTTGTTAAAAAACTGTTTCTTTTAACTTTAATATATGTGTTCTAATATACATATATATATATCATATATATATATATTATATATATATATATATATATATATAGTATATATATATATATATATATATATATATATATATATATATATATATATATATATTAGAAGATAGATATTAAAGTTAAAAGAAACAGATATTATATTAGACTTAATAGCTGGATCGTAACCATTAATTGTTCAACAATCAACATTTATACCACTATTTCCCAGAGTGGTTCAAGTGGGCCCCAAAGGGTCCGCAAGATGCTCAACAGGGGTCTAAATTGCCGTGATGAAAATATGGGGGCTCACAATACGTAAGTGGTGGTCTTCAAAGGTAGCCTGTAAGGCATTGTGCCATGGCATTGTATTATTCTACCTTTATAATACGATTTTGTAGGCTCTCTTTCGTTGTACCTTTATCCTTGTTATCTTAGAATTTTATACGAAAAAAAATTGTTCATTCCCGTATTGTCAATTACAATGATTAGGGGCTGTTGTGATGATATGGCCCATGTTTCACATTTTTCTTGTAAGACATTTTAATCAGCTTCTTATCGTGCACGTTTATGGAAAATGGCCCAGCTGAAAAATAATTTTTCTCGGGAAGCTGAAAAATCTGTAATATGTCATCGTCTGCACAGCCATTACTTGAATTGTTCTTATTGAATACTCCAGATTCATAAATGGAGAGTTTTCAATTATTTACATAATTGTATTGTTGTTTCTATAATTTTTTTAAATATCACGAAGGATATATATCTTTCACTAAAACTTAGAAATATTTTGCTTTATTTTTATAAAGCAAAATATTTGCTTTATTTCTATAAAGTCATTACTTGAGTTGTACTTATTTAAGCATGCTCGAGATTCGTAAATTGAAAATTTTCAATTATTTACATATTTGTACTGTTGTTTCTATTTTTTTTTTTTTTTTTAAATATCCCGAAAGGATACATGTCTTTCACTAAAATTTGGAAATATTTTGCTTTATTTCTATAAAGCCATTACTTTAATAGTGCTTATTGAAGTACACTCCATATTCATAATGGAATTTTTTCAATTATTTACATATTTGTATTGTTGTTTGTATATATGTTTTTTAAATATCACGAAGGATACATATCTTCCACTTAAACTTGGAAATATTTTGCTTTATTTCTACTACATTACATTCTTCTGTCTTCAAGCAATAAACATGCTCTTAAGTAATTAATCATTTCTTTAATATCCGAGTGTTTTTTGTTTTTTTTTGTTTTTTTTTTGAAGATTTATAGTTTCATAATCTTCTTGGGGAACCCTAAAGAGCTAATGGCCTTGGTGCTGCATTTTATTTCATGAAACAAATTGTTTATATAAATTATTGATTTGCGACTCATCTTTAAACTATTATTTCTAATAGTTGATGGGCCCTCAATTTCTTTCCAGCATTGCACTATTAAGGTCTTCCCTAAGATGACTTCTACTAATCTTTGAATTAGATTCTTTGAACTAAAATTAAATTTTCGCTCCTTTAAGACACTTTCGATCCACGAAAAACCTTCCTTCATTCAATCCTTACGAAAAAAGACCGGGTGGGGTGAAGGTTTAGGTGACGAAGATCAGAGAGTGAGGTTCAATTAAGAGCAAGACAACCTATAGATATAACACATTATGTTCTAAGGGCTACCATCCGCAGAATAAAGTATTATCATTTCAAAACTACAATGTCCGGTTATATTAGATGTCAAGGCATTGAACAATACTGAACTTAAAACTGAGCCTTGCCCTAGGTCATGACATTTTGATTACTGACAAGAATAAACCAGAGCAGCTAGAGTACTAGTATGTTATTTTTTTTAGTCGTGGAAAAATAAACCTACTTATCACACGCATGATATTATGCCTCTTCCCTTTAATACGAAACTAGGTCTTTTTAAGTCACTTTATTATTGTAGCTAAGTTCTAAGTATGTAGACGATTATTTACCAAGTGTTTGATGTTTCAATGCTTTTCCTCTTTAGTTTGTCAGAGAAGCTTTCCATTCCTTCCCCTTCGAGATCGAGCGGTGATGGAGCTTTTGAAAAGAAAATTACATTCTTACTTTCGGATGAAGGGAAAGCTGTATCACACAAATTTGTAGACCTTTTAATGGGGTGTCAACCGTACATAAAAGGTAATTTTTTTCCTAATTAAGTCTCTACTGCAAAACTGATTCTGATAATTATCATCCCATATTTAATTACCTGTTTCTGGGGATACTTTCTAAATATTGTTACATCCGTTTTAACGGTGCGGTTCATTATGATTAGTTATTTATCCAACATGATTTGATACGGTCGCCCCTGGGGAATAAAAGAAGAAAAAGGAAAAACGTCAGTACTACCCATACAAAAACATGATTTTCCTTGTTGTTTTAAGATGTTGTTGCACTGTAAACCTCCAGTCAATGATTTGCGACAATGCCGATTTCAATTGTGTACGTTTTAGCCCATTTTGACTTTATTTTCTAGAAGTTTCATAGTCTTTTTCATGATTCTCAAAAATTCCTTCACGTAATTAAAAATTACATTTCAGTTCTATCTGAATGAAAATTACTATTTTCAAAATAGTGTTACTCGGGAGTAATTTCTCGACTGACAGTTCCTTTAAAAACATTTTTTTTTTATTTGTGCTACTTTGGGATGTGGTTGACTCTTTACTAGGTTGTGGTTCTTGCTGCAACCATGAACACAGTGTCTTATCCCTAGTATTCCAGGTGCGGTAATGACGTCAGAGAGAGTAAGGATTAGTACCAGGATTACTTACACTCATTTCGCCCGGGGAATTGCATTTGGTTTCTGATTGGCTGTCTGTTCTACCTTGACGATTATAATGCAGAGCTCTTAAAGAATTTTTTAATCTTTGCAAGCCGACTCGTTTCAATCAATACATGGCTGGGTAACGATTCGCTCTTATTTATGACAGATTAAATCCGTGGAAGTTAGGCTTCGTCAGATAAGTTGCCCTTGTGAAGCTGAAAGGCGCTTGATGAGCATATTTTCGAATGGGGTCTAGGCGTCCCCCCTGGAAAATACCTTCCCCTTGTGGAAAATACCCCCTCCCCCGATCAACCGTCTGAGAATATAGGTGGACGGGCCTATTAGGCTTAGATCGCCCTATTAGGCTTAGAGGTCAACCAATTTTTAATTAATTTTGTATTAGACTATCTATCAGATTCAAGAATCAACGAAAGCCAAGATTTCGTTGATATTTGAATTAAAATCAACTTGGTGGAAGTGATGAGAAACCTGAGAGTCATGGCTTATTAGACTAAAGCCAAGGTAGATAGTCTCTGTGAGTGGTATAACTTTTCAGAATTGCATCAAATGATTCATTTCACTTGTTGGTAGATAATCTATCATCCATCTTAGGGCAGAAGAACTAAGGAAGATAGGCATAGAGTAAGAGTAATTCAAATAGTCTTATCAGTTCTGTGAGCCATTTGAAGGTAACTGGATACCCCAAATAAAATGTTACTTCCAGGTCAGTCCCCAGTGACAATATGGGCAAATATACTTGAAGATTTTATCTTCCTTTCTTCAAAAAATAAAAGTGAATAAATGAATCTACAGTCTTTTATGTTACTTTCATTTACTTGTAATAGGACATATGCTCCATCAACTCTCCCTGACACTCAGAAGCTGACAGAATTTGTCCTATCATTTGTATGCATCTTCGGTTATAAGAGTGACAATCTGGAACCACAAGGATTCTCGCTTCGTTCATATTATTGGCAGCTACCCCCATGGTTATATATCGTCCCCAATCATGGCTAATCAAGAGTTTCCTTGACCGTCAAGGCAGACCGTCAAGTCAAGTGTTTCCTTGACCGTTAGGCAGATTGTTAACAAAGCAAGCACGAACAATCTTGCCAAAGTCGTTTTAACTTTTGCTGCGAGTTGAAGAACGCAATAAGATTTCTTCGTCTGTTGCGAGTTTGAAAAATTTCTTATGGAATATTTCTCCTTGGCTCATTTTTTTAGTGCTGTATCAGAGACGTTGACTACTTCTATGAGGTGTAGGGTAGTATTAATATCAAGCAGCTTAATGTGCCCTTAAATCTTTGTGTGCAGTAATTTGACTTCAAAATTTGTGTGACTGTCATGAAGTAAACAGTTGCAAGAGGTATTTACAAACTAGACCTTTGCTACACTGACTTCATTAGACGCAGTGAAAGATCACAAAGATCCTGTAACCAAAAGATCAGTTTCCCTTTGTCATGTTACAGACACTTTTATTTCTACTGGGTCACGCTCCTGTGCTTGCGCGACATTACAAGGGTCAACCACCTGACAACTACCGACGAATAGACCAAGTTTTAGCAAGTATGTCTTGAAAATAAGTGCGAATTTCGGATGTGAGGACCAAAATCTTGATCCCAGAAAAAAAAAATGAGAGACGTTTCAGATACGTTTTAGAGGTATTCTACAACGTTATTAAGCTGTTAAGTCGCTAAAAAGTATATATTCAGAAGAAGCTTTGATATTTTTTGTCCAAACAATAACAACTTTAGGTTAACTATAGCTTCTTTTATCTTCAACAAATTTTACTTCATTAATTTGCTGTCTAAATGTTGAAAATTGCAAAGAAGACTACCGAGACTAAAGAGAAGGCACTGTGAACTTTAAGCAAAAGGAAATGAAAACTGTTTCTCGTCTGGAGCCTGAAATATCACAAGTAGGACACTAGCTATTACTTTCTACCAAATTTGATTGTGTCCTGAGAACTTTTTCTGGCAGATATCGTGATAGTCCCCCCCCCCCCAACAGATATCGAGCCAATTCAGACCCAAAAGGCTTAACTAGGTCACTTACTTTTGTACCTAATTTCGTTACGATCTGACAACCCCTCCTAGTAGATAACCTAATGACAAGGATTTTGGGACCCTCCATCCCCGAAAAGGTTAAATTGGGTCCAAATATCCAAAAGGCCAGGACACTAAATCTTACATGCCATCAAGTTCAATATATAGACTTGTCTTTAGAGTAAATATTCAAGTGTCAAGATTCTTGAAAACCCCTGAAATCGAGAATGAATACAGAACTTCAGTATTATCTTATCGTATCTGAACTGCAGACCCACTGACCATGGAAAAAAACTACAAAAGAAGTACAATGCTCCGCAACACACCTAGATTCATAGAGAAAAGTTGGCTAAATGATGCTTCGTCACAGTTGCATTTTATATTCGATTTATATTCGATTCTACTTTCTCTGTTTCTACAGCCGAGACAAAAATGGTATTTTCGATCAAGTATATCTATTTTTTTGCAATCCAGTTATAAAACATAAAGACGAATCTTTTCAAATTAGCGCTGAAACTTTGAATGTGTACTGTGCTTTTCTTCAATCAAGATCTGATGTTGACAGAATCGCAGTAACTGCACAATTATAACACTTGTATTTTAAATAGCATTCATCTGTTTCTTCTATTAAGTAGTACATTGCCAAATATGGTTTTGCACGTAATCCATTTTTACAAATATGACTGCTGAAGGTTTCACATCTTAATTTACCAAACTTCTCCACAATTTGAGCGAAAAGTCGTGAAGTTTGCTCCAGATCGGAAGCTGGTCTCCAAAAGTGTATTGGTGGAATACCGCTCGGCCCTGCAACGATTCTATTCATATGATACACCGACTTTCTTCCTTTTATTCTGCTTATGCGCTTCTTCACTTTTATCCTTAAAGACCTGAAAAATGAACAAAAAGGATCTGAAGGTTATGGACAATTTCTTGCGTATGTAAATCAATCTACGCTTTTTCCAACTGTTAAATATAGGATATATTATTGTTCAAGCGTTGCTTGCATATTTTCAGTCGCAATATTTTTTTTTTTTTTTTTTTTTTTTTTTTTTTTTTTTTTTTTTTTTTTTTTTTTTTTTTTCATCCCGAACGCTTCAAGATATATCATGCTAGAAAAAAAAGTAAATTTTTTTATAGGTTATCCACATTTAGTTGTCAAATTTACTCCAGTCCTATTTTCTAGCTCAGTTTAATTAGAATAAGCTTTATCCGTCGATGGATAATGAGTGGCCGGCGTAATGGTTACCTCCCCGCCCCACCTGCGGAAAATCTCCCTCGAAAATACTCCCTCCCCCCGGCTGGTTGGTCTCCAATCACTTTCGACTTATAAAAAAAAGGACTTGAACTCTCAATTTCTGATCTAGTGAACACCCTTCGAAATTTCTGTGGCCATGAGGTGGAGGTGTGGATAAGGAAGGGGCATTCCCCCTTCCTATACGGAATAAATTCTGCTCATTTTGGGGTTTAATGCTACTCTTTACTTTCATAATAACAGCGTAGACCAGAAATGTTCCCAGAAATCATAAGGGAGTAGATATCAATTTCACATTTTGATGCGTTTTTTAAAAGTTTCTTTTGTACCCCCCCCCCCCCAACAAAAATCCTGGTTATGGTCCTGGGGATCATACATCAATTTCTACCTCCACCCTCCCCTCGTCTCTCCCTTAGAACTAATTCTGTATTTATCTGATGGATCAATGAGAGCTGGGATGTTTTGCCATTAAAATGCAGTCTTTGAGGTTTCTCCCTCCCTCCCAGACTACAAAAAGTAAGAGAACCCCATTGTAGAAGTTTAAGTGCCTTTTTGAGTTTTGTAATTTGTCCATTGCTTACAGATAGTATTTGTTATTGGGAAACATACGAACATTTATCGCGGGGGAGTTTTCTGCAGGGGGGGGGGGATTTTCAGTGGGGAGTAAATTTTTGGGAATAATTTCCTTTCAGCGATGATGTATTTTCCGGGGATATTTTACACAAGGGATGTTTTCCGGGGGTAGGGGGGTAAACACCTAGAACCATACAATGAGGGCAAAAATCATTGTAGTAACAAAATACTTACAGATAAAAAAAAAACGAGAAAATTGCAGCTGACGAACAAACATTATTTTGAGTCTAAGGAGCTATTCATCACAATTTTCTTGTTCCCATTACTGTTCAGAATTTTGGATAATAGTATCTAAATTAGCAGGGTGAATCTCCGGCATTTTATTTGAGGGGGGGAGAGAGGGGTCCATATCCGGATAGTCAAGGGGTATGGGATCTATAATAATTTTGGTACTTGTCTATTATATAAAACACACTTGAGAAGTGAAGTTTGGTGACAATAAAATATGATGAAAGTAGAATACTTTATTAGCAAAATTATGAAGGTCATTTATGAATTATTAAATTGGGAGCTTCGGCGTCGTCTGACCGTCTCAAAGACAACGAAAAGTTCAATATTAATGCGATTCTTGACCTAGTTTCATTATTAACGCGATTCTCGAGGACACCGATTAGTTTGCTTTGACTAGTGATAGAATATGGTGTCTTACCATGGATGTTTAAGAATCATTTCAGATTGTTGGAAGGGCTACAACACAACTGAGCTGGAACAAGCAGGTTTCACTCAATTGTGTTGTAGCCCTTCCAACAATCTGAAATGATTCTTGAACATCCATGGTGTGACACTATGTCCTATCACTAGTCAAAGCAAAGTAACCGGTGTCCTCAAGAATCGTGTTAATAATGAAATAAAATGAACTAGGTAAAAAATCGCGTTAATAATAAACTTTTTTTGTCTTCGAGACGGTCAGCCGACGCCGAAGCTCCCAATTTAATAATTCACAAATGACCTTCACATTCAAAAATTTATATTTGTTTTGAGTTTCAACTTGTTAAAAAAAAAAAAAAAAAAAAAAAAATCTTTCGGTCTTCGTACGTACAACATTTGTCCCTCATTTAGCCATTTATATAAAGCCTTCAAATCTTTTAATTTCCGCTCATAGGCATTTTGCCCATAATTGTTGTTTTGTGATCGAGCAGAATGTTTATGAACCTGTTGTTTTGTCACATACTTTGCTATGGTGGAGTCCCTTTCTTTACCTAAAAAGGGCACTAAATATTTTTATTTCCGTTCAAATGACCCCCTTCTTACGTCCTTTCAAATGACCCCTTTCCTACTGGTTTGATACGATCACCGCTGGAAAAAAGAAATCGAGAGAAAAAAAGACACACAGGGCCGGATCGACTAGGTGCGGGTCGACCACAATCAGGCGATTGTATTTTTTTGCAGGGTCCCCTCTATATATATTAAATTTTTAAGCAAAATTCAAATCCAGCATATAAACAGATAAATAACTATATATATATATATATATAGCTGTTTGTGTCTCACAATTTTTTTTCCTAGAGATCTGTTGGATTACGACTGATCTAACAATTTAAAAGATGTGAAACGTGTTCTTTAACATCTCCATTGGGGTGTAAAAAGTACATTTGGCCATATGGTTCAAAATCCCATTTAGAGGTCTGTGATGCGTGTGCTGCTAAATTGATTTTGTTATAAATTTGTCCAGCTATCTTGAAGCTGAAAACGTTACGACTATTTTTGGTTCGATCATCGCTTACGTTCAATGAAGCTAAAGCAAAACATGAAGTTCAGTTTCGTGTTTGTTTATGGAGCTCTTTAGAGAGCAGGTGATGTCCTATAACAGGTCAAACAAATTCATTTGGAAATTGTTGATGCAGGAATGCAATTCGACCAAGCAGGCAGCAGCCCCCAAGTAAATCTTCTTTGTTAGCTACTTTTCCTGTTGTATAATGGAAGACTCCACAGTGAGTACATACAGAGTTGAAGGGTCCCAATGACTTGTAAATAACACTTGCGTAGTTTACAGCATCTTTGTAGCATTTTACTTGGTTTTATGCCATAATTTCTTGGCATCGAAGATTACGATGGTGCTGTTCTTCAAACATAATATTTTTTTTCGGTACTTTTGTACATAATGGTACACACTCGAGAAGGGAAGTTAGGTCAATCCTAATGAAATATACCGAAATATAATGAAAATATAATAATTTAGAAACAAATTATGGCTATATTTTTGCACATTAGGTGGGTGGGGTAAAGTTTAGCGGGTCTGCATGCAAAATGTTTTAGCTACATTTGTTCTGCATATTATGAAGAAAGAATTATTTTCTAACTTTACGCTGTCCAAATACTTTACCCCCGCCACCACCCCTAATGTGCACATACATAGCCCAAACTATACAAGTCCAATTTGTTCCGTCACCCGTCACTTTTTTCTACTGAGCGTAAGCTTCTCTTTTAATATAGACAGATAAAACCGGTTTGTTCTCGAGTGTGTACCATTATGGACACAAGTACCTTTTATTCTTCTGCACTTTCATTTTTGACTTGTTCTGATTCTCGCTGTCCTGTAACAGCACAGTTCTTCGTTCCTCACCGTCATTTTTGACACTCTTGATAGGTTTAGCGTATCTGCTAATCCTACAATTCTTTGTTCTTCACTTTCATCTTTGGCAAGTTCGGATTCCTGCTATTGCATGTAATTCTTGCTTCTAACTGCATACTTCTTTGTTCTCGCAGTCGTATATCTTCTAACCACACATTTCTTTTCTTCATTTACATTTTGATTCGTCCTGATCCTCGTTGAGGCAGATATTGTAACCGCATATTTGTTTTTCTTCACTTTCGTTTTTGAGTCCTTGTGATTCTTGCTGTCACTTTTCTTTTAACTGCATATTTCTATATTCTTCAATTTCCTTTTTGACTTTTTTCTAATTGTCAGTTGATATCACATAATATTTTTTATTGGTTTTAGCCTGGAAAATGGTTTCTCTCCAGAAGCAACGCTTACGGGAATTGTTATGAACACTTCACAATTTCGAAAATCAATTGTTCATTTTGATGGCAGTGCGGGACCCTTTCAAACGTGGGGCCTGATTGGGCCCAATCGTTCCAATCGCCTTTTTTCCGACCCTGAGACAAATGAGTGCAATCCACATAAAAATGGGATTTTTATTGTTGTTCAGAATGGGGTAAATACGCAGATTGGAGTTTTGGCAATGAAATTTTCGATGGTGCACTTTTTATTTATTTTGATTTCACGTCAATTTGGGGGGTTTCAAGTTCTTTTTAGAAATTGCCAAAAAATCCTACAATTACAAATTATTTTTGAGTTGCTCCTGAATCAAAATAGCTATTGCAAGAATGGTGTTATATTAGAATTATCTCCACCATGTACTTTCTTTAGAAACCTATTTTTGAATTTAGGCTACTGTGAGCCGTGGTTTGCTCTTTACTAGGCTGCTGAACTTCTGCAACCTTGATATTATGTCCTGATTTGATGCCTGCAAAAAAAAAGTCTGGGGTATGCCTTATTGCCTACAGGCAATAAGGCACCGGGTTTTCTCACCGGGTTGCCACCCAGTGAGAAAAAAAACACTAGATTCTTGAAACAAAAATCACTAAATCAGCACATAAATCACTAGAATTTTAATACTCTTTATCATTGTAATTAATAATTGTTTTGTTTCTTTACCATGTTCTATACAGGCACACCTACAGTAAGAGGGTAAAATTACCCCCTGGATGTGGAAAATTACCTTTAGGTTGATGTTTTGTTTTTTCTAAAGCGAAAATTACCCTTAAAAATCTGAGAAATGCCTTTTTGCATCTTTATGCAGAGAATGGAACAAAATCCTTGCTTCTTCCCTTGTCCCGAATTGACACCAGCTACAATTTTGAAAATTGCCTTTTTATAATTCGATGGAAAAAATGTGCCCCACTCTTCGCAAATTTCGATAAGCATCGGTCTTATTGCTTCTTCAAAATAAAGAGGCACTTGTTAAGTATAGGGAAGACAATCAAGAATTAAAGTTATGTTAATCCTAATGAAATATGCCAAAATATGATGAAATATACTTTGGTTTACATAACAATATAATTTGGGCTATATAGTTGCACATTAGGGAGATGTGGGGGTAAAGTAACCTAACCTGATCTTACCCCACTCCCCTAATGTACAAATATATAGCCCAAGTTATACAAGTCCAATGCATTCTGTCACCTATTATTTGTCTGTGGCTATGAAACTGGTTTTCATAAATCTTACATTATCCTTATTATCCTTAGCATACTTTCATCCCAAGACCTGTCCTCGGGGCTGCGTGGGTCATGTTAAATCTAAAGGTATAGTTTTGGAACCTTTCAACTATGCTAAACAAAATGGCCATCTCAAATTTTTGATCGAACAATTTTTGGGGAAAAAAGGGACGTGACAGAGGGGCCAGTAGCCGTCCGATCTTTTTGGTCAAATAAAAGGGACACCAGAAATTTTAATTTCCGTTCAAATGAACCCTCTCCCAATGTTCTAGAACCGTTGGTTCGATACGATCACCTCTGGGGGAAAAAATAACATGCATCCGTGAAATTTCTTCTGGCAAATAATACAAAATTCAACAGTTTTGCAGATAGGGTCTTGAAATCTCTATAGTAATAGTAGGGTTCTCTGATACGCCGATTCTAATGTTTTAATTTTAACTTTTATTAGGTGTTTCCCCCCTCTTTCAAAAATCAGGCAAATTTTCGCAGTTTCTTAGCCTTTTATGGGTTAAAACAAGCTTAATGAATCTTATAAATAAGCCGACGATGTATTGATTGATTTCAAAATTCCGTTTCTAGAATTTCGGTTACTATTGAGCCTTGTAGCTCCATTCTTACAGTTCGTTCCCACAAACTGTTTGATATATAGCACATAAATCCAAAAACTTAAAGAATAGGACGTTATCTGCGCTTGTTAGGTGTTTTAATTAACAAATAAGAGAATTCGGAGAATTATTGGAGTTTTGATTAGACATTAGAAGTAGAAATTAAAACCGTTAGACCATTCCCAGAGCAGATACCTCCCCCTTTGCTCCCAACGGACTTCAATAATTAAACTACAATCGATTTAATCTATCTAGTTATATTTCAAATCCTATTATAAAAAGCACTAAGTACTATTTATTTTTTCAATGATTTCTTTTTTTCATTTAGAAAATTATATTTAATGTATACCTACCTTCTTATTTTTCAATTACTCTATTTCTGTTCTATTTGCAGATGTAGAGGATGTATTCATATCCACCATTCACTCCACTTTCAAAGATTTTAACAGAATAAATCTGATTTAGAACTGATAGATTACAGAGGAAAAAAAACAACAACATAAATATGTAGATAAAAGTTCGACCTGAGCAAATGTTGTAAAATAGGAAGTACAGAACATTTGTGCGATTTTGCGATTAACTAGTTCGCCTATTAGCTTGATGATAACGCTCTTGGGTCATATTTGATATAAACATATGGGGGGATATCGGAAGTTTCAAAGGCGGTATATTTGCATAAATGCTAATATGGAACATATTAGGAACTGTAGTGAATCCCTATTTTGTGTCTTTTTTTTTTTAATAGTTAGCTTCTTGTATGATTTATTCGATTGAATCAGGAATCTACGCGCTATATCGTGAAAAATCACTAGATTCAGGAAAAAATCACTAGTTTTAGAACGAAAATCACTAGCTAGAAAAAAATCACATGGCAACATAAAAAATCACTAGAAATAGTGATAAATCACTAGGAGTGGCAACCCTGTTGCCTACACTAACTACGGTTATGACAGTCTAAACGAAACCTGAACGGCCTAATTAAGACGATACAAAGTATATGCGATTATAAACAGGTTTTGAAACAAACCAAATTACTTCCAGGTCAGTCCTTTGGGAACCGTATCACCTTTGAGATATTGGCAGGGTTATGAAACCTGTTTAAACGACTCGGCTTCTCTTTGACTGTGATCTATGACTGAAAATGGGTATTGCCAAAGTAAGGCTTTTTTTTGCTGAGAAGTTGGAAACGCAAATATTTCCAGGAAGAGAAAAAATAACTAATAATTTCCGTGGCTGAGTCGAGTGCCCGGGACCTGGATAAAATTAAAATCTTGTGAAATGCTCCCCTTTTTTGGGCCACCTGGCTACATAATGCCAGGCATGTATGTAGATTTTTACTCAGGGGGCATTAATGAAATACAAATTTTATTTCTTAATTTGAGCAAGAATCGTCCTGAAAAATTCAGGATTTCTGGGGAACAGCCTCAAGGCCCCCCCACCCTACTTATGTTCCTGTATACCTTATTCTGTTTTTGGATGCTAGTCTTGCAGTTTTAGCCGCAAAGACCGAAAATTCAGACTTCAACTTTTTTTAATTTCTCCTGGTAGGGACTCTTGCCGTCTCTGATCTGAAGCTTGTGTTTCTGGTATGGCTCATGTCCTATATACTTCTTGTCTTTTTTAAACAAATTTCTGTCATTGAAGTTGAATGTGAAATAATGCATTTTGTTACTTGAAGTATTTCTTTTTTGTCTCTCAATCTTATCTAGAAATATGTAAGGAAATATGAATATTTTTTTCTGTCATCTCTTCTATTTCCTTTCTACTTCTTTTTAAGGTGACGAATTAAAATGCTGTAAATCTATGCGTCTTTGTTTTCCCTCTCAATTCATTGTTCTAAAGTATTTTCCTTGAAAATTTCCAAACATTTACATTTTGCCCTTCACCACATTTCCGTGAATTGACGTCACTGAACCAGGGGCTAAATTGGTAAAGGAGTGATGCCCCCCCTCCCAGTGCTAAAAAATGTATAAATACTTTTCGGAAAGAAAAGAGTAAAAGGAAAATTGTTTTGGAGTCATAGACAACGGGAGAATTATTGTCCCAATTAAAATAAAACAACATATTTTTGCTGTATGAATTAATTCATGCTGACGAGTAATATTAAATAAAATAATAAAAAAAAACAACAAAAAAACAAACCTGGGCCTAGATTGCCGTCCTCGATAGCATCCCGGAAAAGGAAAACAACTTCTGCGTTTATGAAAGGAAGAGAACATAATTTTGACAGATCGGTATTGCAACTGAAGCATTCGTACACTTGTTTCTGCAGTCAGTGTCACAAAGGATTACCAACGGTCTTTATTAAGTATGGTGTTATCGCTAGTGATCGGTTGACGTTAATTTATTTTTATTCTTGCAATACTGATTAACCGTAATATGTAGCCTATAGAAAAAAAACATTTGGATTGGTAATAATCAAGGATGAGCCTACTTTTCCGAAATTTTAGTCCTGTCTTTATAGGAAAAGGGGCTTATTTCGGGGCAAATGATAAATTCAAAGGCCAAATACTTGCGTGGGAGGGGATGCCCTTGCTCTTCTCTCCCTCTATGATTTTCCTGTAATTTTTCTTAATTTCGTTATTATTGCCTTTTTGGTTTTTATCTCCCCCTCCTCTTTCGAAATACATTTTTACATACGTGACTGGAACGGACGCCTACATAAAAATGTTCCCATGAGTGTACACTCTTCGACATGTTTCAAGTAGTGTTTCCAAAGCATGTAAACCCCTCGGAAAATATTTACGGGGATGAAGGGCCATTTTTCTGAACATATAATAAGAGGCAAATCATGCAAGAATTAGGAAAATTCTCAGACTTCAGTACCCGAACACATGCCTGGCTAGGACCTCTCCAATGCGCTCTCTGGACGATTAGTTTAATTCGTTTTGGATTTCGGTATTTGATGCCGCTAAAAAATCAAAATGTATGAAAATAGTGGGACCTTTATTAATATGAATTTGGTATTTTTCTAGATCAAGGTTTGAAACCCCCGTTTCCGAGCTCCTGGACATTTTGGATTAGATAGAGGAGTCTTCCACAAAATTGACTATTTTAGAGGATGTTTTTCTCCTTTTCTCACAATTTTAAAAACTATCTTACGCTAGTAAGATAGATTAATTTTGCATATATGGGATGGGATCATCATAAAAAGCAAATTGACTTCCTGCATATATCGCTAGCTGAATTCAATTGCTTAACGTTCTGGTTTCTATTGGCCATGGATTATACGATATTCACTTACCATTAAAAATTATCACGAACCATTTAAAAATTAATCACAAATTTGGTGGCTCTCGTATGGGGATCGATTTTAGATTCTCATATTTAGGGTTTCTGTTCCAACAGGGGTTTACTTAGTCACCATTGGATTTCGGGGTTTTACTCTAACCTCTTTAACGAATCAAAAGACTTAGAAGCTTAATTATCCCTTCTATGTTTCAAATTAATTTCCCGGTGCTCTATCTGTACTTGATTTATCAGCGAATGAGCGGATAAATTTCTATAGATATGCAAAAAGAGCGATTATTCCTTCAAAACCTTGTATAACAACTCTAATTCTCAAGCATGGATGAAATGCTTTTCGTTTCTGTGCATATGAAAGTTAATAGCAAAAATTGTTTCGGTAGTTCTATGTGCGAATTAAATTTAAAAAACAAACAAGATTTTTCAACTGAAAGTAAGAAGCAGCATTCAAACTTGAAACGAATCGAAACTATTCCGTATTTAAGGGTGGTTGCCCACCCTCAATACCTTGCTTTTCACGCTTAAGTGTTTTAGAACTTTTAAAAAAGCTTCTTATTCTAACTAAATGGTCCCTGTGTTTCAGGAGTCGTTCTTAAAGAATTAGAAAAAATTCAAACTTTTGCGTAATGAGCGAGGTATTGAGAGGAGGCAACCACCCTCATATACGGAATGATTTATGTTCGTTTTAAGCTTTAATGTTGCTCCTTAATTTCAGTTGAAAAAACCTGCTTTATTTATTTAATTTTTGACCATTTTTCAAATAATGCCGAGAAATCCAGCCTCCCTCTATGGAAAATCCTTCCCCCAATAGAAAATTCCCATGTAAAATTTTCTCCGGACAGGTCCATCCTCGCTGGAAATCACCCAAAAAATTTTCTTGCGGACGATTCCGTCTGAATAATTCTCTTTAGCATACTTTCACTTGAGAAAAATTAGTAATTTCCGATTGTTTTTCAAATAATTTTTGTGGAAAATTTTCCCCGGAAACCCTCCCACCCCCAGTTGAAAGCTGCTCCAGCGGAAAATTCCCCATGGAGAATGTCTCCCGTGGAAAATCCCCCCTCCTCGTAAAAAAAACCATTCAGAAGACAATTCCAACCCCGCTGAAAATTCCCCTGAAACATCTCCACATGTTAATTATAGTAGGCAAAGACAAAGTCGGACAAATAGAAAGAATTTCGTCTATGGAATTCTGGCAAATTCCTCAGTGTAAAAATTTCCCCTGGAAAGCTCTCCCCCGGAAACTTCTCTCCCCACGGAAAATTTTCACCGTAGAAAATCCATCCAAGTATAAATCCCTCACCCCCAAAAAATGATTTTATACTCTCCAAAAACTAGTACTATGCGTAAACAATGTGTAAATATCGTAACTTACAGCCCTTTCCCCGGGGGCTGGATATCTCAAAATTTTGATTGGGTGACTTTGGGGAAAAAAGGGTCGTGGGAAGGAGGCTAGCTGTTCTCCAATCTTTTGGTCACTTAAAAAGGGCCTTATAAATTTTGGTTTCCGATCAAATAAGCCCTCTCCCGATTTTCTTTTATCACTGGTTCGATATTATCACCCCTGAGGAAAAAAAATTAAATAAAATAAACACGCATTCGTGATCTTTCTTCTGGCAAAAAATGCAGAATTCAACATTTTTGTATATAAGAGATTGAAAAACATAAGGGGGGGTTCTCTGATATGCTAAATCTGATGATGTGATTTTCAATAAGGTCGGTTTACATTTGGGGGGTGTTTTCCCCTCTTTAAAAAAATAGGTAAATTTTTCTTAGGCTCGTAACTTTTGATAGGTAACATTAAACTTAATGAACTTTATATATTTTGAATCAGCATAAAAATTCAGTTCTTTTGATGCATCTATTTTTGTCAAAACTTTGTTTTTTCGAGTTTCGGTTTCTACTGCTGATTTACGTGACAAGCCTTTCCTCATAATCTAAAAAAATGTACTACGAAATCAAAGATATTAGGGGTGAAAGGATTTGCCTACTTCGATGTGTAACGCCTTGTCTTCGAAGTGAATTAAGGAGGCACACTTGTGCCTCTATAAAGAGGCGACCCACCACAATGTTAAGCGATTTCCTAGCGGTCGCAGAGAGACAGCGATGATCGCATTTTTTAGCCCAAGTTCCAACTAAGAAGCGTGCAAAATTTCACCCCCCTCCGACTTTATCTTCATGGGTAAAAGTGGGCCGGAAGTTTCGACCCTCCGACCACAGCCCCCCTTTAGCGTTGTCTGATTGGGCTGAAATTTAGAGGTTAAGCTTTCCTAGGGCCCGGGAGCTTATCCTCGAAATTTCAGCTCAATCCGATCACTCCTTCCCTGTTTTCCAAAAAACAAATATAGCCACACAATGTTCATTTCTCTTTTTTTTTATCAGCCACGCCTACAGGCCACAGTTGGCAACGGATCCGGGTGAATGAGGGCTCATTCGAAGTGGAATTCGACTTGTTAGGGCCTTTTGATATTTTCAGACGGAAAAAATTATCCCCCGAATTTACATTTACGAAAAACCTCGTTTTCCTATAAGAGCCCATGTTAATTTTTCCCACCACAGCCCCCCTTTAACGTTGTCCGATCGGGCTGAAATTTAGAGGATAAGCTTTCCTGGGGCCTGGGAGCTTATCCTCAAAATTTCAGCTCAGTCCGATCCTTCCCCCCAAACCCCCGCTTCCGTATATAAAAGGGGCTGTGCCCTCCTCAACGCCTCGCTCTTTACGCTAAAGTTTGACTTTCTCACAACTCTTTTTTTTAAACAATAAAAACTTTAGCGTAAAGAGCGAGGCGTTGAGGAGGGCACCGCCCCTTTTATATACGGAAGCGGGGGTTTGGGGGGCGGCAGCCCCCCAACTGTACCTCCTAATCCCTGTACGTTTTAAGGTTCGAACTTGTGACTCAGCCTCTTTAACTCTTTAGAAAACGTAGTTTTTTTTCAAATAATTAGGTAATAAGGCGAAAAATGTTTCATTGAAAGTTGCAAAATATTTATCAAGCTTAGAATACGGATATGAGTCGCGTTTCGAACCTAAACCTACATAAAATGCAGAACTAAATTGAAGTTAGTCTACCTATAGTCTCTTTTTCAATAAACTTCTAGAAGGTAATATACAAAAATAAATATTCTGCTATTTGTAACTCTCTTTTACCTTTTTTAGATGATCTGGCGAATTTGGCTGATAGAATCCAAAACTGTCACCACATGCCTCTAGAAGTAGATCCGACATGGACTGACATGTTCAATTCAGAAATAGTTCCACAAGTTCAAATTTTGCCTGTTCAATATTTATCATCCCAACTTCAACTTCAAAGGGCAATAGCGAATGAAAATGAGGGTAAAATTATTGACAATTTGCCTTGCCTTTTTTTTTGCAACTTGAGTGGATTCTTGGGGAAAGGACGCTCAAGGACTTTTGCATTATATGAGTTTCTGAAGACGGTTACAACTTCGCCCCTTCGAAGAGCTCTGCATTTCTGGGTGAACTACAATGGTCGGCAGTGGACGGAACAACAGGAGAAGAAGGGAACATGGGTAACGTCTGAAGTTTAATTTGGTTTGATTTTTTTTTCCTTATTTATCTTCTCTGATTTTATTACAGAAACGTTCATTAAGGTTTTCAGGTTATTTTGTGGTGACAAAATGTGAGAAAATGAGGACGTCAGGTTCTATTTGTGATCTTTTTCTTTGTTCTTTTCTTTAGGAGTGGTACCCATAATTCTGTAAAAAAAAAAAAAAAAAAAAAAAAAAAAAAAAAAAAAAAAAAAAAAAAAAAAAAAAAAAGTTGTAAATTTAAGCATTGAATGTCTGAATTTCCACTAAGACCCATCTTTCTTTTCGCTACCTCATGTTTCTGGTTAAGGTATCTCTGAAAGTTTGCTGCAACAAACATATTTGTTTGTTAATAATATATATATATTTGCCTGTGTAATTACATCATAATTGGTTTTAGATGTTCGTGCCATTGCACAGCAGGAAACTAATCCCTATAGACAAAACTGGGGGGGGGGGCAGAAATAAAGGTGTGTCATAATGCAAACTTAAAATGAATAGAAATTACTATTAATTAATAAAAAAAAAATCAAAAATGAACAAAAATTAAAACGAATAATCACACCTAACATAAAAATAACAAATGCTGCTATAGATAAATAAATATACTAGAAAACAAAAACCAAGAAATAGATCAGAAAATCTAATGAATAATCAAGTACTAACTTAAAAAGAACAGAAAGTACCACAAGTAGGAGTTGGGCTACCACCAAGTAAACCTTCTAAAGGCCAGAGAGTCATAATTCCCGAAAGTTTCAGCATTTTTTCAATAATTAAAATGTTAGACTCTAATTTAACTTTAGACAAAATTTGGATATTCAGTCAAAATTTTCAATCAGCAGTAGTTTTTTTACGAAAAATTTTGATTATAGTTTTACTGTGGAATCTTGAGTGGATGGAGAAGGTGGTTATTATACATATAAATTGAAAATCTGCGTAAATTTCGGCTTTCTATAGGGCGAGGCCATCCTGACCCGTATCCTTTAGATACCCTTGAATATACAAGTATCTTAACCTATCGTCTTATTAAAAGACACATTTTATGTTATATTTTATTGTAATTGTTTATTTGTTTAAACGTACGTCAAGGTCATTTGTTAAAAGAGTTCGGTTTTGTTGTCTTAAAAAAAGACGTCACGAATGGATGCAACCAGATTTGTTTCCTTGTTTTTTTTTTTTTTTTTTTTTTTTTTTTTTTTGTCTTCTTTGGTTCTCTTGGCTTTGAAATTTAATTGAGGTGTCAATATGGTGTAGAGAAAATTAAATTTTTCTAATTCTTCCCAGTTTCAGATGTTTCATATCAATGCAACTAGTCTTCAAAATATTTTTGTTTTCAAATAAATCCACCTGGCCTTGTCTACATGCTCTGTAAGTGACAAGTCTATCAGAGTCTGAAGATGTGTGGGCCTGAAAATACTTCAAAGTTGAAGGGTTAAAAAAAAGAACTTTACGTTATGTCAAGTTCGACAATAAAATAATGGAAAACTGAAGTTCATAGCTATCGCTCATTGAAAATATTTTTTTTTTCTTTCCTATGTGAATATATGTTGTTCATTCTCTTATCATCTTCTGTTTTTCTATAATACAAGATGTTTCAAAAGAATTACGATAATGAGTTTCGCTATACAAGGTTAGATATATTTGAAGCTGGGGCCTTTATTTGCTGTGAAAACTGCAGCAAACAGACACATTGGGCTTGGTATTTATGGCAACGGTTTCTGATATTGATCTTATAGTCGGTTCAAACAAATTGTGTAGCCAGTCAATTGTTTTCGGACAACCTTAGGTGCAAAGAGATACAGTTAATGTTATGTATCATTCATTTTGAAACATGCCCTTTTAACTGGAGAAGCTTTATAAGATTTGACCAGCATTTCAGGAATTAAGTGTAGTTTATTTTATATTTTATGTTTATATAAATTTTGATTAACAGTTTAAATATTTTAATTTAAATTTAAATATATCATAAATACAAACAAAATGTACCAAATTTTGAAAAAGCTCTTTGTAAAAAAGATGGTATTATAATGTAATTCTGGATAAAAATAATATTTAATCCTAGATGAAATGATCTGTTCTTTGTCTAATCTATGTTGATTATGCCAATCAATTGCCTTCCAATGCTGTTCTTGACCTTTTCTATGGATGTAAAGGCATATTTGTGTGTGAAAAGTGGTTCTGATTTGCAGCTAATTTTTTAATTTTTTGGCAGCTAATTTTTTTATTAGCTAGTTTCCGTTACCGTCATTAATTTAGTTATTTAATCTTTTTTGGTATTTGATATCCGTGTTTTTTCTAATTTAAGTTATAGTTAAATGTTTATTGTTTCTTTTCCAGAACAAGTTAACGGCCTATTCGCCCATATTGAGTCTTACATGTGGAGCCCAAAGTTTATCCTCTACTGAAGAACTTGGCAAGCGCCTAGACAACTGGGATTTCGGTCACTCTGTTCATCTAAGCTCGTATAAAGCAAAAATGCAACATCTGACTAAACTTGCTTCTTCATTATGGAAAAATATGCCTCACCTACTTTCGGAGGAGTTCAATCCAAGGTGATTTCTATTCAAACAAACTATAGACCAGGCTTGGCCGGGTTTGCTTTCTCCAAGAACTATACTTGTTAAAGTTAAGGTGCAGGAAAGCCGTAGATTACTATTAAAGCTTGAAATTTTGATTTGAATGTTGGGCTTAATGCTAGGGAAAATGTGGCTTGTTGAACTTAAGTCTCCGGGGCAGGTAGGGTAAACGAATCATATTTCCACATATTTGGTGCCGGGTGTATCTGTTTTCGCTTGACCCTAGGCTCGACAGCCATATAAGTACGCAATTTAATTTGATGAACAATTAAAATACGTTTTATAGTTCATCTATAAAAACATAAGACATGTATTTCTTTTATTGCATAGTCATAACAATATCTGTGCTAGGCTCTTTTTCTTAATATTTTTTTTCTGTTGAGAAACATGTTCTCCGATACTGCGGAACTGAAGTTTTTTCGTCAACATACAAGTATGCAGTGCCCTCCCGAATGGTATCCATTTTCTTGAATCATTTATCAGTTGTTTTAAGTGGGTCATCATCTCTCAGAAATTATATCTAGAAAAATGTTTTCCAACAACAGATTTGAGGTCTTGAAATTTAAGAAGATAAGACAATAAGAAATATGTGGTGGAAATGTATAGTATCATAGGATAAAATTTGATGAAGATGATTCATGGGAACAATAGACAGTAGTAGGCAGGAGGTCTTGGAGGTATGAACTACAACTGTATTTTTTTTTTTTTTTTTTCAGTCCCTTGACCAAACTCTAAAAGTACTTTTGGTCCTATTAAGTATTTTGCTATTTGCACCTTTTGCATTACCTATTCATTCGTATGCTCCTTAGCGTACCTACAAAAAAAGAAGGGAGGGGTTGTATCACTTCAAAAAAATTGGAAAAACACTTATCTGAATATGACCTTTTCGATATTTTAGCCTCTGCCTTCCAAAAATTTCGATGAAGGGGGAAAGAAGACCTTCCTGATTATGGTCTAAACAGCCAACTCCCCCTTCCTGCCCCAAAGGAAATGCAAACACTAGATTAAAAATGTACAATTTTCAATTTGACCCCCCCCCCCCGCCCTCTCTCTCTCCTCTGTTTCATTTGGAAAAATACTCCGAACCCCAGTTCAAAACAATTCACAAATAACCACTGTACAAACAAGTTGCCTTATTAAGGTACAAACAACAGTATGGGGCTGGCAATTCCAGGTTAACGTCCTCTGCTACAGGAATTCGGATATGAAAAGGTTCAAAGGCCATTAAATATGTTTTCAAACAGCTGTTGCTGTTTGATTAATAGCCCACCTAGTGTACATTTCAATGCTCACGACAAAATATATCGTAGACGTTTTTAAAAATTACTTAATTCAAAAAGACAGCCATTTAGAAAAGCTGGAAACAGTAATAAGTTTGATCGCCTAGGAATGGCAATCATTTCCCCTATCAAAACTGAAATCTGAACATATTAAGATTTTTCTAACGGGACCCCTTATGCTTCTAAAATTATATTCTTTTATTTCAGATTTGAAGTGCACCGGTGGGTCGAAAAAAAAAATTAATGAATTGTGTTTTAGCGTTGGCGTCCCTAAACCTTTTTTTCTGACCCGACCTTTTTTTTTTTTTTTTTTTTTTTTTTTTTTTTTTTTTTTTTTTTTTTTTTTTTTTTTTTTTTTTTTTTTTTTCGACTGTTTTTCATGCATGAATCTGTCTGTTGGCTAAACTTTTTTTTTTTCGACTGTTTTCCATGCATGAATCTGTCTGTTGGCTAAACTTTTTTTTTTTTTTTTTTGACTGACAAAATGTACTTGACTATATAGTAGGCTACTGTTTTTTTCTTCATCTAAGTGAAATGAGGAAGAACAACAGGATAGAGGCGTATTTTCTGAATTATTGGCAACTTACTACGTTAGGTTTATTTGAGTTATTTTTTACAATTAGAAAAGTCTATTTTTCATTATTTTCACTCTCGAAGCCTGCTAAACCCTTTTTCTTGTATTTTAAGTGGCCATGAATTGATTTATTCTTAGCTTTTAATATGAAAAGTAGGGCATGCCTGAAGATGTTCTGATCTTCACCCCGCTCCCAGAAGTGCGATTGGACACACATTACCTGTTGATTTTGTCTTGGAATTACCTTGCTCAGCAACTGCATTTTGGCAATTGTTTATCTTTTTTAATTCTTGTTTCTTAACTTACAATATTCTTCTTTTTGGTGGCAGGGGGCACTTGACCATAATGTTGGTCGTCATTTCTTGGCGACCATTTTTCGTTTTGTTTGTGGACAAGAGATGTTTACCATCCGTTTTTTTTTACTTCTTTGGCCAAAATTACAATAAATTTCATAAGAGATAAACCTGTTCTTTTTTTTCGATAAACCGCTCAGAATTGTCAGCTAAAGAACGATGAAGGGATTCAGTTAATTATTTACCTTCTCATTTGTTAGAGTTATAAGTAAATTTTTCAGTGTAATGATCTTTGTCCCCATATTTCGAAAAGAAATCTTCGAAAGCATTCAGAATTGATGTTGACTTCATCTTCTTTTTCAAAATCTGTAATAACAAAACGTACAATAAATCATGTGCTATCAAAAAAAATTTCTTTTGAGAAGCATGTCATTCTATGTTTTGCCCCTTTATCTCATCTTTGTTTTGTAGTTGTCAGCATCGATCAAAAATAGCCTTGATCTAGACTTTAAAAGTATGTGATTTATAAAAACAGTCGTCTATCAGAAGATTCAACAGTCGTTCAGAAGGTTCAAGAGTCATTTAAAATCTAGAGATGGAGCGATGTAAAAAGATAGAGGCAAATAAGATACTTAGAAGTACCTGGTGCCACAAATTTGTGAATAAAAAAAAAACGCTGAAATCCTAAAGATGCTTCGAACCCAATCACTTGGACTTGGACCAATATTTTAGTTTCTTAGTTTTGAAAGTGATGCTATATCATTGTTTTGAAAGTATGGACCTTAAAAATTAAATGAAGGCAATCGTAAATTTTAAAGAAGTTTTAAAAACAAAATTTTAATAATTCATAATAATGTTTAAAAACTAGAAACTTAAAAAAATTTGCTGCATCAAAGTTTACGCATTCATGGGGGCATATGACTGTAGAAAGTTATTTCAGTGACAGTTAAAGACAGCAACAATCTTTTCAATCCCTTCTGTGAATTCCTAGAAATTTTAGGATCCAGGTGTAGTCTCATCAAAATAGTCGTCTTCAATTTGGATTTTTATTTCTTTGCGGATGAACAGATAGATAGAAACATCCTACTTCAATAATTTAAAATCTGACATTTTTTACATGTTTTAAAATCTTTTTTTTATTGTCCTGCCTGTCTATATTATGGTGAAACTTACAGTGAAGCTGTGGCGTCAATCTCCTTAGATTTTTGTCACCTCCCTAAGTTTTGTAAAAAAAAATACCCTTTTTGGGATATGTTCATTGGGAAAAGCCTTTTTTGGTTTATTCATTGAAAAACAAGTTGAAAAAACAGCAACTTTACCGTCATCGAAGCCGGTGAGGAAATTAAAATAATATAAAGAAATTAAAATAATTGAGTGTATTCTTTTGTAAGGATCGGAGAAAAATTGTTCTCTCCCAGAATCAGAAACAGAATCAAAACATAAGGATGGAATGGTGTTAGATAAAAACGACAGAAAAAAGAGAAGGAAAAATTACGAGAGGCCAAGGAGAATAGGAGAACGAATTTTTTTTAATCAATTTGTTTGGCCTCTCTTGTATCATTCACGGTCAAGGCTGAAAATTTACATACTATTCTTATTTATTCCATGGTAGCGAATATCCTTTCTCATTAGAAATTGAGGATTTACGACAATTTTGATCTGCATTTGAATTAAAGCGAGACATTAAGGGGACTAAAAGAGAGCAAAAAATTTTAATTTTTGTTTCTGGCTTTCTAACGTATTATGTTCTTTCAGACTAAGTGATGCCAGACTGGCCGTAATGGCTTCAAACACCGTTAATGACTGTGCCCAATTCTCAACCTTGGCATACGGAGATAGTTCTTCAACGGTCTTAGTTAATGATATCAAGTCCTATCCAAATATGGTGAATTTGCTCAAAACTGGGGAACGTTATTTATCAGCTTTGGTAGCAAAAATAGAAATGTGTCAACATTATAGTCCATTAGATGTAAGTATGGTGCTTTTTGTCTTTTATATATCTGTTTGCTTTGCCTTAGCTTCACATAGTTTCTTACAGGTTTTGGCTATAAAGCGAAGAGAGGTCGCATTTTTGATGCCTAACTTCACTCTATGGTAAATAGTTTTGTTAAATATTTAATTTGAACTAACTGCTCTTTGAACAAATTGTTTGTAAAGGTTTGGCAAAATCTATTGGAAAAAGAAAATTTGTGAATGGCGGGTGTTGTAAAAATCTACTTTCGTGATGTGAGACAAGCTACTTTTAGACAATATTATTTGACTGGTTATTGTGTCTGCAAAAAATAAGTCGTTTCTTACTTAAAAATTTTAGATTTCATACATTTACTTGATTACCTAATGCGTTACTAATACGTTAATATGTATATAACATATATGTCTAATACGTTAATTGATTATCTCTGCAAGTAATGCCTTTTTTTTATCTTGATCCTCTTTATGTTGGTAGTAAGCTCTCTTAATACTATTGCTACTGTTTTAATCATAGGCAGCGCAATAGCACTGCCTAAGTAAAGAACGATGTTGGGGCAATGTATTATTTATTTTTTGTTTTTTTGGTTTCTTGGTCTTAGACCAGGGTACTTCGTATCGAAGGAGTTGTCGTAGAAATTTTGAAAAGGGCTCATTCGATTGGAAATTGGAGTGGCTTGCGCTCTTTTTAATAGTCGAAAAGGGATTGAAAGGCAACTAACACCCCTTCCACGCCAACCATTTCCCCAAACACATCCAATCAAAATTTTTAGATAGCCATTTTGTTCAGCGTAGTTGATTTCCAGATAGAAATTATGTTTTTGAGGAGGACACTCCCCACACAGCCCTCAGGGCAAAGGTTGTAATTTATGCCCTGGGGCATATAAGGTTTTTATAGAAAGCGTTGTCGTAGAAACTTCAAGAAAGGCTTGTTCGATTGGAAACTCAAAGGGCTAGTGCCCTTTTTAATAGTCGAAAGTGATTGGAGGGCAACTAACCCCCCTCTCATGCCCACCTTTTCCCAAGCACATCCAGTCAAAATTTTGAGATATCCATTTTGTTCAAATAGTTGAAAGTTCTGGAAATTAGGTCTTCGAGGATGACAACCCCCCCCCCCCCACAGTCCTCAGGGCAAGGGTTGTAATGCCCTGGGGGCATATAAGGTTTGTTTTTTTTATAGAAAGTGTTGTCGTAGGAACTTCAAAATGGGCTCATTTGATTGGAAATTGAAATGGCTAGTGCCCTTTTTAATAGTCAAAAGTGATTGGAAGGCAACTAACACCCCTTCCACGCGCACCATTTATCCAAACACATCCAATCAAAATTTTGAGATAACCATTTTGTTCAAAATAGTTGAAAGGTCCGGAAATTATATCTAAGAGGATGACACTCCCCCCACAGCCCTCAGGGTAAGGGTTGTAAGTTGTGCCCTGCGGGCTTTTTAGGTTTTTATTGAAAGCTTTGTCGTAGAAACTTGAAAAAGGGCTCATTCGATTGGAAATTCAAAGGGCTAGTGCCCTTTTTAATAGTCGAAAGTGATTTGAGAGCAACTACCCCCTCCCCTTCACGCCCACCTTTTCCCCAAAAACATCCAATCAAAATTTTTAGATAGCCATTTTTTTCAACGTATTTAAAAGATTTAGAAATTAGGTCTTTGAGGATGATAACCCCCCTCAGAGCCCTCGGGGCAAGGGTTGTAAGTTATGTCCTGGGGGCATATAAGGTTTTTATAGATAGTGATATTGTAGAAACTTCAAAAAGTGCTCATTTGATTGGAAATTGAAAGGGCTAGTGCCCTTTTTAATAGTCGGAAGTGATTTGAGGGCAACTAACCCCCCACTGACGCCCACCATTTCCCCAAACACATCCAATCAAAATTTTGAGATAGTAATTTTCTTCAACGTTGTTGAAAGTTCTGGAAATTAGGCCTTTGAGGATGAACCCCCCCCCTCCCCCAGCCCTCAGGGTAAGGGTGGTAAGTTATGCCCTGGGGGCATATAAGGTTTTTATAGAAAGCGTTGTCGTAGAAACTTCAAAAGGGCTCATTCAATTGAAAATTGAAAGGGCTAGTGCCTTTTTAATAGTTGAAAATGATTGTAGAGCAACTAACGCCCCTCTCACTTCCACCATTTCCCCAAATACATCCATTCAAAATTTGAGATAGCCATTTTGTTTAACGTAGTCGAAGGTTCTGGAAATTAGGTCTTTGAGGCTGACAACCCCCTCACAGCCCTCGGGGCAAGGGTTGTAATTTTTGCCTTGGGGGCATATAAGGTGTTTATAGAAAGCGTTGTCGTAGAAACTCAAAAATTGCTCATTCGATTGGAAATTGAAAGGGCTAGTGCCCTTTTTAATAGTCGAAAGTGATTGGAAGGCTTGACATTTTTATAGTAAAGATCGATATGGGTACAATGTATTATTATTTTTTCCTTTTTTGTGTGTGTTTAGACCAGGGCACTGCGTATCGAAGGAGTTGTCTTAGGAACTTCGAAAAGGACTCATTCGATTGAAAATAGAAAGCGCTAATGCCCTTTTTAATAGTCGAAAGGGATTGGAGGGCAACTAGTCCCCCTCCCACACCCACCCTCTCATTTGCCAATTATGTTTGAAAACTAAATGTTGCCTTGAGATTAAATCAAAATGCACTGTGTTAATGCTAATTCCCAATAAGGCAGCTTACAAGTATCCCAAGAACGACTGAGGGTATTATGTTCAAACTTTCGGGGCTGCTTATGCTCTTATAATTTAACCAAATCAAAATAGCGTAAGTGTATTCAAGCTATCAAAGAAAGTAAACAGATTTTTTTATGCGAATGGTATCAAGTTTTCTATTTCAGGTCAACTAGAGGAGGAATGAAACTAAATTAAAGACCACTATTTGTGTCCGGATTTTAAAAGGGTGTACGTTGTTAAAAATTGCTGAAAATTTTTCTCCAGCATACAGATAGCAGGCCAAACTATAAAGTCTTAAAAAAAACGAAAAGATTTAAAGAACTTTTTTTCCTGAACGCAATACAGGGGGAAGAAAATAATTAAAAAAAACTTTTCCCACAAAATAAGTTTTTCAAAGAAAAGTAAAGAACTCCATTAAACCAAAAATGAGCAAAAATAAAATCAAATAATCTACTAAGTGTGAAACTACCACAAATCAGCACAGACAAATAAATGAAACCCAAAAACGAACAGAAATTACAATAAATAACCGAGTCAAACTCAAAACGAGCAGAAATTAACATTAGTTGGGCTCAAAACCCCTATGCCTTCCCAAGGCCAGAACATAATTTGCACTTTACTGAAAAAAATACAAATAAATGTGCATTGTCAGTTTAATATTCATATACTGATATTTAGTAATCAAAATGTTTTTTGAGCCCTACTCATGTTAATTTCTGCTCGTTTTGTGTTTGACTCGGTTATTTATTGTAATTTCTGTTCGTTTTGGGTTTCATTTATTTATCGATGCTGATTTTTGGTAGTTTCACGCTTGGTAGAATATTGATTTTATTTTTGCTCATTTTTGGTTTAATGGAGTTCTTAATGGAGTTAAAAAGTTTGTTTTAATTAATTTTCTTACTGCGACTATTACTGCTGGTATAATTACAAGTTTTGTTTTTCATGATAATGCATTATTATCTTTAAAAATATTTTATTTGCATAGACTGCTAGTACCTTGACTCAGACTGTATAATGCCTTATCACTATGGTTTGGATTTCGCTTGATCTCGGAGTGAAATTGCTTTGAAAATAAGTTTACCGGAAACAGACTATGTTCATTTTTCCTTAATAGAAATTGAAACCTCGTGCAAATTAAGATCTAAGGAAAAAAATGTTGAGGGCAGAAACTTATATTTTATTTCAATTAGTCTTAATTATGTTGCAATATATTTTTAAATAAATATAAAAATATTTTCAAAAGAAGTTTCAAAGAAAAAAATTGTGACGTTTAAACTTAAGACGTGTATAAATAAAGTTAGATAAGAAGCTAACTCAAAAAGGAGAAACATTACTATGAATGAATAAATTAAACTTGAACAAACACAATTAAATTGAATGTAAAGAATTCTTGTAACTTGTAGCCTAATTTAATTTTCTGATGTTATAATGGCGCTCAAGAAAAGGAGTTCAAGATTTAATCAGTTTTCAGTAAAGTGACTGGGTGATTGTTTTTTCACCGGGTCATTCTACGGATTAGACTTGACTCGTTCTTGCGCACAGATTGAGAATCCTTGCATGATCCAAGTTTAAACAAGACGTAGCAAGCCAACCTTTCTGGCAAATAACTGGGAGGAAGAGGGATTAAGTTTTTGACCATATTTGTACTTCCGATCATGAGTATTCAAATCCCTTGAATGATTTCAGTTTTAATGAGGTTCAGCTTTCCTCCTTTTCTGCAAAATGTATCAATGAAGTATATACGAAATGGCTTTTCGACACGAAGTGGACGGCAAAATATGCACTTTCAAAACTACAAGGGACATCAAAAGCAGTCTCGTATTTCTTCTAAAAGGAAAGCTGTGTCTTTCTTCTCTTCATTTTATCTCTACTTCGATTTCTATCTACCAATAATGTTATTTTCGAATCACCCATTTTCCTCAGTTTTCTTTCTCTAAGAACAAAATCTCTGAGTATTTCTTAATCAGAAAGTTATTTACCTTGGTGTCGTATTCTTTCATAATAATTTGGCATTCCAAATGTTCTTGGACAGATCACTGCGAGAAAAATATATTAAGAAAACTCATCAAACAGAGGCTTATAGAGTGGTCTGTCGCTTTTTCATTTTCAGAAACAGACTACAAATGAATGGATCTTTGGAAAAATAATCTAATATCTGACAGTAGTTTAATGTAAATGGATGCATCGAATGACTTTCGAACTCCATACTAAGGAGGGGGGGGAGATATTGGTACGTTGCGTTTCTATTGATGCTCGTACAAAATATAAGAAGATAATGAGGAATTTTCTGAAGACAGTGAATAAAATATAATATACAGCGATTTTATTTGAACAGCGATACATTCTTATAACAATTTTTTACCTAATTCACTTTTTTCCGAACAGTAACAAATTACCTATAGACAAAGCCATAGCTTTTTTGCTTTTAACCGTATTCAGTGGGGAAATGACCTAATGTAAGAATAGTTATTAAGCTATCTAAGAATAATTATTTTAAGACCACGTTCGTGGGTTAAGGATTTTGCTGCAATCATCAGTTATAGTCAAAAACCCATTTTCCCAACAGGCTTAACACCCGGGTCGGAATCTGATTTCATCGAATATGTTCAGCTTGTTATCTGTCAGAAACGCCGACAGAAAAATTAAATTCTTTTTTATAATAAATAAAATTGGATATGTAAAATTTGAGTAGTGTAATTTTTATATTCATTTCAATGCTCTAATAACTGGAAAAGGGAATATTCGTAATATAATTCGCTTTCAGTGAAGCGCCAATGACACATAGGCTTTAAATTTATACAGTTAGGGAAGAAGGCATTAGCTAAATTCTTGTTTGTAGTGAAACTAAATTTGTCGTGAACGGTTTTGGGAAGAAATAAGATTAAACTAAATATTTGATATATGACGTCAGGTGCTGAAAAGCCCATCATTTCAAAATTTAATTTTACTGTAATTTCATTTTCATTTTCACAATTGTAATAAGTATTTAAGAAAACATTTGTAATATAGTTCATTTTCAGTAAAGCGCCAATGACGCAGTAGGTTTTATACTTTTACAGTTAGGGAAAGAGGCAGTACCCATACTCTTGTTTGTAGTGATTTTTGTTCTTGATTCGCATATTTAATTAAAGCTTTATTCATTTTAAGGTTTATTTATTCATTTATGTTAGCACATGTTGTATCTTTGTTTGCTATGATTGTTTATTTAGTTTCTGTCCGCTTTGGGCTTCATTTATGCTACAATAGTAAGATATTTTGTTCGTTTTAAGCTTGATTTGCATATTCAGTTTTAGCTGGACTCGTTTTAAGATTTATTTATTCATTCATATTAGTACAACAAAAGAATAAAAACGAAAGCAATACGAAACCGGACGAATGGAACAACAAGAACAGCGCAAGAAGAGATAAGAAAACTAGAAACACTATTTGTTTTTAAAAGAAAACCAAAAACAATTGACCCCCCTCCCCCCTCTTGTACAAAAAAAGCAAACCAAATGTATTTAAGCTACTCCGACCCCATCCAGGTAATAAGAGTCCAGTCTAATGCAGGTTCGATTTTAATTACTTTTAGTTTTATTGACAAGCAATCCTGATTTTCCCCTTCTCTTCTTCGTTTGATTAGTTGCAGCTTCCTTTTTTCTTATTGTTAGACGTCTCTATTCTTTTCTGGTTCTTATCGGCATTGAGCATGCCTCGTTTGACGCATCTAAAGATATTAGCGGTCTTTTTTTTATCTTTCCTTGTCCTTTTTCGGGGGTCGGCGTTTACCCCCCGCCCCTCCCGGAAAATACACCCCATGGAAAATAACACTCTACAGAAAATGCCCCCAGAAAGACAAACAAACAGGGAAAATACCCCCCCCCCCCGGGTAATATCACACCACGCAGCTAGTTGGTCTCTAATCCCCTTGGACTTAAAAAAAAGGACTAGAACTCTCAATTTCTGCTCCAATGAGCACAGTCCAAAGTTCCTTTGGCCTTGAGGTGGAGGTGTGGATAAGGAAGGGGCAATCCCCCTCCTATACGGAATAAATTCTGCTCATTTTGGGGTTTAATGTTATTCTTTACTTACAGAATAACAGCGTAGACCAGAAATATACTCAGAAATCATAAGGGAGTAGATATCAATTTCACGTTTTGATGCGTTTTTAAGTTTCTTTTGTACCCCCCCCCCCCAAAAAAAAAAAAAAAAAAAAAAAAAAAAAAAAAAAAAAAAAAAAAAAAAACTTTGCTGGAAAATACCCTTTTGCTGGCTTTTTGTTGGGAAACTTTAAAAACAATTAGAAATTAGTCTTTTTTAAATGAAAGTGCGCAAGAAACATTTTTCACCTGAGATCGTCCGCAAGAAAGTTTCTGGGGGAAATTTTAAGCTAGAATGGAATTGTCTTGGGGGAATTTCCCTGGAGGGGGGGGTATTTTTACGTGAAAAGAGCTTTCCATGGTGGAATTTTCCGGGGAAGAAGGAATGTTTATGGAGGAGAGCCAGATTTCCTGGTATTATTTGGGAAATGTTAGAAATTAAATTTTTAAAGAAGTTTTTTTTTAACTGAAAGTAAGGAGCAACATCAAAACAAAATGGAAAGAAATTATTAACTATACTTTAGTATAGTTTAGCATATAGTATACGTATAGTTTAGTATATAGCATACGTATACTTTAGTATGCGTATACTTTTAATTAATCGTAAGTTTTGACTTTTGTCCCAATTCTTTAAGAGCGACTCCTGAAACAGAATGGCCGTTTAATAGTAAGCTTTTTTTTTTTTAGTTACAATCATTAGTTATAAAAGAGTCTCGGTGGGCGTAGAGTGGGGACAGCGGATGGTACCTGAAACCACCTTGAGAGAGCCGGATGTTATTCAATGTTTGGAAAAAAAAATTGCGGAGAATGCTCTTTAATTACAATTTTTGCTACTGAAATTTGGGAAAGCGAAGAGTTAATTAATTTTAACAAGAAAAAAATGATGGGAGATATAACAAATTTAGAAAGTGGAGACATTGATATATCGTTTAGTCAAATTATCGCCCAACAATTCCAATTTAAAGCGAATCATCGCATCGTAAAAACATCTAGTAACGGACTTGAAGTAAAACAGTAGTGCCCTTCCATTGCGCTATGTAATTGCCTATAGGCAGTTAAATAATCTCTGCATTCACTTTATCAACGTTGCGTTAACCAGCGATACGAGGGTAGAAAGTGACGTATATTATGCTAATAATGTACAAATTTTTCCTGAGGTTCTGGGTATAACTGTCATCAATGTTTGCATCTTTTATTCTATTTATTTTTTTCTGTTTGATTATTGTATATTGATTAAGTTAATTATAAAGAGAACTTTCATGTTCTGGATAATTTTGCTTACGTAAAATTTTATCGCTTTTCTACTAAACCGTTCGAATGGTTACCCTCTGTAATTTTCTTAAATACTTGACGGATTGCCAAAAAAAAGAGTATCGAAAGATCTGGTATTTTGTCTTAGAGCTTCGGCTTAGCTGGGGCTATCTATTTCCGGATGGAAAAATAGAGTTTGTCAAAGGATCACTGGGGCTACTTATCTAACTAATCCTAACCTTCAAATATAATCTGCCATGGATAACAAAAAATTTACCCGTTCTAGTTGAATGAGTTCAGAGAAATAGCAGTAAAAAGAATAGCCAAGTGGGCTTCAAGGTAAATGTTAATATTTATTAGGCTAGAACATTACAACTTAGAAATAGCTTGGTGGCCCTGAGTGCAAAGAGGACCTAGGTCCAGCTACGTTTCCAATGCCGAGAAGATAATTATTCCAAGAATATGCTGTTTGACTTTACAGGTCAGTTTTTGCCCTGATTATGGCGTTCAAAAACGCAAAGATGAATAAAATTCACATTTCATTTATCTAAATATTTATTGATTTTCTCTTTCTAACTTTCTTGTTAGGAAAAGAGTTCTGGGTTAACTGGTTATAATGCTTTCAGATGTATTTTTGCTACTAGCTGAGTTTAGTTTTGTGTTTTACCAGTTATAATTTTAATTTTTAGCAACGACAAGTGTATTTTGTATAACATTAGGCACATTTTACTGAAGTGTATTTTTGTGTAACCTAATGTGCCCTAGATAATTGCTGAAAGATCAAGAAAGTCTAATTTAAACTCATTTCAGGTTGAGCCACTTTATGACTGTATTGAACTGGAAGTACTTACTGCTCGAGTTTGGATACAAAATGGACTTATTGCCATGAATTTCGTCTCAAAACTGGAACTTGTCGATCCAGTTGAAAGGAATAAAATCCTTGCCCATCTTTCTGGTCTAGAGGTGATTTTTTTTTTTTTTCTTGTTTTTGGTAAAATAGAAATTAGCTCTGGATTTTGGACGACATTTCTCTATCTTTTGGCCGATCTTCAATTCAATTTTATTTTCAATTCGCAATTCTACCTTAGATATTTTATATTTGATTTTTTAAGTATAGATTTATGTTCTCATTTTGCAGATGCCAACTATATTTATCTTGATCAGCCGTTAACTCATTTACAAAAAAGTGGCAAAATACACAAATGATTAGCATCATAGAATCATTGTTATTTTTCTTCTTTTTCTCTTTTTATAAACTTGTTTTCTGCTTATTTCAATTTTTTACGGCTACAGTTGTTTTCGGGTTTAAAGACAATCTTTTTTTTCCTCTTTTTATTTAATTATGAATTTTGTGTGTTTTGGTTGTTATACATCTTGTGCACACTTAACTTTGTTTTTCTTCTTTTTTGACGCATTTACTAACACTGAACAGATTCGACCAAACTGAAGAGCTCTGCGTTCAAATCTTACACGTAAAACGAATCAGAGCTGAAACGTGGGATGTATTTGAAAATGCAAGTCCACTATTTTTTCAATCACGGAATCTTTATTTTTTTTTTTTTTTTAATAGATAATTTGCGACGGTCCAGTTCAAATATTAACTTGCAGTGTTACGGCCCTTGGACATGTAGTAATAGACAGATGAAATCTGACAAAAAGGCAAAAATATCCATTTCTGTGTGAAAGCGCAACCGTATCAAATCAAATTAATAGCTATTTAACATAATTAATTTTTTTTGTTTTTATTTCAGTTGGATGCTATTTATGCTCAAATTGCTATTCGTCGCCTTGATTCTATCTACAAGAGGGGAATAGATATAGATGTATCTCACCCTGATACACACGAATACTTTTTATATTTTTGTCGCCGACAATCAACAGTGGAAAGTCTTGTTAAAGACTTGAATGAGAAAATAGCAGTTCGTCCAGGATCCATAATCTATGAAAACCTCAAAAAAGAAGTGACACAGTATATCAGTGGAATCGGATCTCAGAGTAGCATTGAGGGCTTGATGAACCGGTTGTCAGGTAATTTGTATGTATACATACATATATATATATATATATATATATATATATATATATATATATATATATATATATATAATATATATATATATATATATATATATATATATATATATATATATATATATATATATATATATATATATATATAGTATATATATATATATATATATATATATATATATATATATATATATATATATATCTATATATATATATATATATATATAGATATATATATATATATATCTATATATATATATATATATATATATATATATATATATATATCTATATATATATATATATATATATATATATATATATATATATATATATATATATATTACTGCGTCTACTGAGCCGGAAAATTGAATAAATATGCGACTTCATTTCCCAGTTTTATACCTTAAATAAAAAAAAAAAAAATTCTAAAACTAATTGGCCATGTTCGAGTTCAGTGCTGCAATGCGGACCAATATTTACTTTGGGGAAAAAGAACATCATTTGTGAGATATGTACCTAGGCTGTTTTGACCTTAGTTCTCTATGTTCCGGTGTTAACCTTTTATTTGAAATCGACAAGCTAAGAAATCCCTCGATACAATCCGTGGAGGAAACTGGTGGTCATTTACATAACATACAGGCTATATTTTTAATATTCTTATGCTTAGGGGAGGGTACATACTTCAGTGCTCTTTCAAGTAGACTGTACTATATCTCTCTATGCTATAGTGAAACTTCGTCCAAGTCCTCCTGATGGTTCAGATTAGCAAGGGTGGGGGGGGGGGGAGGGTAAACTTTATTGCAATCATCTTCCCGAAGTCCCAAGGGATGTTTTTCAAAGGAACCCTAAAGGACGGAGTTTTTACAATAATTTGGCCGCAGGGTTATCTGAAGTCCCCCTCCCCCTTCCTTGCCATCATCACTGGCTACGCAACCTTTGTAATATATTCATGTGCTCAAGTACAAAATGTGCGTTTAAAAAATAAGCAATTGGTCTTTATTTAAAGAAAAACTTATTTTTTTCCTATTATTTGCCATAAAGTGTTAAGTTCTCTAAAAGTATTTTATAAATCGTGGTGACGGTGATGAAATTGAGAGACTTTACCAAACTAATTCACTAGCAGGGCTGAAATTGTCCTGGGTAAGTTTACCGGAACTTTTAGTTGCCTGTAATTTACAACCCTAGCCATGTTCTCATCCTTTAATAATTAAAGTTTTGGCAACTAACTATGTGTTCTTCAATATTTGTTTTGTAGCTTATATTATGTAGCTGTTATGATCGCCCTTTGTGCGTTGTCTATTTCAGTAGAATTGAAATAGGACAACAGAATATACGTACATAAGGGAAGATCAAACTTGAGGATGAATCAGTGCTCTTATTTCAAAGGTTTACTGAAGGAATTTTTTCTTTTTACCACAGTAAAATGCTATTTGATTTCGCGTTTATGTATATCTCTTAAATATTTGACACGTCAAAATAACAAATCTATCAAGGTTAGGGGTAAAAATTTACTCTCCATGAACAGTCCCATTTTAAAGAGGCCACATTCACAGCCATGATATGAAAATAGGAAGCCTCGAAAATGTATTTGATATCACAATATAAACAGATTCAGGTGAACCAATTTAGTATTAGAAACCCAAATAAAACACGTGAGTTATTCTTCTAAGTTCTTAATATGCTTTTAATTTTCAGTAATTCACTGAAATTACTGAAGTGCAGGTAGATACACTTATAAGTACATAGAGTGTGATGCTATTGTACACGTAATTGAGGTATTAGTCCCCCCTCAGAGAAGTGCTCTATTGGAAACTTCCAAGGAATCATTAATCAAAAACTTCAGCTTTGTGTCCGGAAACAACTTTCACTACATTAGTTTCCCACAATATAGAGACACAAAATGCTTTCAGTGCGTCTTTAAGACGTTTTTGAAAAATATATACATTTCAAGTTAAACATGGGTGGTAGGAGGCCTAAAGGATGAATAAGTTTGCTGCTTCCTTTTTTATTTAATAAATTTGCTAAGTGCGTTCAATTTAGACACCATTCAAGGATGTTTGGCACCTTTTTGGAAAGTTATCTTTTGTTAGCTATTGTTTATGCCCTTGTTTTCTGTCGATCAACTCAAGAATAGAGCTTTTGATGTTCACAGTTTTGGACGATAGAAGAGGCTAAGCTCTTATGCATGTCATCATTAGCAGAATTATTCTTTCCTGGTGCTCTTTGAAAGAATAATATTCTGAAACATTTTTTTTCTTTTTTTATTTTAGAAAAAGATTATTTCTGTCTGTTCCTAAATTATATTAGTTAATAAAGACCCGCAAGGTGATCTTTTTTTTATTATTTTCCTCTTTTGGGTTGGTTTTAAGCATCAACCTTTTTTTTTTATTTTCATCATTAATCAAAGTTTAGTAATGATAAAATTTACTCAATGCTGACTTACTTACTGATTATATGTACTGTTAAGCTAACTTAGAAATGAAAAATAACAATAAAATTTACTATAGAAAAAAGCGCGATTTTGTTATTCTTTGTTACAATTTTGTTATTTTGTTTACTTTTTTAGAACTTTACAGGAGAGTAAAAACAAAGCTTTGAAGCTATGGATGGAATCAGTTCAGTTCTGAAGTTTAAAATTTATAATAACAATATATTTAAAAAAAAAGAAAAATGTGAACCTGAAGGATATGGCTCCCATATGTTAATCTATAGAACCTGAAACCATTGTAGGTAATCTGAGAACTACGAAGCATTGAAGCAGTTTTCGTCCCCATCGTGGTGTTAGTCTCTCCTTTCTCTTGTGGTGTAAATACCTGACTGTATGTACACAAAGCTGATAAAGATCCAACTTGGCATAAAAAGAAGGAGACATCACCGTCCGCTTCTCATGCAAGAAAGTGATTTTCCTTGTTCAGCAAAATGTGGAACTAATTCTTCTATATGGGGTTTTTGGCTATGGTGATTCCAATGGTGTAGTTTTCATTTTATCTGAAACCATTTTTGTGGACTTTTGGGTCACTTTTGGAAATATCCTAAGTTTGTTTTCGCAACAAACTTTTAGCGTTAAGATTAATTTAAGTAAGAGTTTGTCATTACTGAATCAGCCTCATATGGTGATTCCTCTTCACTTGACAGCTTTTTTCAAAACGTGTTTTTATATTCTTGGTTATTCTTGGCTTGAGTTCGTTCTTTACTAGATTGTCTTTAGCAATGATGTAATTATCAAAAAAAGTTTGAGATAAGCCCCTTGATATTTGCATACTGAAATAGCCTTCAGTATCTATCTCCTTTTTCTGAATTTTTCTTCTAAAATTAACTATTCATCTTCTTTTTTTAGAAGCTATTGATGAAGCAAAAGATGGCCACACGACCCGAACTGACTCGGCTCGTCTTCTTCTTGAAGTTACATCATTTTTAACTTCTCAACAAAAGTTTTGTCAGAGAATGGAATCAAATTATTCTTGGTACTTGGACATCGTTCAGCCAATCCTTTGTAGTGTGATGCAGGTATTTATTATGTAGTTCTCAAGTTATCCTTTATGGAAAAGCTTAGTGATACCAAGCTTACTTTTGTATGCAAGCTTTGACTCCGATTTAAAAATTTTTGGACACAAGATGTTGAATTTCAGTGCAAATCTTTCGATGGTTACAAACTTATCTATCCCCTAGCATTGCTCCTCGTTTTCCCTCTCAGATGCAGAGTTTTTTTTTATACTAACTGGATTATTGTTTTTTATCCTGTTACTTTCGACTCTTTGCTATAATCCATAATTTGAAAAAAAGGAACCAGAATCTTATGTCATATAAAACATGTTTATAAGATACTTTTAAAGTCCTTAAATAACCCAACCGACGAGAAAACGAATTCTAAATATGGGGGATTTTCGTTCATTTCGTGTATCATGAATCATTGAGATAATTGGCTCGTCTTAAGTGGCGAAATTCCTCAGTTTGTTTAATATCAAACAGTTCGTGGTAATGACCTGTAAGTAAGGGGCGATTCTGCTCAATAGTAACCGAAACTAGAAAATGGAATTTTGATAACAATAGATTACTTTCGATATTGATATATCGAAATCGATACTTTGTATTCGCTTTTTGCTCAGATTAACTCTAGTTTTTGCCAATGTTAAAAAAAAAATCGCTATTGAGGTTTTTGTATTATTTTTTTTCAAACTTTGAATAATATAAAATGAAAATTGAACCATTGGTATCAAACCAATGGTCCTAGAAGATGGGGATAGGGCTCATTCGCATGGAAATCAAAAGTTCCAGTGTCCTCTTTGGGTGACTAAAAAGATCGGAAGGAAACTAGCCCCCATCTTGTTCCATTTTTTTCCCCAAAGCCATCCGATCACAACTTTGAGATAGCAATTTAATTTAGCCTAGTTCAAAAGTCCAATAATAGTCCATTAAATTCTCTGGCAGGATTTAAAAAACGATCAGAAATTAAATTTTTAAAAAGAAGTTTTTTTTTCAACTGGAAACAAAGAGCAACATTAAACTTAAAACGAACAGAAATTATTCCGTATATGAGGTGGAGGGGGGGGGTGCCTCTTCCTCAACCCTCACGCTTTGCTTCAAAATTTGACTTTTTGTCACAATTCTTTAAGAAAGACTGCTCAACCATAAGGGCCGTTGAATTTGAATGAGAAATATTTTAAAGAATTTTCAGACTTGAGCTTAAAGAGCGAGGACTGAATAAGGGGCAGTCCTCTTCATTTACGGAATAATTTCTATTCAGTTTAATTTTTAATTGAAAAGATTGCTTTGCTGATGAATTGAAAGTTTTCTAACTGGTTGCTTATACAGCAAGTTATTTACCAAATTCTAAAAGGAAGGAAATTTTGAATCAGCCTAAAAAGCTGGTTTTTTAAGCAAAGTATGTTCTGACCCTTAATTATAACGTCTGAAAGTTGCCCCTCCCACTTTTGTCTTGACTGATTTTTGTCTCAGTGTTTTTGTATTATTTTGCCTGTGTTCGTCAGTTTTACGACGTCACTAGACATAGTAATCAGCAACAATTGTAGAGCGACTTGACCACGACTAAATTCTGTTGGTTTCGGGTGGCATCCAGTCACCTACGCAGGGGAGCTTCTGGGGCCCAGTTTCCTAACATTCGAAATATCAAGATGTCCAAAATTGTTCATCTAATTCGCTTATATTTTTGTTTTAATCCCTCGAACTGAAATTTTGCCGCCCTCTTAGAAATAAACTTCTGCTTAAATGCCTGGTGGTGTTGTTCTTTATAATTTGAAACATAATTTCTTTACAAAGGGTTAATGAGACAAATCCATACCTTCGAAACTATCATGATATTCGCGAGCTTTAAATAGTTTAGTTTTGTATAAAAGCTGTCTGTTCATTACTATATATAATTTTTCCTTTCCTTATCTCTTTCTCTCTTTCTTTCTTTCTCTGTCTCTTTCCCTCCTGTCCTCCTCTCTCTCTCTCTCTAAAAAAAAATATTACTAATTTTATTCTCATTTTGCGTATTTTCCATACTATTGGGTATTAGCTTCCTTAAAAGTAAAAAACCATCTTCATCAACCCCCTCATTACTCAGCTATGGGTATGCAGATTAGCTAACTCCCCTCCGCCTCTCCATTTTCTGTCATGGGGCCGTTCACGCGAAATTCAATGTACTAAAATAAGTTTGTCTTCTTTTTATTTAAAGGTTATTCATGGACTTCAAATTCTGTCGAGTTGTTTAGAGCGGATCTATAAGAAGCAAGGGAGATTTGAAAAAGGGGTTTCCAACTCCGCAGAATATCTTATCAAGGAAATTGGATCTTTTTTGCCGCAAAACCAGCCAAACTCTATTGTTTCCTTGCTTCTTGGAAAGTCTGAGAATCATGGTAATTTCCATGAAATAATTGAAAGAGCCTTTGGGACAACAGAAAATTCATGGGTTGTGAACAAACTTAAGAGGAATATTTTGTTAAGCGCTCTGATTGAATTGAAGAAGCGTGTGTATCAAGAAAAGCGGATAGAATTAGATACGAGAAATCTTCTCGAAGAAATATTTGAACATTTTGTCAGTGCATGGAACAAGTCCGAAGAAGAAAGGAGAAAAAAGGAGGAGGAAAAAGAAAGTCTTTACAGGTGAATATGACGGCCATATCTTATAATATTTCGTGTTTACTGTAGCGTTGCATAGTAAAGATAATATCCCATTTTCTTACTTTTAATGTTGAACTACATGAAAGTCTATGCACCACAAATTTTCGGGTCATTCACCATCATGAGTCTATCATAACAGGTGGCAGCTTCGATTATAAACTTATGGAGGATTGAGAGAAGGATGCTTTAGAGAAAAGAATGGCCGAATATTCAGTTTGGCATAAATGTTGGACTTTTTTATTGGAAATAAATAAACTCTTATTTTACTCGTCTAGAATAGAATATACTTTATTCATTTAAGTAACACAAATTTAGCTTAATCTCATGATTCACATGTAAAACCCTTCAAAGACAGTTAAGGCATAAACTATTATATACTATAGAACGATACAGTTGAAGAAATCATAAGAAACAGTGTAGTGTCATAGTCAATACAATGGCGTTGGCCTAGTAAAGAGCGACGTGTATCCTGTATATCGTTTTATTCTATCTTTATTGTTTGTTTGTTTTTTTTATGTCATGTATTTTTTTTTGCCTGATTTAGCACGGATGGTTGTAGAGATTTGGAACACGGTTCATATTATCGCAAGTTAAAAGCTCTAGTACTCTATTTAAGAGCTGAATCCGATCTCAGAAAAATCTAACATTTCTTCAACGCTAGGTATATCCTTAGGCAATCTGCTGCCCCGCATGGCTTCGAATAGACAGTTAAAGATAGTCAGTTTAATCATAATAGTTGAAAGGTCCAAAAATTTGGAAATGGAGTTGACATGATACGTGTATTCCTGTTGGCAAGGGCCTCAAATTACTCAAATAAACAATATATAAAACAGGAGCTTCGTCTATACATTTTAATTGAAAGCTGAATATGGTTGAAGTAGAGATATGTGAGGACTTTTTGTTTGTATAGTTGAAGGGGTCAAAGTGAGGCCCCAGCCCATATGCACTCAATCTCCAATCTTCTTTGGCTAATGGTGTTTGCGCTATGTCTCTCACCACCTAAGGTTAACAGTGCCTGTGCTTTGTCTCCTACACTTTTTGGTAAAGAGGGTATTAACTATGACCCTTTTTTGGTTGGTTGGCAGTACCGCCGGCGTAAGTCAAAACGAACTAAGTATACACTTCACAAATAATGGTCGATATCTTAGAAAGTTAGAACTTAAGGGTTTTTAAGCTTGTTGATTACGAATCTTGGCCTGCTGTTGTATCAAAAAAAATCAGAGTTGAAATGCATAACGTAAGTATTTCAGAAATAGTATTTTATTCGCAATATTTAAGGATTTCGAGATTGGTTGGTAATCTTATTAGCCTAAATGGTGTATGATATTAGTTTTTCCTTCAAAACTTTAAAATATTTCGTCTTTAGGACTAAAACTTATGAAGGAGAGCCTACTGATGAAGAAGCGGTAGATTACGAGTCCATCCGTAGAACGTTTCCTACTTACGTAGAAGACTTTGAAGAAAAAATATCGATGGATGTTGATTCTCCAACATCAAATGAAAGCACTGAAGTTGCGGACGAGCTTGTTAACTACATTAGACCCGAAGACATGTCTATGGTAGTTGAGACCCACCTGCATCTTTTCAGAAAGTTTTCAGAAAATCTAATTGTTAAAGTACCGACCATTGAAGAGGACTGTGGAGACGAGACAGAATCTTTCCGCATACGGTATAATTTATTTCTGCTTCTTTTTATTTTTTCTTCTTTCTGTTTCCTTCTCTGTTAACCAATTTATGGAGGGTTTGCTATAACGAAAGGAGTAGGCTTTTTTTATTTGTAAGGAAATTCACTTAAGCAATTTTTTAGTTTGCTGGTTAGGAAAATAATAAAATGAACATAAAAAAGTAATATCCATAAAGATATGTATCAAGTTTCTATTGTCTCAATAACTAGATTTTTTTTTCCAAACTTCATGCTAAAATAGATATTACTTGTGCGTAAGCTATAGCAAACTGTAATAATTAGCTTGTCCTTGCCCTAATATTAGTATATAAATTTAAAAAATCAGATCATTTGAAAGAAAAATGTTTAGGAAACATAAAATGGGTTGGCCATTCCTCTAACTAAACTGTCGATTGGAGAAAGAATGTTATTTGCACCACCCCATGCTGTACTGACATACTTTTATTTATATAATGACGTAATGTTATATTTTGGCTAGTTAGGCACAGATAAGTTAGAAAATTCTGCGCGTTCTTTTCAGACGCAATCGAAAGAAAATAAAACAAGCCAAAAAAATAAGATGTTTTAAGAAGGAATGTTTGCAGCTGTGTTGGCCTAATGAGATGGCTTAATATTGTGATGAGTTGTTAGTTGACGTAGTGGTAGAAACTCAGTATCACCTTCTTTATACAAATTTACTACCTTAATTCAATTAAGTTCAGACCAATTTATACAATTCTGAAAAAGTTATGCTAGCTTTGCCTCTCACAGAGACTATTTGTTTTGGATTTCACTATTATTAGCCATGGCTCTCAAGTTTCTCATCACTTCCACCAAGTTAATTTAGTTCAAATGTTTCAAAAGTTTCATTTAATTAATCATTAACGTCAGATAGAAACACATACAGTTTTTGAACTATTTCTACTTGGAATTGTCCTGTTTCCTTTGTAACATTGACATTTCCAGTTATTTAATACTATTAAATAGTTCTTGTCTTCCTCTTGTTGGAAATCAAAAAACTGAACATGTTAAAACACAAAAATAAATTATCCCATTGTTTTTGCAATCAACTTATTTTTCATGTTGTGTTTACGTCAAATAATTTGTTCTTGCAAATGTGATCCAAATGGTCAAATTTATTAACTTTATTTTACTGGCTTATTCCTTTAACTAAATTTAGCAGCAACTCATCTTTCTTGCGTTGCAATTTAAGTTTAGTTAATTGTAGTGCCAAAGCATTCCAAATTGTACGTTTACAGACCACAGGGCCCTTGAACTGTGTAAATTCATTTTTCAGTCTAATATAAAAAGTAAATAGGATATTTATGGTCATCATTAGGATTTCCCACCAAATTTCGTTTTTACATTTTTAATCAGTCTTACAAACAATTATAGAATTAGATCCAAGTAAAATTTAAGAAATTAAATTAAATGTGAGCTACCAAGTGTTTTAAGTTTGGTGTTAAAAAATAAAGCTTAAAATATGTATTTTATTGTATAAGTAAGAACGATCGCAAGAATATGACTATACTTCACTTCTTGATCGCTGCTCATTTTATCTTTCCAATAGGGTTTCCTCGCCGTAACTGCGTCCAATTCAACACGGCTTCTGTAATATTTCCGTGCAAGACTTGACAGTTCTGAAAACCTTATAAATTGCCTGCTATTTTCAGCTATGAATGCGTGTCACTCCTTATTGACGAGTTGTATCCCTGTCTCGACCAATCTCTGGATCGTACTCTGTTAATATCCCACATATTGGCTCTACAGCTTGCTGCATCGCTGCCTGAGCAGAAAAAGAAAAATTTCAACATATATTATGACTCTCATCCTGAAGAAGCTATTCGCTTAAGAGATCTTTTAGATGGACTTGTTATACGCATTAAAGAACTAATCACGGAATGGCCAGATCATCCTGTACTCAACCAGGTAGGGTTTTTTTTAGACTAAGATTGTAATATTTTTCATCATGCAGCTTTACTGACACAGTTTTTTTTTTTTTTTTTTTTTTTTTTTTTTTTTTTTTTTTTTTTTTTTTTTTTTTTTTTTTTTTTTTTTTTTTTTTTTTTTTTTTATAGGCAATACATCCGCATGATTTTGGTATTTTGTTGTTTTTTTTGGTGGGGGGGGGGAACCCCTCCAATATAGGGCCCGGAGACAATCTATAAAACTCAAAAATTTGGCTTAGCTAAGGGGACAAAATATTTTTGGGGAAATTGAGGGGTATTGGGGGGGGGGCCCAGAAATAGGTAAAAAACTTGTTGTCCTCAAGTAATTTGAAACTCCCAGCCGTAAGTTCCTTAGCCAAGGAGAACATAGTTGGGACATGAACCCCTCAAATATACGGCCCGGAGATAATCCATAAAACGTTTTTCGGTTGGCAAGAAACTTTCAAAACTTTACCTGAGCTAAGGAAACCAAATATTTTTTGGGGAATTAGGGCGTATTACGAGGACCCTGAAATATTAAAAAAAAAAATTTGTTTCCTGAAGTGATTTGAAAGTTCCAGTCTGAAGGTCCTTAATCAAGGAGAACTTAGGGAAATAAAGAAAACTGGTCTACAGACGCGGTCCCGCAAAAAAGGGGCTAAAAAAAATGTTAAAACTTTTTTTCTAATCGGCCCAAAACGTATCTTTAAGTGCTTTGGATCAAGAGGATCCGAATGCAAGGGGGGGGGGGCAAAAACCTTGCCGTATCTGATCAGTTTGAAACATGTAGCGATAAGTCAAACTTCGGAGGAGTAGGCCAAGAACCGTGTTGTATCTGATCAGTTTGAACATTTTAGCTGTAAGTCAAGAGGAGTCAAGAGGCCAAGAGGAGCCTAATATATATTAAAAAAAAAATTGTTTTGGAAACATAGTCTCCTCCCAAAATGGGGCCTGAAAAGGGCCAAAAACTTTTTTATCTGATCAGCTCAAATTTTATATATTTAAAGTCTTCGGGACAGGAGAACTCTAATCCAGATAAAAAAAAAAAAAAACTTATTTCCCCCTTAAAATAACCATTTTTTTTTCTAATTGAATGGAAATTTAAAGCCTGAAATCTTTGGACAAAGTGGACCCTAGTGCTGAGAAAAAAAAAAAATATTTTTGGGGCACAATCTCTTCCTTTGAAATTGGGCTTCAAAAGAGTACGAAAATACTTTTTTGTAATGGAATTGAAACTTTATGGATTGTTGCCTGGCTAAGGTGACCACACATTTTTGTTGAGAGGAGGGGAGGTGTTAAGGGGTCCCCAAATGGGCCAAATAACTTGTTATCCACTTTGAAACTTATAGCCATTAGCCCCTGGAACCCTAATATTAAGAAAAAGTTTTTCGTCAACTGGAGGGTCAAAATAGGGCCAAAAACTGTACGAAGGCAGATTTGAAAAAATGCGGACAGATTTTTCCAGTCTGGCTGTAAAGCTACATTTTAAGAAGACCAAGAAAACCTTAATAAAGGTGAAAATTCTGAAAAAATTAGGTTTGATATGTTCGCGACGTCTGAAACAAGATGCATTATTTTTCTGATTCCATCGCATAGTCTACCACCCGATATAGTATATTGCGTATATAGTCAAACGTTACTCGTTGTTGAAATATGGTCTTGTTAGCTTTGCTTAACTGAAAGCTATAAATTTTTCTATTGTTCCAATAATAACACAAGTTCAGGCTGTGGTAAATTGAATTTATTAAAATGCAAAATTGAACTTGCTCCTGATTTCTAGTCCTAAATTTTTGTTGCTTAAAAGAGCAATATAGTTAGCACATGAGGCAGAATTTTATTCAGAGAAAGCACGCGTATTTTATAAAGACGTTGTATCTTTAGATTGTCATAATATGTTAGGTCTCCCTTCGGTTTCTAACTTACTGGGCACGTACACTGGGCAAAAAACACCTCAGAGAAGGAAGCATCTTGAAAAATATTGAGTTGTATTAATTCGTGACACCCTAAATAGGTCGATCACTGTTTTTCTACGATCGTATTGGACTTTCATTGTAAGGAAACTGGGTCAAATGAGGACTTAATGAGGACAACAAATTATTGAAGAAAAATTTTGCTATATCAGTTCTTAGCGCGGTTCAGTTCTTATATATATATATATATATATATATATATATATATATATATATATATATATATATATATATATATATATATATATATATATATATATATATATATATATATACATTTAAATGCGCTTTATATGTTGATATTGAATGGACTTGTTAGTTTACATTTTACGTGCTTTCATTTGATATCTAGACAAAGAAAGACAACTTTTAATTCCAAAACTAAAACTTTTCTCTTTCTCTCTGTCTCCCCTCTCCTCTCTCTGTATTGTTAATTTAAAGAAGATCTAAAACCTTTGTTGGAGATTATACATTATTTTCGATGTTAAAAAAAAAAAAGAAAAAAAAAAAAAATCAGTGTCTTATAGTTCCGGGGAAGCTGTTGATAATTTATTGAGTTTATCTTGACTTCACTCGAAATTACCGGGCTACACATAGGCTAGGTTTACTATAATCGTTCATTTCGTGATACATTGGGATCGAAAATTGACTTGTATTGCCCATTTCTAAATTACTTTATCTTATATTTTTTCTCATTATAGATTATGACTTCCATAAATCACATATTAAGTTTTCCCATCTCTTCTCCTCTGATGAAACTTCTAACAGGATTAGAACTCTCTCTGGGCAAATGTCAAGAATGGGAAGCAAATGCTCACAAAGGTGTTTCTCTCTCTGCTCACTTGGAAGTGTTGACAACATTGGTTTTGGATTGGCGAAAAATGGAGTTAAATGGTTGGAAGCTATGTTTGAACTCTGTTGAGAAAAAGTAAGTTCACTGCTTACAGGGGCCGAGCAAGTGTTTTGTATTATGCATGTCTTTTTCTCTCTTCTTTTTCCTCGTATTTTCGCATATGTACATGTACGTCCTACTAGAATCCCATATTTCAGTTCTAGAACCAACACTGAAGCTAGTTTTGTCCCAAGTATTACTCCGCAAAAATTGTGGCGTTCAGCAAATTAAGGTATTGCAAAGAAGTATTGTAATACTTGCAATTATATGGGTCATGAAAATTGTCCAGAACAATTTTCCATGCTCATAAAAGAATTGTCTCTCCAGCTCTGTCGATTATAACTAAACCTTTTGAATTGCATCTAATGCGTATATTGAATTTATTTGGAGTTTAGCCTGGCAGACTCCCTGGGAGGGGGGGCATGGCCCCGGAAAAATTTCATGGATTTGATGATTTTGCCATATGTTTTGTAATGTTTGTGCAATATTTTTGTTTTTGCTGATACTCTTGTTTACAAAACCATATTGATTTTTTTTTTCTATTCCACACTCTTACAATATGTTTGTTTGCAAACCTAAAAAAAAATGCTTTCTTTTGATTATTGCCGCCGGGTACGTCAGATATGCTCGCTCGTTATAATTTCAAATTCATAAACTAAAGTGAGATCATTTCTAAACTTTGGTTGTTAAAAAGCTATAATGAGTTAAATTTTTTCAGTTCTGATTTCACATGTAGCTGCCATGAATCACTTTAAGGGATGTTATCCTTTGCTTTTTGTGCAGCCAGTCTGCATGTGCAGTATTTTAGCTTGCTAAAGATTTTCAAAAGAACTGCCTGAAAATGAACATTTTAAGGGATTTTCTTGTGGCAAAAATGAACCAAGATGTTCAGGTACTTTGTTTCTCTATACCAGTGTCTCAGTGGGAAAATCGAATCACTCTAGGAAGCAGACAGTGGTAGAACTGACAAAGAAATTGCTCCTTTTTATGCTTGTTAAAGAGGTTTCATTTCAAGTCCATTTCAGCTCAGTTTTTGTCACATTGCCTCGTGGAAAACTATTTAGGGTTCAATGGTACATATTCGTAATTTTTAAATTACTACTAGTTAATTATATGGAAATGTTGGCAAAAAGAGAATATATTGATTGCTTGGATGCTAAGTTAAAAAAGGAATTGTAAAAGACGTTAATTGATTGGCTTTCTGAACTGCTGATATGTTTTAATGATAAAAAGGTAGTAGTAGAGTTGAGTGGTGTATCAACAAGTTGTATTCGGGTTATCCTGGGCCAATCAAACTCAATAGATATATGCCATAAACTAGGTCCTTTGTTTGGTTTTCAGATTTTGGACTTCATCCTTCTCCATTTCCGAATAATGATTGCTTGTGAACTCAGAAGAATGCTGTACTGTGTGATTGAGACAATAAAAAATAGATATAAAGCCAATATTAGGGACCGAGAATATATCAAATTTTTCTTCCACCTCATCTCAGGCGTAAAGTGTATAGAAAACTGATGTTATTTGTGGTTTTTACCCCAATTTTTATCCGATTTGCCTTTTCAAATTTCTTCTTTTTTTTGCTTTTTGACAAATTTACCCTCATGAAATGGAACAGTACTTACGTGTCTGCTCTTTAATAATACTCCTATGTAAGATTGTCATTTAACTACGTGCAAGTTTACACGTGTAGGATCCGACTTGGGTTTTTCGGGAATTTGGTTCGTGGGCTTTCTCTCCACTTTGCGTGTCAAATTCAGTGCGTCTTAAATCCAATGAAGGTGAGTGTGAATCCCTGACAAGAAAACTTTCTTATTTGAAGACCAGCGAAAATTGAGTGAAAGAAGCTAGAAAGCTGCCTGCATCCAGGTGAGGCCTTGCGTACCATTGTGTCTAAAACATGCTTGACGCTATTATAATTTTCTATTCGTCCAAAAATAAGACTTCTGAAGCTATTTGTCGGACTTCGGAATTCGAATAGTAAAAATATATGTAGTCATTGTGTGCAGCTCTGTAACCCGCCTTTATAATTATAATAAAAATAATTTATTTATAACCCACAAATGAACATTAGAAATGACACTGCGGAGTAAATACAAAAGAAAAAATAACACATCAATACGAAAACAAACAATAAACAACAAAAATACAATTTAAGCGATATCACGATGAAAAAAGCAAACTAGGGGGTCGGTGACAGAAACAACATTACAAATATTCGTAATCATATTAGAAGCCACACTGACCAGTCGCGCGCAAGTATCAATGACACCATTCTGGCTCATAGTATTTAGAATTGCGTCATTTAATCTTTCGAGTTACAAGTGCGTAAACAGTTTTTTCTCAATAATGTCTGATCTCCTCTACCTTTGAAAAGTAGATACGCCTTCGGAAAGGTACCCAATAGATAAAGGTATACTACTCCATGGGAATAAAACACTTGTTTCTGAGAAAGGAAACACTCGCCCGAGTTTTAACTTAGGACCAAAATATATAGCATATATTGGAGTGACGTAGCCAGGACTTTTTTCATCTATAATTGAGGGGGGGGGACTTTTAAACTAAAACTACACTAACCCTCCTTCTGGATGTACCATCGATCCTTTGTTAAATTTGGATAGTTTTAGTTGATTTAACATAAACAAACCAAGTTGCCTAAAATAATCTAGCTTAATGTATATTAGACGAAACGACACAAGAACCTCTTTTTTCAGTGTGAGATCGAAGTCAGACAAATGGTGGTTTCATATTTATGGTGTGTTTCTATCCTTCTTTGGTACTGGTGAATCAGAAAAAATCAGTGCTGATGATGTCAGCAATACATTCAGACAATTTATGGAAGCTGCAACCATCGGAGATTATTCTTACCGTTTAGAAATCGTCCAAGCTTTCCTATTTCAGATTCTCACTCAAAAGTCGTCTGGTAATAATGAAGCTGATAGCCAAAAAGGTACTTATTTTAAAGAGTCCAACCTATATCGTTGAAGATGTTTTATGTAGTTATTATTGTCCATTCAATAAATGGGAATTAAATCATACAGTTTTGGTGGTGAACGTGCGGATCCGCAATAACTGTGATGACAGAATTGACTACCATTGATTGCTTTCAGTTTGATGTTTTCAGTAGCAGGAGAGGGCTATCATTCTAAGTTCTGACAATGTTCATTGTATCTCCACTTGTATGTTGCTGAGAATGAATCCTTTTTTAAAGGAAAAACACGAAATCAGTTTATTTCTTGTTGACCAAATAACTTTTGTAGGACCTATTTCAGTTTTAACTTAATTTATCTGTGTATATCCATCAACCTTAAAATAACTACTGAAGTCATAATTTTTCTTCTATCCCTGGATCTATATTTATTGACTTGATAAAGCAATGTATGTCTTTTACTTCTTTGTTTTAATTTCTGTGCGTCTCCTAGGTTTCTCCCTGCCTTGATGACTGTTAATATGCTTTTTTAGGCCTGAATTTTAGACCAGTCTTAGGAAGGACTAACCACTATCCCCTTTCCGGTATGCAGGAATTTTTCCGTAGATAGTTTTTTAAGACATTCTTTTTGGGGAAGCTTTTGTTTTATTGAAGAACGGAAAAAGGTGAAAAAGATAAGTCACGAAAAACTTTCAAATTGTAAAATGCTCAGTAGTAGATGAATTTCCAAATGTGGACAAAGAAAAGGCCGAAATTTACTGCTATCCGTAAAGTCCTGCTTGAGCAAAGGAAAAGTCTTGGTTTAAGAGTTATCTCAGTAGTTGTCTCTATATTTCTAAAACTATATTTCTAAAAATACAGTTATATTTCAGTATTTATATAGCTATATAGCTATGGTTCAAAAAGTATGCCGATTTTCTTTTCATTATGAAATTAGGACGATTTTATGCAAGACCATTCAAATCAGACAAATCTTGAACGGCAAAACTTCGGTTTACAAATAAAAACGAAAAAATTTAATGTTTATAATCAGAATGAGGGTTTTTGCATCAACTTTGGAATGAATATTTTTTAGGTACGCTCTACATTGGAATGCACAAATATATTTAAACTGATTTCCAACAATTAATGTGAAGTATGACTTACGCAATACCCAAACTAAATTCAGAATTCCCAGAATACCTATTCAGAATACCCAAACTAAAACCTTCTTTTTTAACCTTCTTAATAACATTGAACCTTCGGAAAAACTCTGTTCACTAAATAATTGGGCCACGGTTTACTATTGGCATTTTTTTTCGATAGAATCGTGTTCGAATTGTTTTACCTTCATTGTTATCGCTCAGAAACTGAAAAATGAAAACCTCAGTGAAAAAAATATTATTTTGAATTATATATTTGGATTTTCTAAAACTAATGGAAAACGTCAAACTTCATTTTTCTCACTGGTTAAAATTTTGTTCACTGAAAAACTAATCCAATTTGTATTTCATCTTCTATTTCACAGGATGGGTCAAAAATAAATATAAATGCAGAAAAACACCCACTTTGAAAAATGTATGGCAAACGTATTGTATGATAAAGAACACCGCCAACTGGAAATATATTTTATTTGACACAGGGTGGATGAGACGACCTGTTATGACCTTGACTTTCCTCTTGAAAATCATAAAAAGGGAAATGTACTACATTGTATTTCTATATCCTTTTTCTATCTACATCATTTAGAAAATACCACATGAATATATGCAGTTCTTTTTTTACATAAAAAGTTTTTTTTTTCTTTTTAAATATCGTGACTTTGGAGGAACTTGTAAATAGTTGATAAATCACTGGTTTCCGAAACTACCAAGATACACTTGGCTTCTACGTCATGGCATACATATTTTATGATATAATGCCTTGCGTATGTTTTTATCAGGATTCCGTTACCCAGGACCATGTTCAATTGTATATAGTTTATGAAAGTTTGCCTTGCTGGATGTCTTTTTCTGTTATATTAGCGGCTGGCTAAACCTTGTGTATACTTAATAGTATCTTAATAGTTAATATTCTTAATAATAATAATATTCTTACTAGTTAACTATAAAAGTTAATTCTGTGTTAACCTACCCTGAGCCACCCCATAAATGAAACTTGACACAGAAATTTTAAGGCTTTTTTTCTAGGGATGTATTCTCAGACTTTTTCTGTCTTAAAATCAAAGAATTTAGAAATATTTGGATTAAAAGACTTCATCCGTTTCGGTTTTATTTTACATTTTATTGATAAACACTTCGGAATTAAATTAAACTAATTTTTAAACTAAAAATGATGCCTAAAAGTAAACCAACACTGGTAAAGATAATATAAAAAATAAAATATAATACGATAGAACTAAAAAAAAACACTGCTCTTTAAGAAGAAAAAAAAGAAAAACGAGCATTTTTGCTCGAAGCAAGAACTTATTTATGCTGAAACTTTTTCAGAGACAAAATTATGGGATATAAACTAGGAAATCGAGCTATTCCCTATTTCTAAGAATTCCTGAACACCACATAAAGGCTGATTCGTCTAGAGTTAAAAGTCTTGAAAAATTGGCTTTTATGTAAGCCCAAAGACAACGTTCAAACCGTGATAAAAAAAGAGCATAGTACTAACTCGACAGGGATTCGGAATTTTGAAAACAGAAGAAGGGTGTCTAGTAGAGCACTGTAGTTAGGATTTCTATCACCATTGTATATATCGCATTAGACTCCGTCATGTTTTTGTTGTTGATTTTTATTGATATGAGTTGCTTTCTTCAGGAAACAAATTACTACTTCTACTGACATCCCTAAAACTGTTTTTGACATCTGCTCCTTTTGTTGCCCCTTAGGAGATCTGATCGACATTTTGAAGTACCTATTTTGTATTTTCTCTGGCTGCTTAATTTTGTGTGTGGGGGAATTTCCCATGGGGGGGGGGGTAATTATTGAAGGGGGAGGGAACGCTGGCCTCCTAAATATATATTCTACAAATAGCGTTTGATTATCAATCTCAGAAATTTTGAGATTGCCAACTTTGAGGCTAAAATTACATTATTTTTTTCAATATTGCAAATTTGAGGCTGCAAATATGTAGTTTCAAATTTGTTACAAATTCTGGGGGCATAAATTTGTGATATTACAAATTTGGGCTACATGATATTACAAATATGAGGCTTCTATTACAATATGCAAGTCCAAAGTAAAAAACAATTAATACTTATTCCACAAATTATGGGTATGTTACACCATATTTTTAATCATAGTCTCTGAACTATTGGTAAATTTTATTATCAGAGGGCCCAAAATTGAGTCATTTGGCCTTTTCTCATCGATGCCTCTGCTGCCCGATCCTGATCTCTCTTCCGCTCCACCCTGATCCCAGGCCTCGCACGTGCAAGTGCTTTATACGTATTTCGAGTAGCGATCATTCAGGGATCGACCAGGTCATTTCATTGATTAGGCGTGATTAATAAAATTAAAATGATCCTAAAACATTAACTGTTAATGGTTAAACTGATAAAGATCCTACAAGAACTTAAGTACCTAGTGCACAAATGGTGTTGGATTTCCACCAAAGTGTTTATTTGAGGACTCTGAGCTTTTTATTACAAATCTAAAGCAGCTTATGACATAGACGTGCTAAATCAAAACATGTTTTAAGTATTTTACTTGTGTAAGGATTTTCCATCTGTATGACGTAATAGTATAAGATGGGGCCCTTAATGCCCCCAAAATCCCCCTGAATTCGCACGCACTCACATGTTTTACCTCTTTCAGCTATGATCAATCAGGGACTATTTAGAGAATTCTCCTAAATTGATAAAAGTTATCACTAACATTGCAGTACGACTGTCCTAAATCCAAACGTGTTAAGTACATGTTTCACAGATAGTGTTTCTTATAAAGTAAGTCGTCATGGGTTTCAAAGCCTGCTTATAACAAAGTTGATGTTAATATTGCCATATAGTTGTCAAAACTCATATTAGCTAAGAGTTTACACTTTATTAAAATGACTCCTCGTGCAAATAATTTTATTAACTTCTCAGTAACTTTAGTAGCAGTAGTTTGGGTTTACCCCACGGTATAAAAAAGATGATAAAACTAACGTTGATAATTACCGACCTATTGCAATACTTTCTCCTTTGTCAAAGATTTTGGAAAAGTTATTTCACAAAAGAATTTTGTCTTATTTAGATAAAAAAAAAATTAACCAAAGCCAGTTTGGGTTTAGACCAGGTCGTTCTACTGAACAAGCAGTTGCAGCCCTTTTGCTTAAAACTAATGATTCACTGAATAATGATAATTATGTATCATGCATTTTCTACGATATAAAAAAAACATTTGATGCTCTAAATCATTCCATTTTGTTTGAAAAACTGAATAACTCCGGAATTCGTGGAAAGGCATTGGATTTAATAAAGTCATATCTACGTATTCGCGGATTCCGGGTAGATCTAGGAGGCCATCTGTCTCAGCCTAACTCCCTGGATGATATTGGAGTGCCCCAGGGGTCTATACTTGGACCGTTACTATTTTTGGTATATATAAATGATCTCCCTAATTGTCTATCCTATAAGGATAGCCTAGCACTTATGTATGCAGATGATACAGTGGTATCTGTTGAAGCTAAAACCCCTTCATTATTGATCGAGAACATGGGGTCTGAAATGAATTCAGTTATCCAGTGGTTTTTGGGAGATCTAAGCAAGGAGTTGCTAAGGTTGGGATTGATGAGTTAGTTTTTTCTGGGTATAGAATTAGACGGGCTAAGACATGAAGATATTTGGGGATTATTCTTGATGAGCTTTTATGTTTCCGTAGTCATTCTGACCATCTCCGTATAAAATTAGCCCAAAATTTAGGATGTTTACATCGATTAAAGTATGTTTTTCCTTTTTCAATTATTAAAATCCTTTATCATTCTTTAATAGAATCATACCTTAGATATTGTCCCATTATTTACCTAAATACATTTCCTAATCATTTTAAACCCCTCCAGACATTGCAAAATAAAGCCGTAAGAATCCTTGGTACTTTCTTTCATCGTCCTGCACGACTTCAAAATCTTTCTGAAACAAAAACTTTATTTTTATTTCTTCATATATTAAATCTTAATCAACTTAGGGAATTGCAATTATCGCTCTGGCATTATGATATTCAGTCTCCAGTGAGTTATTTTTATGAATCACAAATTCTTGTTACCCCTATTCGCTCACTCGCTTCTTCGTCGGCTCGTTTTGGAGCGTATAGAATCCCTTCGATTAATTGTGAAAGAGATAAATTTTCAATAAGATACCAAATCCCTTCTATAGCAAATAGACTAAAATTAAATAGTAAATTTAAAAATCTTAATAGCCGATCACTTTTAAAGACTGAGTAGTAGAATATATTATTAACCTTTGATGACGGGGTGATTCTTCTTGATAATTTCTTTCTTAGCATTATTTTTAGATTTTGCCGTCCTGGGGTAGCCTCCTTTGTCCTTCTCCTTCTATATGTTATGATTTTTTTTGGTTTATCTTCTTTATCTTTATTTTTGGCGTACTTGAACTCATTGTAATAATTGTTAGCCTTCCTTTCGAATTTAGCTCCCTGTTGGCTTTATTTAATTATTTGTGTTGTTTATATTTGTATGAAATACAATTTATCTATCTATCTAGTAATAGTAATAATAATAATCTATGTCCAAAACGCGGAAACAAAATCAGCCGGTAGCACAGCAAAAGCGTCGCTTTCCAGGGTGGACGACTAAAAAAAAAAAAAAAAAAAAAAAAAAAAAAAAAAAAAAAAAAAAAAAAAAAAAAAAAAAATCATGCTTCTTTTTGATGTCCTTTATTTATATAAGGTATGCTGTCATTGATATATCTTTTTATCATTATTAGATGAGCTTGTGCGTGCACTATGGAACATCTATTTCTACTTTAATCAGGAATTACCAGCTGTTGCCAATTCTATTCAATCTATACGTAACCCTATTGAGAAGAAAGTTAAAGAGTTTGTGAAAATTATGAGATGGAATGATATTAACTATTGGTCAACAAAGGACACAGTTAACAAGTCTCATAAGACTTTGCATAAGTTTATGAAAGATTATGAAACTGCTTTAAAAGAGAGTGTTCTGACACTTTTGTCACGGCCAACAGAAGCTAATAATCTTGGAGATGAAGCAAACGGGATATGGGATGCCTCTCAGGATGTCCAGAATGTGACAGAAAAGGATCTGGGAATTTTTATCGCCCCAGAAGAGAACATCACAGTTGAGGTAAAAAGATTTTCACATACTCAGTGGTGACTTTTTATCTAATTAATTAAAAAAAAACTTTCTGAAAAATAAGTTTTTCAAAGAAAAGTAAAGGCCATTTTAAACTTAAGCTCAGCAGATACAAATACCTGTTAAAATCCAAACTCAAAACGACCAAAAATTACTATTGAAGAATAAATGAAACCCAAAACGAACAGAAATTAAATAAACAATCATAGCAAAAACATACGACAGGTAATAATATAAATGAATAAATAGATCTTAAAGCGAGTAATGCTTAAATTGAATATGAAGATCAAGCTTAAAACGAAAAAAAAATATTTTGCTAGTATAAATGAAACTTAAAACGAACAGAAATTAAATAAACAATCAATGCAAACAAACATACAATAGATATTAATGTAAATGAATAAATAAATCTTAAAACGAGTGAAACTTAAATTGAATATGCAAATCAAGCTTGAAACGAACAAAAATTACTACAAACAAGAGTTTGGGTATCGCCTCCTTCTCTCACTGTAAAAGTGTAAAACCTACTGCGTCATTGGCGCTTTACTGAAAACCAATTTTATAACAAATATTTTCTTTTGTACTTAATATGGAAAATACACATTAAACTTATAGTAAAATTTTGAACTGATGAGCTTTTGGCAATTAATATCCTTATACATCAAATATTCAGTTTAATTTATTAGTTCTTTCTAAAGTTGTTCGAGACGAATATAGTTTCACTACAAACAAGAGTTTGGACACTGCCCCCTTCCTTAACTGTAAATAAAAACCAAAAGCCTACTGCTTCATTGGCGCTTAACTGAAAACGAATTATATTACAAATATTTTCTTTTTCAGTTCTTACAGCATTGAAAATAAAAATAAAATTACAGTGAAATAAATTCTTGAACTGATCGATCTTTCAATAATTAATATCATTATACATCAAATATTCAATTTGATGCTGTTTATACTTTCCAAGACTGTTCAAGACGCATATAGTTTTCAGTAAAGCGCCAGTGACGCAGTAGGTTTTAGACTTTTACTGTGAGAGAAGGAGGAGATACCCAATATCTTGTTTGTGGTGATTTTTGTTCGTTTCAAGCTTGATTTAAAATTCACTCGTTTTGAGGTTTATTTTTTTATTTACATTAATATCTATTGTATGTTTGTTTGCATTGATTGATTACTAATTTCTGTTCGTTTTATGTTTCATTTATACTTTAATAGCTAGCAAAATATTTTTTTTCGTTTTAAGCTTGATTTTCATATTCAATTTAAGCATTACTCGCTTTAAGATCTATTTATTCATTTATATTATTACTTGTCGTATGTTTTTTGCTATGATTGTTTATTTAATTTCTGTTTGTTTTTGGTTTTATTTATTCTTCAATAGTAACTTCTGGTCGTTTTGAGTTTGAATTTTAACAGGTATTTATATCTGCTGAGCTTAAGTTTAAAATGGCCTTTACTTTTCTTTGAAAAACTTATTTTTCGGAAAGTTTTTTTTTATTAATTTTTGTTCGTTTTTGATTGCAAAAAGTTTCAAGTTTTTAAAAATGCCTTATATCAAAATCAAATTTTTTTTAAAAAATCAAATGTAAATCAAAGTCTCAAAACTGGTATCAAAGTTACAATATAACCTCGGAGTTTTTATTATCTGATGTTTGAACTATTTTTAACAAAATTGCTATCTCAAAATTTTTATCGGATGGGTTTGGGGAAAAAAGGGTATGGGGGGGGGCTAATTGTCCTTTGGTCTCTTTTGACTCTTTAAAAGTGTAACTAGAACTTTCTATTTTCATTCAAATGAGCCCTCTCTGAAGTGTATACGAGCATCCCTTCTATAAGAACCATATATACCCCCAGAGTATAAGTTACAACGCCTGTCCCTGGGGGTTGTGTCGACCCCGGAGTTTAAATATCTGATGTTTGAACTATTCTTAACAAAATCGTCACCTCAAATTTTTATTGGATGGGTTTATCCATCCGATAAACCCAAAGGCGTAGAGGGCGGGAGGGGCTAGTTGCCCTCTGATCTTTTTTTACTCTGAGGAAATAAACTTGAACTTTTAATTTCCATTCAAATGGCCCTCTTTGAAGTTTATACGAGTATCCCTTTCATAAGAACCATATACGGCCCCAGGACATAGCTTACAATGCTTGCCCCCGGGCCCTGGGGGTTGTGTCGACACCGGAGTTTTTGCTATCTGACCTTTGAACTATTTAAAAAAATGGCTATCTCAAAATTTCTATCGTATGGGTTTGGGGAAAAAAGGGCGTGGGGGGGGGGCTCTTTTGACTCTTAAAAATTGAACTAGAACTTTCAATTTCCATTCAAATCAGCCCTCTCTGAAGTTTATACGTGCATCCCTTCCATAAGAACCATGTATGCCCCCGGGGCATAACTTGCAACGCCTGCCCCTGGGCCCTGGGTGGTTGTGTCGACACCGGAGTTTTTTTTTTTTTTTTTTATCTGACCTTTGAACTATTTTTAAGAAAATGGCTATCTCAAAATTTTATCGGATGCATTTGGGGGAAAAGGGGCGTGGGGGGGATAGTTGCCCTCTGATCGCTTTTGACTCTTAAAAACTGATCTAGAACTTTCAGTTTCTAATCAAATGAGCCCTCTCTGAAGTTTATACGAGCATCCCTTTCACAACAACTGTATATGCCCTCCAGGCATAACTTCAACGCCTACCCCGGGTCCTGACGGATTGTGTCGACCCCGGAGTTTTTGTTATATGATCTTTGAACTATTTTGAAAAAAATAGATCTCTCAAAGTTCTTATCGGATGGATTTGAGGAAAATAGGGTATGGAGAGAGGGGGGGGGCTTGTTGCCCTCCGGTCTCTTTTGACTCTTAAAAAGTGAACGAGAACTTTCAATTTCCAATCATATGAGCCCTCTCCAAAGTTTATACGAGCATCCCCTCCATAAGAACTATATATGCCCCCAGGGCATTACTTACAACGCCTGCCTCCGGGCCCTGGGGGGTTGTGTCGACGCCGGATTTTTCATTATATGATCTTTGAACTATTTTTTAAAAAATGACTATCTCAAAGTTCTTATCGGATGGGTTTGAGGAAAAAAGGGCATGGAGGGGGGGGCTAGTTTCCCTCCGATATCTTTTGACTCTTTAAAAGTGAACTAGAATCAATTTCCAACCAAATGAGCCTTCTCCGAAGTTTATACGAGCATACCTTCCATAAGAACCATATATGCCCCCAGAGCCATACTTACAACAGCTGCCCCGGGCCTTGGGGGTTTGCGGCGACACAGGAGTTTTTCTTATCTGACCTTTGAACTATTTTTAACGAAATGGCCATACGTAAAGGAGCTAATTTTTATTGATTTTTTTTGTGTGGTTTTGAGAATGACACAAGTAGAAAAAAAACAACCTATTTTTGATTTACTAATGTTAGAAGATTTGGGAAGCATTGCTCAACCTGGCATAAAAGGTCACAATTTTAGTTTCGTTACTAGGTCATCATAAACCTTGCATTTTTGATCTCTAATATTGAATTAATAAACAATCGATTGAAAGTAAACTTAATTCTTTATATTAGAGCCCTGAAACTAAACTTAATAAATGAAATGTCTCAACTAATGACGAAATATTATTACAATTGATTAAAATAGTTTTTCTGCATTCCTGGAAAATAGCCTCTTTCTTCTTATTCTTTTTTTGCATTTTCAGAAAAAAGTACTTTTGTTTGTCTGATCTTTCCTTTTATTTGCATTGGTAGGAAGCTTTTGTGGAGTGAAATTGTTTTGTCAATTTGAGTGAAATATCATGTGAATTTGATAACAAAATTGATATTCTGCTTCTCTTGGCCCATGTGTTCTTCTTCTTTTCTTCTTTTTTTAAGTTTCTTATCCTTGTCATATGTTGGCTGTACAAGACAATGTTCTTATATATTTACCGTGCCATTTCCACTCCACGTATATCCTTCCTTCTTTTTTCTCTTTTTTTTTCAAAATGTCAAGTCTAAAATTATGACAAAACACAGTTATAAAAAGAGAACAAAAACTAATCTGGCTTGAACTTTTATTTGCAAGTCGTAGTTATAACATGAGAGGAAAAAAAAACTGTCCAAGTTAAAATCTGACTGAACTTTAGTGCTTCCCTCCCCCCCCAAAAAAAAAAATCCAATGCTTACTATTCAGGCCCGAACGCAGGAACTTTTAATCGGCGGAGAGGCAAAAACAAAAAAAATGGGGGGGGGGGGAATAATTAAAGTTTTTCCAGAAGGGAGGGGGGGTAACAATAAAAAAAATTATAATTTTTATAGAATGTGCCCCTCCCCTTGCGTACGTCCCTGTTAGAACTGTCTTGATGAAAATAATGTCAAATCAGCATTGGATGATGCACTAAACTTAAATCTAATACACTGAGCCACCACATTCCAAAATTGTTCATCAGAGGCATTGCTATGGCGTTGCCAATAATAAATAGCCACAAGTCTTCAATGTATTATCTATGATTGCTTCCCCAGAGCCACTTCATATGGAATGGGGCTGTCGTAGAAACTTCGGAGCGGCTCATTCGATTGGACATCCTAAGTTCTAGTGCCCTTTTTAAGATTGGAAAGGGATGGAAGAGCAACCAGCCCCTTTCCCATGCCCTTTTTAGCTACCCTTCTGCCAGAGACGTTCGATCAAAATTTCAAGATAGTTATTTTTTTCAAAATATTCCAAAGATGAAAAAACTATGCCTCCGAAGATGACATGACCCCCACAATCCCTTCGGCAAGGGCTGCAAACTATTTAAGTTACCTGTTGTTTGCATATAAAATTTGTTGTGGAGAAAGAGGGCATGTTTGAACCTGGGTCTCAAAAAGGCTAAGGTTATTAAAGTGAAACTTAAGGTAATATTGAGGGGTATGTTGAATTAGATGAAAAGACACTAGGCGCATCGAGGTTATCAAAAAGGCGTATATGCAATATCTTACCTAAGAATCAGGGCATCAAATTGAATTTTTCTGGGCTACTGTGTGACTTCTTGAGACTGCAACTACTCGTGTCTGTGACTGCAACTACTTGCGACAGCGACTGTGACTGCTTGCAACTGCGACTACTTTTGACTGTGGCTACTTGCGACTGTCACTACTTGTTACTACTTAATATTCCAAAGCTAAAGCAACCAGAAATTACTATTAAAGAATAAATGACCCTAAAAACGAACAGAATTTAAGATAAATAGTCACATCAAACAAACAGGAATTACTACAAACAGGAGTTTGGCTACTGTCCCCTCCCTAACTGTAAACCTTCTAAAGTCTATTGCGTCATTAGTGCTTTACTGAAGACCAAATATATTTTGGACATTCGTTTTTTAATTATAACATTGAAAAATAAAATTAACTGTTCAAAATACATATATTTCGGCTGTCAATTTCAATTTCTTACATTCTGAATATAAAAGCAACAAGCAAAGACCAGAACGTTCAGAAAAATTAAACTAGCTAGGGGAAATAAAAGTTTATACAAAAATAACTTGAAACCATTGAATTTTTTTTAATATTTATTTGTAAAAAAGAAACATGTTTTGTCATTTTGAAATAGGAAGCTCATCTTCTCATATACAATAGTTTAATTTTAAATAACAATTTTTAAAAATTATCTTCTGCACGTCTGGACACCTGGACATTAGGACCTTGGGATTTTCCCCTAAGTTTAAAAAAAGCCAGGAAAAATGGGAAAAGGGAAAGTTATTGCCGTCGCTTGTTAAATTAGTGCTAAATTTTTTATTTATCTTTCTTGTTGCAAAGGTGTTGTAATTAGCGAAACGTTTTTGACCCTGGAGCTTAATAAATTTTGAATTCACTTCAAAGGAAAACTATCTGATTGCTAATGTCTACGTATCCATTCCTAGATTTTGTTCTGAAACATTCTTAATTTAAGGCTAATATCGCTCTGTAATTGTAAATTAAATAGTGTGATCTACTAAATACTGTTTTGATTTGGTTTCGTCATTGTTTTCATTCCCCTTTTCATATTCAGTTTTTTGTAGAGCATGGCATTTGGAAATGTCTTTGTAGTTTATGTTTTACTTCATTGTTGTACTGAATATAAGACTACAGTTTCAAGACAATTTTAAAGCTCTTAGTAAGACCTTGTTAGGTTTTAAATAATATTGTTGTTTGCAGATTGCTATGAAATCTAGTCCATTCTAAATTTTCATGTGAATTATTATACCATCGGTCATTATTTTTGCTGCTATTTTTTTTTCGTTTTTTTCAAGTTTGCATTTTTTACATATAAATATATGCATAAAGATGTATATTTTTGTGTGCAACGCAAATATGAAGTCAAAGCTGGTGCAAAAGTAATCAGATTCCTTATTAATCGTAACCTTAAAGCAACTTCTGCTTAAGTCGAACGAAGTCCATCGGACCGACGTCGCCTTTTTTCCGTAGGAATTTTATTAACGGTAAATGTCACTAATCTTGATACTAACCGTGCCCGATACGTTTTTTTTTTCGCACTTCGGCCAAATTTGTATGATTCAAATGCTAGTCGAATCTTGAAGGTTGAAATGGTCGAATTGTAAAACTTTTACCACTACCAGCAACGTATTTTAGGATGAAGCCACCTATTTTTGGCTGCATGAAGTTCAAGGGTTGCCATTCCTAGGTGGAGAAGGTCTCACGAAAGGTAACTTTGAATTGCGGTCTTCAGAGCAAAACCCGACTAGAAATTCTGTTTCATCGATAAGTTTGAGCAAACTTTATTCGGAGATTTGTAAATATAGAGAATGGTTTTTATTTTGATCCATTTTTCTTGTTGCTGGACTGGCTCTTCATCTCCTTCTTTTTAACTTTCTTAGAAAGCTGCCGTCACTTAAAGAGTCTTTTTTGAGCATATTTCTTACAGTGGTTGTTTGAGCTATTTTATTAAGTGAATATGTTGCCAGGGCAATCTTCGCATTTCTCAAAACTTCTAAAGCCGGCTAAAGAAAATGAATCCATCTGTTTTTTTTTTGTAATTTTAAACTAAACTTGCTTTTCTCAAGAAAAGCTAATTTTGTATTGTTTTATTTGTATCTGCACTGCTTAGAATTTGGTAACACTGATTAACATTTAGCAATTACAAACGAGAGTTTAAATCTGTTTTTGGTGAAAATTACGTACGACTCTCATTGTTTGAAGACCCAGCGGTGACCTGATTAAAAATCTCATATTGTATTCTTCGGTTTGCTTTCTTATCCTTTTTTCTAGATCATAAGAAAGTGAGCTAGAAATATATGCCTGGATGCGTCAAGTTGCAGCTTGATCAATCCTAATTAAAAATAAACATTTTCAATTCATTTACATTAGCGCTGGTAGACTGAGCTTTTTTTAGGTTAGTTAATTTAGCGAGACATAGCTCAGGCACTTTTGCCGTGTGGGCAATTTTGTTTTCTAGTATCTTATTTTCAAATAACGTTTGGTCTTCAGGCTGAACTAGACTTATTAAAACCATTTTTTTCTAATCTTAAAGAAATTATAAGCCAAAATCTGAATCACAATATTGCCACTGAAAAGAACAGGTAAGTTTGCCTTACAACGATTTTTAGAACATGCTTTAAGTTGTATCATTTTTGGATGTTTGTCTTCTCTACTGTAAAACTTGGAATAGTAGAATGGACACTCTTACACATAGCGACATGAATTAAGTGCGTGTAAAAATGTTGCGTCAATTGGAATAGTTTCGTGGTGACAGTCCTATACGATATCAAATGTATAAATGTTTATTTTAAGGAAAACACGACGGAAGCCCTTAACGAGACTGAAACGCTTATTCGTGTCCCTAAGCTTTATCCAAAGTCGAGGTCAATTGTAAGAGATATTGTGTCAAAATCTACTGCACCTGAAGACATAGCGGTTATAGACGATCTTACTGGAGAAGTCATTAAAACGCTTCTCGATCTTCAAAAACTACAGGTAATTTCCACCTTTCTGCTTCGTCTACTTTTTTGAAAAGCGTGTTTACTGTACGGGCTTATTTTTTCCTTAGTTCAACTTTTTGAGACTGTTCGTATATTTTTCTAATTTTAAATTTGAAAACTAAACGAAAAAAATTCTTACGGAGGTAAAGAGTGAAGTTTAAAGTGAACAAAAATTATTGCTTTGTCGATTGCGCAATATATATCTTCTAAACTAGCTCAAATGAACTAACGAATATTTTCCTATATCTGTAGAATCCTTAAAATTGGCGCTTTACTGAAAAAGCTTTTATTTGTGCTAGTTTTGTAGACATATCTTACGTAATCGGCAAAATAGTAATTTCTGTCCGTTTTAAGTTTTCAAACGGCAGAACTACTTTACTTCCGTAAGAGAAACTTGTTTTTTAAACTGATTTTTTATTATATTATATATATATATTATATATATATATACTATATATATATATATATATATATATATATATATATATATATATATATATATATATATATATATATATATATAATATATATATACAAAAAAATATCGTTGTTTAACTTGAGCGATGAAACTAAAGACGTCAACACGATTATTTATTAAGAGCATAAATATTGGTTTTACTTCTGGCATACCTTAAATTTCTACACAAGGTATGTGCAATTTTGCCACTTAAATAAAAGGTCTGAGGGGCATGTTGTTATCGTAGTCCTTAAGTATCTGCACGTAAAAATTCAGTTGTTTTCGTAAAAATGGAAATATGAAATTCTATCTTATTCATTGGACGATTTTTGCCAAAGCGCGTTTTTTTAATTTTCATTTAATAAGAGGGGAGAGGAAGTATATCATAGGGGAACTGAGAACATCCGATTAAGGATGTTCAACCATGGAGATTATAATAGTACGCTCTTGATGCTTCTCAGCCTTTTCACTCCAGAGACGGCTGCAAAAACTGCCAAATGATAGTGTGGCACTTTACGAAGAAATTATGAAGACGAATTTAGAAGAGTCAGCACGTTTTAATTAAACCAATGAATATCTTTTGGGGATCTTGTTGTAGCTTGCTAGCCCTTGTAGAAGAAAATTCGAACCTGACAAATTGTATAATACTAATAATTATAGCCAATTATTCGTTTTTAATTACGGTTACTTGCCACGATCTGTTTGTGAGTCCTTTTGGTAGCTTACTTTATCTAAATCTAGCGGAAATAACCATAGTCATGCATTTTCAAACTCTACCCAGCTATGATCAAGATTTTCAACCTTCTGGGGTCTCTAATTTCAAGCGATGGTAATAGGCCGCAGTGAAAAACCCGTTTTCCTCGTTTTTCAACAGGGGGTGCTAAAAATCTCCTGTATAGGGTGTTACCAGTTATCCTCAACCAGTTAGAAATGGCGGTTTTTTTTTTCACCCTGAACCAGTTAAAAATGGCGATTTTTTCTCACTAGACAGTTTTTAGAAAACGGTTTTTAAAACTCTAGGTTACTATGGGCCGTGGTTCGCTCTTTACTAGGTTCAGCTTTCGCTGCAACCTTAATATGTGTCTGTTTGTCTATCTGTCAATCCAGTGAATTTGCAGTTAAACTGTTCAAGCTAGGAATTTTTTTTTTAATCAACTTCTAAGCTCTGTTTCCTCACAGCTGTCTTTATGTGAAGCTATGTCCAGTGTCACAGTGATATAATTAGTGTTGTTTTATTTCCTCCTCGTCCCAATTTAGAAGCAATTTTTACTTTTAATTTTACAGACAATTGGTGGTGAAGACAAAGAAAAACAGCTTGCAGAGGCTCGACAGATTCATTTAAGAAAACGAAATGGCTTAGCTGAGCTTTTCAAAGTTCTCCAACGCTTAGGACTTTCCTATCGAAAAGGTCTACCAAGTTTTGTCTTGGAGAAAAGTATCACTACTGACTTGGAAGTTCTTGATGTTCAGGGTAGTTTGACAAATCTGCACAGAAGGTGATTTATCTCTCTATTTTTTTTTCTCTCTCTGTCTTCATTCCCCTTCCTTCATTTCTGAAAATGATTTGCAGGAATATTCTTTTCTTTCTGACTTTCGTCTTTTGTTTTTATTCCTAAATAGCTCATGGAAAGCTTTTATGTATATACTCACTCTCTCTCTCTCTCTCTCTCTCTCTCTCTCTCCTCTCTCTCTCTCTCTCTCTCTCTCTCTCTCTCTCTCTCTCTCTCTTTCTCTCCTCTCTCTCTCTCCTCTCAGCAGGAATCAGCATAAAAACGAAATCTACCTTTATATTGTCATCAAAATTATACTTTTAAAATTTCGGTTTCTAACAACAAGGGCTGCTCTTTACTTACTACTCATTATCATGAATGATTTAATAAGAAAATATAGAAGCTGCAACTGCAGCTCTTAAGTTTTGAGAGTACATATTTGTACTGTTATTTTATTTAACTTAGTTCACATCGTTCCTTTGTTTTTTTTTTAGTTTCGTTGTTTTTTCTCTTTTTTTCTAATATCTCTGGCTTTGATTTTGCGCTCAATTTTTCAGACCTTGTGACTCCTTTTTGTTATCATTATGGATGAAATGTCCGATTTATCATTCCCGAAGGACGACCCGATTCAATTCCCTGAAGAATCATCTTTTGCAGCCTTCCAAAGAGCTGGGGCCTGCTATAATTGAAAGAATCAAAGGTTTCTCAGAAACAATAATGAAATTTGACAACTCTCTCTGGAATCAAACTGCTTCCAGTTTCAAGTAAGTTCTTTTTCTAATGTTCCATTTTAGTCGTAAAATAAAATATCTTACAACGAAGATAAAATTTTATTAATCTCTAGTGTCTAGTTGATCAGCACAGAAACTTTTCGAGAATTTATATATCAATCACTTGAAAATGTTTTTCAACATTCAAACACATAAACAATAAACTATGCTAGGACTGGAATTAGCAAGGAAGAAAACTGTATGTGTTGGCGGGTAGCAACCGGTTAGCGTATTCAGTGAAATTCGGTTTCCTTTTTTTTCGTGTATATAATACAAATACTCCCATTCAATTGACCAATCGAAGATGACGAATAAAAAAGGAGTAACTAAAATATAGTAGAAGGAATTTTATTGAGTGGCTAAGATTAGCTATCCGTTGACAGTCAGTTATAAGTATGAAGAACAGACAATACTCATCTCTGTTTTTGTTCTATTTCGCATGTCAAGTTTGGCGTATCGATATCGATATCGATGCGTATCGATAGTATGCACTTCGACGCACACTAGTATTGACACTGGCTTATGCAATGAAATACTTGACCGACTTATCTAAATCAAGTTTGACCTTAAACGGATCTTGGTAGAATATCGCCATAGACTTAATTAGTGGTATTCTATGTTACTACTGATTATTGAAACGTAGATTGGAGGCCGTTAGCTTGTTGCTCTATTAGAAAATAAGGTTAAAAGTCACGTTAAAAAAAGAAAATACCGAATAAATTTGAGATGCTCTTGAATTTTTAATAAACACTGTCACATTATCAGCAATATGCCTCCAAAGACTTCCAACAGAATAGTATTATAGAGGATTCCAAGAACATTTTGTCCGTCTTTAGTCAAACTTTTATATTTCTTTTTTATTTCTTATATTTCAGTGGCTTTTTCAAGTTTGGTGTAAAAAAAAAGAAAAGAAAAAAAGCTAACAAATCGAAAATACAATACAAGGGATGGGAGTGGCCTTTCCTCATCAAATATATTTTGGAGTTTTTTTAAATTCTTATATTTAAGGGTCTTACTGGATCTGTGCTATTCCTCTTCATACTTCATGGGGCTCGTACATCGAGTCCCATTATATTGACAAAAATCGTTTAAAAGTGAAAGAAGATCACTCGAAGTAAGCTGGATTTGGATTATAGCTGTAAGACCCGCTGAAAGACCGTCATCATGAATTGAAATACAACTAGACACTCATTCCATTACAAAGTAGGCTATGTAATCTTTGAAGTGATAAAATAAAAAAAAAACAAGTTTTTTTTAACTGAAAGTAAGGAACGACGTTAAAACTTTAAACGAACAGAAATTATTCCGTATATGAAAGGGGCTGTCCCCTCCTCAACGCCTCGCTCTTTACGCTAAAGTTTTTTATCGTTTGAAAAAATAGAGTTGTGAGAAAGTCAAACTTGAGCATAAAGAGCGAGGCGCTGAGGATGGGACAGTCCCTTTCATATACGGAATAATTTCTGTTCGTTTTAAGTTTTAGCGTCGTTCCTTACTTTCAGTTAAAAAAAACTTGTTTTTTTTATTTAGTTTTTGAACGTTTTTGAATTAATGCAGGTTTTGATTTTGGCTCCCCGTACATGAATAATTAAAACAAAATTTGCATATTAATTTTACTTTTATTTGGTTAAATGGCTTTCTCGAAACTTTTAATTTAATTTACGAACGTTTTTATTAGTAATAAATATACGTAACTTACGAATTAACTTACGCAACGAACTTCTATATTCATATATTTTTAATACGTATATTAGGGGGTTCGCCCCCTAGTCAATACCTCGCTCTTTAAGCTAAAGTTCGAATTTTGTTCCAATTCTTTAAAAATGACCCCTTAATCACAAAGGCCGTTATTTAGAATAAATAGCTCTTATGAAAGTACTAAAAAATCTTTGGCTTAGAGAGCGAGGTATTGACTAGGGGGTGAACCCAATCATATACGTAATATTTTCTGTTCGTTTTAAGCTTTGATGTTGCTCCTTACTTTCAGTTGAAAAACTTGTTTTTTTATATTTAATTTCTTATCTTTTTTTAAATAATGCTGGGAAATCCAGTGCCCCCTTCATAGCAATGTCTCTTCCCCCATGAAAACTTCCTTCATGGAAAGATCCTCCCACATAACCCCCGACCCCCCCCACTACCAGAAAAAATCCCCCCTGAAAACTTCTGTATACTTCCCAATAACCAGTACTATATGTTAACATTTGGTAAAGTTCATAACTTTCAGCCCTCCCCCCGGGGACTTCGGGAGATTAAGTCATCCTAAAAGACATAGTTATCATATTTTCGACCATGCTGAACAAAATGGCTATCTCAAAATTTTGATCGAAGACCACTGGGTCAATACGATCACCCCTCAGTAATGCTACAGACACTCAGTAAGGCTAGGTAATCTCCATTTATCCTGTCTTTGTACTTCAAACTTAACAGTAAAAGTTTTAAAGGCAACTGAATGATGCTCGATTTTTCTTCCCACGAAATATTAAAATATCTTAAAAATCCCTACCCCCTTCCCATTGGTGGTTCTAGGCCTGGGCAGGCGCAGGCCCATTTTTAAAAATCTGGCATTAAATTCCGCATATTTTATATTTTAGACTCCTATGGTATACCATGCCCCTCCTGATTATGAGGTCTAAAACCGTTACTTCCCTTCCCCATGTAAAATCTCTATCGTCTCTGCCTACGTAAACAGCGATATGGCGTCAACTTTTTTTTTCCGGGCCACTTTGTATGGAAATAATGGTCGTAGAAACTTCGAAGAGGGCTCAGTCAATAGGCGTTTGAAAGTTATAGTGCCCCTTTTAATAGTCAAAAAGGATTTGAGGGCAATCAACCCCCCTCTCATGCCCACTTTAGCTGGTCCTCCCCCCTCAACATCCGAAGACCTTTCATTAAAATTAGATATAGCCTTTCGGCTTATAATATTCGAGAGGTCGTAGTATGACTGTTTGTATAGTAATGACATGACTTCCCACAGCTCCTCGGGCAAGAGCTGTAAATTATGCAAGTTGTCCATTGTTTGCCTATGCGTTTTATTGTTGAGAAATGGGGGCGTATTTGATCCTGGTTATTTGAGAAGATTAAGCGCGTTGAGATGAAGCTTTAAGGAAATTTTGGGGAGGGGGTGATTGAACCGAATCAAAGGACACTGTGTGCATGCAGGTTGTCAAAAACATGTATCTGCAATATATCAGGAACGGCTAAGGGTGTTAGGTTGAAACTTTCAGTTCAAGTTAAGAGGGTGCTAAGCTAAATCAAATTATCAAAATGGCATATCTGCAATATCCCAGGGACAGCTAGGCTATTAAGTTGAAACTTTCGGGGTATTTGGAACTAAGTCATAAGACGCTATGTGGATCCAGGTCTTCGAAAAAACGCTTCAGCAATATCTCATGAACGGCTAAAGGTATTAAGCTGAAACTTTCAGGGGATGTTAAACTTAATCAAAAGCGAGTTAACTTAAACTTGTTTAAGTTTGGATTAAGTTAAACTTAATTCAAATTGTCCAAAGAGTGCTTTACGATATCTCAGGAACAGCTAAGAGTACTAACGCAAATTTTTTAGGGAGGGTTGGGGCAGGGATTTTGAACTAGCCCCTGTTATGTGGATTCAGGTTGTCAAAAGGGCGTATCTGCAATATCTGAGGAACTGCTAAAGGTCTTAAATTTTATTTAAACTGGGTATGTTGTTCATTGCTCGGTTCATCCATATTGTCAAAAGGGTGTGTCTACGATATCTCAGAGACGGCTAAGGGTACTAAGTTGAAACTTTCAGGGTATTTTGATTTAAATCAAGAGACATTATGTGCATCCAGGTTGGAAAGAGGTATATCTGTAATATCTCAGGAGCGGCTAAATGCAGTCAAAGTTGAAATTTCTAACGAATTTTGTAAGGGTTGTTAAATTAAACTAAAGACACTATGTGTATCCAGGTTGTCAAAAAGGCGTATCTGCTATATCCCAGGATCAGCTAAGAGTTTTAAGCTATAAATTTTAGGGGTTGTTAGGGGGGTGGTTTGAACTAAATTAAAAGACTTAAGTGCATCAAGGTTGTCAAAAAGGTATATCAGCAATAGTTCAGAAACGGCATAGGGCATCAAGTTCAAACTGTCAGGGAAAATTGAGAAGATGTTGAACTAAATAAAAAATTATGCTCATCCGAGTTTCCAAAGACTTCCAAGATTGAATATCGTTATATATTGAACAGTCTGTCTGCTTTCGTTAGTTCTAGTGATTTTTTGTTATTATGGGGATTTTTTTTTCTTTTTTTACTGTTGATGTCTTGAAAAAATAAAAAATATTTACTGATAGTGACTTCTGTTCATTTTAAGTTTTAATTATTAGCTCAAAGAGCTTAACTTTAGGTGATTTTAAGCTTGACTTTATTTCTGCTCATCTTTTTTTGCTCTTTACTTTTTTCGAAACCTTATTTTTTCAGCAAAAAGTTAGTTACTTTAAAACCCAGATCATTCAGTATTGACACTACTGTTTCTTATTCAAAAAACAGATAGCGTTTTCTTCTTTTATTTTTTTTTTAATCAGTTGTGAAGTTGAATGTTTCAATTATGAATGGATTGCACAAAAATGCTCTTAGCTTCAGCACTTCTATGTCTTTTTTCTCCTTAAATTCGGGATATTTTGCAGTTTCTAAAAACACTGGGACATGAGTTTTAAATTTAGGACTTGCGTATGGTCACTAAAAGTCTAGAGCAGTGGTTCCCTACCGATTTCGGGCCATGCCCCACCTAGGCATTTCTAAAGTCATGATGCCCTCCCCCCTTCGTAATACTTCAGTATTGTTATTCAAAGCTTTACTTGCATTCACTTGAAGACGGCTTAAAATGCCATTAACTTGGCGGTTTTTTTGGGTCGCTCCCTAGGCATATTTTATGCTAGTGGAAATTATTGTCTGTATAAAATACACTTATACAATGTATGACGTTGTTCCAATACTATCATGTGTCCAGGAATATCGAATTTCTCGTCGGGATGACAAAGCATATCCATCTAGCACAAATCCAAATTCGTGTATTTAAGTCTAGAATGTACTGGGGAAAATTCCTCCCTTGTCATTCTCTGGGCACGTCCATGGTCACCTGCTTTTTCCTCCTTTTTTTCTTCTTTTTTTTTATCATCAAACTGATTTTCATGTTTTTAAAACCTTATGTTGGGACACCCAGTTGTCCCTTTTGGGATTATTTGAAGGTAATTTTCTTGAACGTGAACCTAATTTAATAGTAAAAGATTTTTTTATGGGAAATTCCAGATTAAGAAGTAGAATGAATTTTTCTTCAATTGACCTGGATGCACATATTATCTTTTGGTTTATTTGAACACCCCCCTCAATAAGCCATGAAAGTTTCAATCTAGTAATCTTATCCGTTTCTGAGATTTTGTAGATATACACCTTGTTTGACAACCTGGATGCTCAGCATGCTCTCAAAGGTTCAATTTAATACCCTTAGCTATTCCTGAGATAGTGCAGATAAGCACTTTTGAGAACCTGGATGGTGTCTTTTGATTTACCTCAACATCCTCTTTGACAATCCTTGATGTTTCACCTTTATACTCATAGCCTTTCCGGTCACACCCAGGATCAAACACTTTTCCCTTTCCCAATAATAAAACCTGGGTTCCATGTGATTTCCCCCCGAGAAAATCCCCCCCCGGAAATTTCCCCCGTAGATTTCCGCCGTAGGAGATTCCCCCCCCCCGGTGATCCCCCCCTAGGAGATGCCCCCCCCCCTGCTGAAAATTCTCCCCTCCCATCTCTCGGAAATAATCGCCACCGGAGACTACCCTTGCCTCAGACTTATTTGTATCGGATTTCACCCATGGCTCGAAAATTGTTGCAAAATTCTTCTCTCTCTCGGCGGCCTATAATATAAGAGCGAGTGGAGTACACTTACTCAAGTAAATAGTTGGTTATACACGGTAACACATACACGATTAAAACGCTACACTTTAAAACTAATACTTCTTGCAATAAGCCTCAGTAACTCCAGCGTCCCGACGTTCCCGTAGTTTCCCATCTGTCGTAGAATTCTGGCATATAAATCCACATACTTTTTCTTAATTGGTTCGCTACATTGTCCCGCATTTGCTTGAATCACAACCGCCCTGTAACGTGCTTGTTCGCGCTTGAGGATGTCCAAGAACTTCAAAAGGCTAGGGTGATGAGCCGAAACTAAAGACTGCAATCTTCTATTGTTCCTCAACATTTTTTTGTCCTGGGGAGTTCATCTTTTGCTCTGTCGAACATATTCCAGACACGGGGCGGAAAGTTGCAAGGTACTCTCCTACTTCCACGCATTCTACCGATGTAGTTACCTTCAAAGTAGGTGATGATCGGCCCAAACACATTTTCAATAAGTTTTGCTACGACAGCTGTGAATGCAGAATGCACTTCCGAAATGGGTACGAATGCAAGAGCAGCTAGCATTTGGACGAAGACTGCAAATTCATCATCGTCTCTATACCTCGTCTGAAGGTCAAGGTTTTGTACTTTTCTGTAGATACTCTGGCTTAAGTGGAAAAAACAGCCCTTTACTTCAGTGGCTGGAAAGCCTTTCCTGATGGAATTCTGCACGCCCAACTCGAAATCAGGCAACACAGATGTTGGACCTCCATTCGTCAAATGAGATTTTAGAGAGTAGAGTGTGCCATTTGCTTTACTCCGAATATATACAAAAAATTATTAGTCACATCTTATCGCTTATGTGGATGGGATAGGACATTACACATTTTTTTAAATAAAACCTAAATATGGCAACTACTGTGTTTAGTGAAATCGAAAAGAACAGATTTGAAGATAAAAGAGCACTACATTTGGCACTAGAACTGTCGTTACTTGGCCTAGATCAGAATCAGGATGATCCAGATTTTGGATTGTCTCCAGAAGAAAGGTTGAAAAGAAGTCAAAATATGATTGAGTGTGTACCTGTCCCAAGCTCTGAGCATGTTGCAGAAATAGTTGGAAGGAATCGTAAGACACTTACCTTCAGATATAATAATAATTAATAATAATTTTATTTCAACCCTTCATACAAATACATGTAAATGCTCGAAGGAGTTATAAAAACGAAAGAAAAAAATAACGAAAAATTCACACAACGCTACAAAACAAAATTAAACTGCGATAACTATGGAAAAGAGAAAACAAACGAAATCAAAATCACGATTTTAATGCACAAGACTAGCCAATGGAAAGTCGTGTATTGTTCTATTTTGACTTTTGAAACGGGTATACAACTCATCCATGTTCTTACTTATCTCAAAAATATAGTACCTCTGCGAAACATAAGAGTTTCTGAACCATATGGGAATTCCCAATAAATATTTGCAATACCGAAAAAAATTGAACGAATTTGGTTACGTTCGGTTTTACTAAAGCAATTCCATAAAGGGGTTAAAAAAAAGACATGTGGCCCGAACATGGCGTTACAGAGACGACCGAGCATAATTTTGTCAAATTGAACTTTAGTTCGTGCTAGCATACCGTAAGTTTTTCGCAGTTTTTCTTTAAGTGCTGCAATAACTAGATTTTTAGTAGCTTTGATAGAATTCCCATACCGGAGTCCGAGATACTCAAACTTATCTTTTTGGAGAACTGTCTTCCCGCAAACATCAACAGCACGATTTGGCAATGTTTCGTCATTCAAAATGACGAATTCAGTCTTAGACGGCTCTATCGTTAGCTCAATATCACCAAGTGCAGACGACACGGCATTAATAGCTTTCTGTGAAGATTCTAAATTATCACTTATCAAAAGTAGATCATCTGCGTAAGATAGATGACTAGCATCAATTCCATCATCTATCAAAAATTCTTCTATTGATTTTGTCGCAGAACGTATTGCATTGTTAAATATCACAGCGCTGATTACTGAGCCTTGTTTAACACCCCTACGTATATCTATAGGTCCAGAAAGCTGTCCGGCAGACCGAATTCTTTTGAGATTTTCGATACCATTGCCACAGACAATTACAAACAAAGGGATCAACTCCTGCCCTTAGTAGTGACAAGACTGCTTGCGAATGTAAGACAGAATCAAACGCCTTAGATATGTCTATTGCGCAGACGAATAATGGAGTTTTTCGTTTCTTAAACTTTTCAACAATTGAAATAAAAGTTGCATGTGCATTCTGAACACCAAGACCGGACCGGAAACCGAACTGATTGTCACCCACATCCGCTCGTGCTGCCACTATAGGGCACAGTATCTTCTCCAGTAACTTTGCTAGAACTGAACAAATAGTGATGGGCCTGTACGAAGAACAATCTTTAGGGTCTTTCCCCTTCTTATGTATACTGGTAACGACCCCCTGACACAAACCTTGTGGGACAGACTGTTGCGATACTATTGCTTGGAACAATAAAGCTGTGTGGCTAAACAGTTTAGGGGTACCATACCTCAGATGTTCCGGCTGAATACCATCTGCCCCAGGCGATTTCCCCAAAGGAAGAGGACGAACAAAAGATTCAACACACAACAGGGTAATAGTAAGCCAGTTACTGTATTGGTTTAGTCCATCCCGGAAATTACTTTCTAATAATGTAGGATCAGCTGCAAACGTTGAAGAAAAATGTTCAAACCATCTATTTATTTCAATGCTATCAGGCGGCGACGAAGAAGAACGGATAAGTTTAGACACTTCTCGCCATAGCTGACGAGGATTATTTTTTATTTCCCGCGATAGCTCCTTAACCCGACTTCTTTTCCAAGATTTCACCTTCTTTTGATAATGGTGTTTACTCGACTTCATAATTTTAAAAACCCATCCTGAACGTGGTCTTTCACAATCAACCCAAATATGTCTCCAAAACACATGGCGAGAGTTTTCAACCTTCAAACCAGGAAAATCTGACCAGCCTCTCTTACGGGTATTCAGCTTTATTTTTTCCGACGGAACTGCAACGGATGCAGCCGTTTTCATACTATGCACCAATTCAAGCAAATAGCAGTTCAAATGGAGAAGCCGGTCAGATTTTACCCGCGAGAGCAACTGAAACGGCACCCTTATCTTATCTAAGTACGAATCAAGTAGCATCTGGTAAGTAAGTATATCAATACGACACCAGTTCTGTTTAGTGAACCACTTGGGTCTATAGGGAGCATATGTCTCAAAAGAACTGAGTGGTAAATGAAACTCAAGATGCGAATGGTCACTTAAAAGAAAGTCGTCACAAACATTAACTGTATGCTGCTGGAGATCCCCCATATCAGTAAACACGAAATTGAGATCAGAAGTGTTACCACTATTATGTACATAGGTAAACGATCTATTTTTCTGTAGACAATAGAAATTTTGCGGCAATGCAGCATTTAACATTTGTGAGCGACCAATTGTATTATCATTAATGTCCGTATTAAAATCACCCATAATAACACAAGATTTACGGGTAAGAGCTATTCTTTCAAGTAGTTTCGACAATGACGAGCAGGCAGACGCAAACTTCTGACTCGATCGGTCATTTCTATAATTTGTAGGCATATAAACACTAACAGCAATAAAACCACTAAATTTTACCGCAAGACATACATCATTAGACTCAAACAGATTACAATTATACTTTTTTCTAACAGCTATTATTAAGCCCCCCGAGGGTCGACTCCCAGTACTTTTAGCTGGGTAGATAAAATACTGATGATCAGAAGAAATAATCAGTCTTGTGCTATTATTTTCATTAAGCAGATGCTCATTAACACAAATTATATCGAAAGCACCATACACTATTTGAAGTATGTCAAATTTTTCTCTAGCACCGTTTATGTTTTGACAGAACACACGTACTTCGCCATTTATCGAGCCGGTTTACGATTTAATTTCTTCGGCGCAGCTTGGTCTGAAATTGTACCACGAGCTGCATTTTTAGGTTCGGGCACCGAAAGCTGTTACTTGCATGGTTGGATCCGCAGTTGGCACATCTGAGGTGCACTCGGAGTAGCTATGATCACTGGCACACTTTCTACATTTAGTGTTCTTCTGACACTGGTTTGCACGATGACCAAAACCTTGACATTTATAGCACTGCAGCGGCTTTGTAAGGACTTTGACACAGAAAACATGGTGTATTCCACTTTGATTCCAAACTTGAGAGCCTGATCGAAGTCAATCTTAGTAGCGAACGTGATCTGGACAACTGAGGAATTTCCAAAGCGCTTGGCTTGGGAAACACCGCTAATTAGGTTGGGAATAGTTGAAACGTCGTAATCTTTGTCAACGTAAATGATCCCGAGGCATTTTGAGCGCAGTACCTTGCTACGGATATTTTGCTTGCCTTGGGCCCCCGAGGCGACAACACTTGGGGATTTTTCGTCTTTCATATGTACAAACAGCCTGTCTCTTCGTTGTTGGATTCTGTCTATTTTATCAGCGGGTCCAATTTTCCTCAAGAACTCCTTTTGCTTGGTAGAATTAGCACTCAAGCTCGCGGGCAGATTTGACAAAACAACTGGGATAGTCCTTTCTGGTTGGGACAGAGATGGCCATATTGGTGGCTGGTTCTCTGAGCTAGGTACTGCGGAAGTTTCGTCCTTTTCTACAAGAAAACTTAGCATCGCTTTGCAATCACTCAATCGTGAGGCAACAATCGTACTCACATCCTCAGGAATGGTGGGAACGTCAACTGGGTCGAGAATGGCAAAACGAAGGGTCGGAACTTCATTTGCGAACCTTTCTGATATAATCTCATAAATATCGCCATAAAAGGCAGAAGCCGGGTGAGAGCCCGGCTTAATGTCTGTCGAGTACTGTTTTACATATATCAATAGCCTCTTTCAGAGCTTCCTTTGAGAAAAACTTCGACTGCCTGATAACAATCTCCTTATTCGTTTTCTTTTCCACTTGCCTCTGTATAAAGTTCAACACCGAACTTAAAACCACGGTATTTTCCGTCATTATTGATCCAGCTATCACCCCAAAAGACAAGGGAAGCGTCCTCTCCCGTCACCTTATCCCCGCAGTTTAAGGGAGACTCTCCCGGCAGGTACAACGGCACTTGCCACGGGTTTACTGCCCTCTTCTGCTTGTCAATTATGGTTACGCAAAATTAAAATCAGCACAAAACTATTCTTGTAAAGTGTAAATAAATGTCCATAAACTAGGTCAGTAGATTACAACATTTTTAATCCGTATAAAATGTTATGAAAGAATGGTCAAACAATTAACTCCGGTCACTGAATTAATTTAGGATCTTACCGAGTTTCAAGTTGATAAAATCCAAAAAAGGTGTTATCACATTAACGGCTAAATGAAGACTGACCAAAGACTGGGTTAGAATCTGCTGCGGAGTTTCAAGCGTCTCTGTTGCTTTCCTCTTCATCTGGTTGCGGAGTTCCTGTATTTGAGAGTTAGACTGGTTGGGAGCATGTGAATGTCCGTTCAAACGCCCAACCAAAGCACCATCCTTCACCTTGATCTTTGCCTTGCACTCGCCTTGCCTTTCCTTCGTCTGTCGTCTCAAGTCGCATTCGAAACTGATCACTCTAGCCGCTAAGTCTTTCTGTTTCGTGTAAACGAACCCTTCGAAGGCAATCTTGTCCACTCTACGCGTTGATTTGAAATATTCCATTATTTTACTAAACTTTACGTACTTCTGATGTGACACGAAAAGAATGAACAGACCCAGTATGGCACAGCTCGGGAGCCTAAATAGCTTTCGAATGGAATAATCCGGGTGGTTAACTGATATGACATATTAATTATGGGATTTAATTAAAAAGATTAATAGATTAAATTAAGAGATTTCAATTTCAGTCTCAAGGTCTCACAGACCTTGTGGAGCTAGGAGGGTCGGAATCTCCGACGGGGGGAAATTTCCGGGGGGGGGGATCTCCTATGGGGTGAATTTTCTCGGGGGTAAATCTTCTAGACCCACGTCCTTCATTTCGAGTTATACCAGGTGAGACCAAGATGTTACCCGATAAATCAATATATGTAAGCAATTGGCAACTTGCATAGTTGACAGCCCTTGACTCAAGGGCTGTGTGGGAGATCATGTTATCCCAAGAGGCATAAATAAAGATTAGGCTGCTTTAGATATGGTGAAACGAAATGAAATTGAAATAATAAAAGATAAGTAACATTTCCCGTGGACAGATGGTAATATCCGTTCACAGGGAATTTCTGTAGTTTTGTCTGTCCATAGTACCTCGATTGTCTAAAATAAAAACGTTAGATTTTCCCTGTTTTAGGTATTCTTGTTCCTTATACACATTTGCCGTGATTTTGGATTTAGCCTAGTTACTTCAAACTTTAGTGCTACAAAAAATATGGCATGTATTTTATCTTCTTTTTTTGACGACTGATTTGTAGCAATTTCATACACCATATATCACAACCAAATCTTTTCACAAAAGTCGAAGTTATTTGAAGTTTCCCTTCCCATTCGTACCAGGAAGCTTGTTCTCATTTCAAAACTACTTAAGCTATAAAATTTTTGGTTGCTCTTTTAGGATTGGACCGTATTTTAAGTTATAGTGTATACTATTTCTTTCCCAAAAAAAATTTACTGAACAGTTATCGTCGAAGTTAAAGAAGCACTTTGTCGAATATAAATAAGTTTAATTTCAGGACCTTTCACCATAAAAGAAGGAAGGGACAATAAACAACACTGGAGTGCTGTTCTAGGAGAGTTATTCTTGAATAAAGAGTAATAAAAGTTGGAAATCCTCGTTTTATATGTTTTGCATGTTTCCAGGGGCAAGGATGTCTTTCCTCAAATGTTTGCCAAATCATGTTTTTCACACTTAATTCCACGAAAGTTACCTCAAAATAAAGTTAAGAGTTTCCTATGATAAACTAATACTCAGTGGGATTCGAACCTACAACCTCCAGTGCACTAGCCAGCCTTTTTTAAGTACTGAAAGATGACGACATATCACGCTGATGTAAACTTACAATAATGACTCTAAGATCGTTGATTCTTTTAATAAGTGGAAAATTTTGCCCTTTAAGCTTGTGTAAACTTTCTTTTTCTTTTTCTAGGGAGTATTTGTCGCTTCGAAGGCAGATTGCAAGTCTACAAGACGCCCTAGCTAATGGACTGCAATCCCAATCAACAGAGCTAACTGACACATTTTTCAAAGAAATACTGCCAGCTTCTAATCAGCTTGAATCGCTTCTTAGTAAAATGTCAGTTTTCCTGCGTATCTACAAGTCAGAACCTGAAACTTATTTCTGTTTAGAAGAAGGCAGCACTGCAGACGACAAGAACTTCCTCGAAGTTTCTCAACAGATCAATAATGAACTTAGCCATCTTAAAGCGGCTAAACAGGATTGCCTCCAAGTCTTTATCTTGTACAGAAATATGATGGATGCATGTGAAACTCCCGTGCTGAATAGCAAACACTTTTCTGCCGTTGAGACCACGTTTACCACATTCAGGAAAGTAATAACATCTGTTTCTGAAGTGATGAAGATAGAAGATGAATCTGCTGGTAGAAACTCTTTTGTTTCGCCCCTGAAGACCCTTTCCACTGAAGTTCAATATCTCCAATCGTCGTGTCAGAAATTAATTGAGTCTTCTGTCAAGTCGGGCAAAAATTTGCCGTTAGATTCTTTAAGTACTGTTGATAAAGCCGTCAAATTAGCCCTGATTGCTATTCAAGAAACACGGAAAAACGAAGTATCCGAAATTGATGGTGACAACGAACTTGATTATGAATTAAATAAAGATCATTTAATTGACCTCGTTTCAAGATTAAAGGAAGCAGTCTCGCTTTTAAAGGTGAAAGAATTGAGGATGGATATTGAAGTTATTGCTAGAAGCCTTAATGGTGCCAGTGGAATGAAATGGAATGTGATTTTGCGGCTTTTAGTGCCAATGATGAATCAGTTTTTACATCTTGTTGAATTTTTCATTCTTCAAGAGATGTCGATGTTAAGAGCCAGCCTTAAACTCTCGTCTGTGCTCTTTGGCTTATTTGACTTGCTTGCCGAAAAGGTATGCATAAAAACTATTTTTTATTCTTCTTTTTTTTTAGAGCTGCGCTCAAGGAATCGTCACAAAAGTAAGAAGTATATTTTGAATGGTCTAAATGAACTCAAATTTTTTTTTCAATTCATCTGTCAAATAGATGTCTTTTCCTCTTTAAGAGCAAACCATGGTTCTGATTCCAAAGTGGTTCATAATTATATATATATAAAAAAAAAAAAAACTTCCCGATCCAGTGAATACAGTTCTTTAATTGGGCCCAAAAATGACCAAAATGCTTTTTTGCTTTTTGTGTAGAAATAAAGGTCGTGTAGGCTACGTGGCTCTCATCACTTGAAAAAAAAAACTTCCCGATCCTGTGAATACAGTTCTTTAATTGGGCCCAAAAATGACCCAAATGCTTTTTTGCTTTTTGTGCTAAAATATTTTGTTTTAAGATTCGATTGAATTAGCCAGATCCTTAAAGTGATAGTTTCTTGGGCAAATTCAATTGTATGTTCTCGATCCCACACAGTCGCAGCTTTGTGGCGAACAGGGAATGAGATAGAAACTGGCTGCCAAGTACGAGTGGATCTTTAAGGAAGGAAATCTCAGTTTTATACAAAAAAAGCTAGGCTGTATTTTATCTTGAAATGCACTGACTATTTTGTTTGAGTGAGCCCAAACTAACTGGGTATTGTCCAGGCCATTGTCTGCTTAAACCAGAAGTATGCTACTACCATTACCCTTCTCTTGCACTTTATTGTCTTAATTTGAATTTTTGTCGCTTTATTTCATTTTCTTCCTTCTTTTTAGGGTTTTTGTCTGCCTTCTGAATTAACTGAAGAACTGATGAAAGAAGGCTCTTCCGAGTTTGAGGATATAGAAAGTGGTGGGTTAGGTGATGGAGAAGGTGCCAAAGATGTATCTGATCAAATTGAAAATGAAGATCAACTTGAAGGAGCCAAGCAAAAAGGAGAAGAAAAAGAAGAAGCAAACGAAGATGTACCGGTACTATATCTTTCTACTCGTTCTAAAACGTGTATTTCGATTTTCTTTGTTTGTAATTGCGTCGATGTTGCGACGTGCCGTAGTGTAGTTTGTAGTAAACTTTCAATCCGGATTCTTCTTTTCCTTTTATCATGGGTGCCTGTCGAAAATTTTCTAGGAGGGGTGAAGGTGAGGCTGAGTTCAAACCCGCTTTTGGGTATGACCCGGTTTCTTAACGTAAGTATGTACATTGTTAAATTGTACATATGGCAAAGTATCCATATTTTTCTTTTCTTTTTTTAAAAGAATAAAGAACTGTAAAACATGCGATGTATGTTGAACAAAAGAAGGCAACAAAAATTATGACCAGGTCCTCTCCCTTTTCCTGCAACTGACAATTAACGCCAGCTTTGGCTTATTTTCAGTTTCTCATTCTTCGTAATATTATTATTTTCTTTTGGTTCTCGCTATGTCTATTAATTGTTTATGGGCTATATTAAACTTTTCTTTACTTTATAGATCCACAGATGGATTTAGTGCCATTATTTGTTACCGAAGTATTTTTTACAATTAAGACTAATCGAGATAATAGTTTCCGCTCCTGAATCAGGTACAAATGACAATTTTTCCTCTCTAGTAAGTTTTGTTTTTAACTTTTTTTTGTTACTATGGACCATGATTTATTCTTTTCTAGGTCGCAGCTCCCGCTGCAACCATGATATGCAACTCCTTGGTTGATTTCTTTGAATTTAGGGTTTGTCCATTTTCTACAATTGATCAATTTATATTACAGGAAGAAGAAGGTGGTATTGAAATGAGTGACGATTTTGAGGGAAAGCAACAAGATGTAAAACCGAATGAAGACGGTGAAAAAAGTGATGAAAGCGAGGATGAGGATTTAGACAAGCAGATGGGTGAAACAGAAAAGGGTCAGGACAAGTTAGATGAAGAAGTCTGGGGAGATGAAGAGGACAATGAAGTGGATCAAGAGGAGAAAAAAGAAGAAGAAGGAAAGGGTGACGGCAAGGTGAATACCTTCTCTGAAGTAGATACTATGAATCTATCTTGTCCAAAGGACTTATCTCGTCCTCGAAAAATTAAACAACGGTGACTTAAGAAGACACTTTTTTGTGTTTTCATGTTTTCAACCCCTCAATGCCCTGAAGAGGCCTCCTATTACCCATTAGCTCGACATCATAATTTTGTTAACTTTATTAGATTTTTGAGTGGCTTTCCTTGTCCTCGGCTTAAAACAAAAAAGTTTTTTGTCCTTCCTCGGAGACTGTGGAAGGGAACTAAGTATAACTAAGAAGTTAGATCTCTGCGCGTTATGCAGAAGACATCTGTTCTATTGCAAAAGACGTAGACTTCTGCAGTAATTAACTGTTGAATCAAAAATAATTTAGTAAGTCTTTAAAAATACTATAAATTTCCAATATATTTTGAATTTTCCCCTCGTTTATTAATAACGATCGCATTTTTAAATTTATAAGTACTTAAAAATCACCTCGCGTACAATTATCCCCCCCGTCCCACGACAATTCCCCTTCATTGAGGAATCGAGTCCATAAATCGAAAAACGCTATGATGCTCTGAATCTCTAAGCACGAATATTATTTTGTTTTTCAAACGTCATGCTTTCCGCAATAAACTTAATCCCAGACTGAATAAAATTATCCACTACCTAGGTGTAATACCCTACATATCTCTGTCTATCATACCCTGTTTATACCCTACAATTATATAAATTACCTGATTAATGTATTTTGATAACACATACAAAGAGTCGAAAAAAGATATGCAAATCGAAATCACTTTAACATGAAATCCCCCCCCCCCCCGTAGAAAGCCAATACTATAAGGATATTCCATATCCGCTTTCTAATTAAAATTTAAAAAGATATGTTGTATTATCTATTTTAATGTCTTTTATATTAATCATTCAACTCCTATTGAATGAAAGGATTTTGAACAAATAATTTAAGCAGATTCACCTAAAGCAGATATAATAATATGCAAATAATATCTAAAGCAGATATAATAATATCCAAAGCAGATATAATAATATGTAATAAACGTATTGTTTATTTTCTTCTAATTTAGTTTTTGTGGCCAATAAAAGAGACGTGTGTTCAATAATGTTGTTAATCTCTCTACAAAAAATGTTCTTTGATACATAATCTAAACCAATACTATGAGGACAGGTCATCAACTAGTTGATTAGACACATTCCCGGCATGAGGGTAAAGAAGAAATTCTTTAGAAGCTTTATATTTTTCATTTTGGATAAGAATGACAAATTCTACTACTACTACTACTAAAAACTCATTACGGCACCAAGCCGCCTGAGACCAACACAGCTGGTCACACTCCTCTTCCACCCCAATATGTTCAAAACTTCACTCCTTACTTCACTCCGTACTCTCAGTTTTACATGATTTTCACATTTTTACATGATTTTTATTGTGTTTACGGAAAAAAGTACATAATTACAAAGTCAAGCTGGATAATATGGACTCATTTTAGAATATAATCCATAAATCTGCATCAAGTAGCCTGAGCAAGACCTACTTTTCAAAATTTATGGCGCCAGTCATGGCTGCTCTCCCCAATGAGTTCTCTCCCTCTGTCTGGTGCGATGCTTGATTTTGGGCATGACTCTATCGTCTCAATGGCTATTCCCCATAATACAGGGTGTCCACAAAGTTTGGATGCATACGAATTTTAAAAATTTACCGGAACTCTAAAAAACGGAATTTTAATATTAGTTGATATATCAAAAGAATCAGCTTATTATATTGATTCTAAATATATAAGATTCATAAAGTTTAGTAGTACGCATCAAAAGTTACGAGCCTGAGAAAATTTGCCTGATTTTTAAAACAGGGGGAAAACACCCCCTAAAATTCAAGGAATCATAATTAAAATCACGCCATCATATTCAACGTACCAGAGAACCCTACTCTAGAAGTTTCAAGCTCCTATATACAAAAATGTCAAATAAAATATCAAAATTTGTATGTATCCAGACTTTGGGGACATTTGAGGGACGTATATTGATTTTCTCAGATAATAAATTAGTTGCGACTCTCTTTATTTCGTTGAATATTTCGTCTACCCTTTATACTAATTGCGGCTTATTTACTACGTGCACTTAATGGTGTTATTATGCATGGAATCAAATTAAATTTTGGAAGTGGTGTCTATATGATTAGAATCTTACAAATTTATGTCTTAGGACGGTGAATCTCAAACTGTTGCTAAAGAGGACGCTCCTGAAGGTAATGACGAAAAAGACAAAGATGAGCCAAAAAATGATAAGAAGGAGGAAAGAGAGATCAATGAGCTTGAAGAACAAAACCCTGATGATGATCAAATTGACCCATATCATGGTAAGAACCTTTTTAAGAAATTAATTAAAAAAAACTTTCCGAAAAATAAGTTTTTCAAAGAAAAGTAAAGGTCATTTTAAACTTGAGCTCAGGAGATACAAATACCTGTTAAAATTCAAACTCAAAACGACCAGAAATTACTATTAAAGAATACATGAAACCCAAAACGAACAGAAATTAAATAAACAATTATAGCAAAAAACATACAACAAGTAATAATATAAATGAATAAATAGATCTTAAAGCGAGTAATGCTTCGATTGAATATGAAAATCAAGCTTAAAACGAAAACAAATATTTTGCTATTAAAGTATAAATGAAACTTAAAACGAACAGAAATTAAATAAACAATCAATGCGAACAAACATACAATATATATTAATGTAAATGAATAAATAAATCTTAAAACGAGTGAAACTTAAATTGAATGTGCAAATCAAGTTTGAATCGAATAAAAATAACTACAAACAAGAGTTTGGGTATCGTCTCACTGCAGAAGCCTAAAACCTACTGCGTCATTGGTGCTTTACTGAAAACAATTCTTTGAAATATTTTCACTTTTGTAACTTTAAGAAATCAAAAATTAATTAAGATTTTAGGGAATAAATATCAGCATATGTATATTAAATTGACAATGCACATTTTTTTTCAGTAAACTCATTTGAATTTTTTTTCAGTAAAGTACAAATTATATTCTGGCTTTTGGAAAGCACAGGGGGTTTTGAACCCTACTCACATTAATATATGCTCGTTTTGAGTTTGACTCTGTTTGGTACTGATTTGGGGTAGTTGTATGCTTGGTAGATTATATGATAGTCCGGACGCCAGGTGTTGAAAATGTGAACCATACCACGACGGAATGGGGCTGCTACGAGAATTAGCCTACCCTCCACCCCCTAAATTGACCATGCGGATTCAAAAATACCAATGGCACTTGCTTGCGAGTGGTGGAACACTCCGAAACTTGACATTTTATTATATTTTGGTGTTTCATGCAAGAAAAAGCATGTTCCACAAAGTTTGAGGTGCAGTTTTCCGCTCAAATAGAAATGCCTAGAAGCCATAGAATGTTTTCATAACAAACTAACACTATTAGTTACAAAAAATGGCAGAGTTAAAAAAAATGGCAAAACTATATGAGTCTTGAACAGTCTTGGAAAGTATAAACAAAATCAAATTGAATATTAGATATATAATGATATTAATTGTTGAAAGATCCATCAGTTCAAGATTTTTTTTCACTGTAATTTTTATTTTTATTTTCAATGCTGTAAGAACTGGAAAATAATAAATTTGTAATATACGAGTAATTCGTTTTCAGTGAAGCACCAATGACGCAGAAGGCTTTAGGTTTTTACAGTTAAAGAAGGGGACAGTATCCAAATTTTGCTTGTAGTGAAACTATATTTGTCTTGACCAATCTTGAAAAGAACTAATAAATTAAACTGAATATTTGATGCATAATGATATTAATTGCTAAATGCTCATCAGTTCAAAATTTTACTGTAATTTTAATATTTATTTTCAATATTAAGTACAAAAGAAAACATTTGTAATATAATTCGTTTTCAGTAAAGCGCCAATGACGCAGTAGGTTTTAGGCTTTTGCAGTGAGACGATACCCAAACTCTTGTTTGTAGTTATTTTTATTCGATTCAAACTTGATTTGCACATCCAATTTAAGTTTCTCTCGTTTTAAGATTTATTTATTCATTTACATTAATATATATTGTATGTTTGTTCGCATTGATTGTTTATTTAATTTCTGTTCGTTTTAAGTTTCATTTATACTTTAATAGCAAAATATTTGTTTTCGTTTTAAGCTTGATTTTCATATTCAATCTAAGCAGTACTCGCTTTAAGATCTATTTATTCATTTATATTATTGCTTGTTGTATGTTTATTGCTATAATTGTTTATTTAATTTCTGTTCATTTTGGGTTTCATGTATTCTTTAATAGTAATTTCTGGTCGTTTTGAGTTAGAATTTTAACAGGTATTTGTATCTCCTGAGCTTAAGTTTAAAATTGCCTTTACTTTTCTTTGAAAAACTTATTTTTCGGAAAGTTTTTTTTAATTAATTTTTGTTCGTTTTTGATTGCAAAAAGTTTCAAAGTTTTTATGGCATGGGGGGGTGCTTACTGTCCGATTATTCTTGACTTTAAAAAACGGATCTAGAACTTTCAATTTAAATCGAATGAGGTATTTTTTCAAAGTCTATACGATTACCTCTTTGATAAAAACCTTATATATGAACAATAGACAGCTTGCATAACTTGTGGACAGCGATTGACAACAATGAATGGATTGAAAAAATAGCTCCAATAAGGGGGTTTAGACCATTTCACTTGCTGACACAAAGGGATCACGACTGTTTAGAATTGACCTTAATAGGAATTTGTGTGCCAAAGCAATTTTGCACCTATCACAGAGTATGTATTTTAACCTTATAATTGGATAATTATAATAGATTTCCTATATGTTCTTCCCATACAAAACCCCTTCCCATAAGTTATAAACCCCCCTTAATAAGTTATGCCCCATGGCATAACTTACAACGCCTACCCCTGGGCCTTGGTGGGCTGTGTCTACACCGAAGTTTTTTGTTATCAGAACTTCGAACTATTTTAACAAAATGTCTATCTCAAAATTTTTATCTGATGCATTTAGGGCGTGGAGGAGGGAGAGGGACTAGTTGCCCTTCAATCTCTTTTGACTCTTAAAAAGTGAACAAGAACTTTCAATTTTCAATCAAATGAGCCCTCTCTAAAGTTTATACGAACATCCCTTCCATAAGAAATAATATGAAGAATTCGGAGAATCCTTAAATTACAACCCTTGTCCTGAGGGCTTCGGGGGAGTTGTAATCCTCAAAGACCTAATTTCCAGAACTTAAAACTACGTTTAATAAAATGGCTGTCTTAAAATTTTGATTGGATGTGTTTGGGGAAAAGGTGGGCGTGAGAGGGGGGTTAGTTGCCCTCAAATCACTTTCGACTATTACAAAGGGCACTAGCCCTCGGAATTTCCAATCGAATGAGCCTTTTTTGAAGTTTCTACGACACCGCCTTCTATAAAAACCTTATATGCCCCCAGGGTTATAACTTAAAACCCTTGCCCTGAGAGTTTTGGGGGATTTTCCTCCTCAAAAATATATTTTTATCTGGAAATCAACTACGCTGAACCAAATGGCTATCTCAAAATTTTGATTGGATGTGTTTTGGGGGAATGATGGGCGTGGGGGGGGGCTAGTTGCCCTCCAATCACTTTTGACTATTAAAAAGGGCAGTAGCCCTTTGAATTTCCAATCGAATGAGCCTGTTTTGAAGTTTCTACGACAACGCCTTCTATAAAAACCTTATATGCCCCCAGGGCATATCTTAAAACCCTTGCCCTGAAGGTTCTGGGGGAGTGTCCTCCTCAAAAACATATTTTCTATCGGGAATTCAACTACACTGAACAAAATGGCAATCTCAAAAGTTTGATTGGATGTGTTTGGGGAAATGATGGGCGTGGGGGGGGGGGTGTCTAGTTGCCCTCCAATCACTTTCGACTATTAAAAAGGGCACTATCCCTTTGAATTTCCAATCGAATGAGCCTGTTTTGAAGTTTCTACGACAACGCCTTCTATAAAAACCTTATATGCCCCCAGGGCATATCTTAAAACCCTTGCCCTGAAGGTTCTGGGGGAGTGTCCTCCTCAAAAACATATTTTCTATCGGGAAATCAACTACGCTGAACAAAATGGCTATCTCAAAATTTTGATTGGATGTGTTTGGGGAAATGATGGGCGTGAGGGGGGGCTAGTTGCCCTCCAATCATTTTTGACTATTAAAAAGGGCACTAGAACTCTCGCTTTCCATTCGAATGATCCCCCTTTGAAGCTTCTACGACTACCCCTTCCATATGAAGTGCCTCTGGGAAAGAAATAAATAAATAATAAATAATAAAACATTGGAGCCGTATGGCCTTTACTATAGGCAACGCTACGGCATTGCCTCTGATTTGAGCTTAAAGTAAGCTTACCTAATAATTTCATTGATTATTTAGTTTATTGAGTATGGTTGTTGGAGCCCTCAGCATTAAAGGCAGTAACGAGGATGAACTGCATGTTGTCCAGTTTAAATATCTAAGAAGAACAGTAAAGAAGCCGGGGGTCATAGATAAAGAGATTCACACTCGTATTGGATAGGATAGTGACTCTTTACTAACTTTAGACGTATTTGGCGTTCTTAAAATTAATGTGACAGGCTAAAACTTCGAGTTTTCAAGAGTGATGGCATCCCAGTTATACTGTACGGAAGAGAATGGTGGATGCTAAATCAGCAGCAGAAGATTGGACTTCAAGGTTTTGAAAAAATTGCCTGTGAAGAATCCTCAGCATAATCTGGACACATCGTGTCTTAAATCAGACATTACGCCAAGTGACTAGACAACCTCTATTCATGGACATGTTCAAAACCTGAAGACTGAATAACCTGAAGGTACTCGGTGCATACAAGAATGATGACCGATCACCAAAGTTCGTCTTTTAGTGGCAATCGACGGAAACGTGGCAAGGGGAAAAACCAATGAACTCACTCAAGTAAACATACCACAGGGACCTACTAAAGCAAACGTGTTCATACACACTGGGAAGAGGATATGGTAGCAGCACATTTGAGGGACGAATAGCAAATGTTCGCATATGCCTTGAGTGCCTTTGAAGCCCAAGAAGGAATAAGATAAGGAGAGCAAAGTTTTGTATAGCCTAAGCTGACTTTGGGTTTAACCAGCGGGAACTCAGTATGCTTACATTTTGAGGCACAACTATGCGTACCGCAGCGGGTTCCAAGCCGTTTTGTTGTTGCTTCAAAATTATAAGAAGCCTAAATTAACCACTTAAACCTTCTTGTCAAACCCACCGTACATAGCCTTTTTCATCCTTTCTTTCTCTTTTCCTTTTCTTCTTCTTTCTTTAAATACTTATTTCACCTCCTGGCTATTCAAGGGAATTAATGTATTCTATTGCATTAAAATCTGCTTTGTTCTACTTTTTATTGTTACTATAGGTCAGCAAGGCCCGGACCCGGAACCGGAACCTCTTGATCTTCCGGACGATTTGAATATAGACGGTGCTGATCCAGATGATGACAACGAGGAAGCTCCTGAAGAACCACCCCAAGAAACTCCTGAAGTTCAGAGCAAAGAGATTGAAGATGCAGCTGAAATGGAAGAAAGCAAAGAATCGAATACAGAAGAAGAAAAAATGCAAGATGAAGAAATAGAAAGAGTAAGTTCCTTTTCTTTCGATTTGGCGGTAACTATCCTTTTAAAGCTAAATCTTGAATTTCAGTGTTCCTATCTTATACATTTCCTTTAAATTAAAACATTACGATGAAATGTTTTCGTACGTACATAAAAAGAAAGAAATCGTTTTATTTTAATCTCTGGTCTTGAATATAAACTGCTTTTCTTTCTCTCTCTCCCTCTTTTTTTATCTCTCTCTCCCTCTTTTTTCTCTATCTCTCTTTCCCTCTCTCTCCCTCTCTCTCTCTCTCTCTGTCTTTCCTTTTTTTCCTTTCTCTCTCTCTCTGGATTCTCCTCCCTTCTCTTCTGCAACTTATTTGCACAAATGTTCTCTTTATTTTGACTTTCCTGGAAAAAATGTACTATGAAAAACTGATGTCTGAAAACTTGAGTCAGGCTACTAGAGCTAAATCATTGTCGCGATTTGCCGTCAGCGATTCAGACTCAAGGCTTATTAGAAACAGCTAATAAAATATTTATTGTGTGATTGTTGTACTAAATGTAAAACGTTCTGCTTTTGTGGTTGAATACGTCCTGAAAAAAAAAAACTGGAAATTTGACATCTTGACAAAATTGCATTTGCATAAAAAGTATTGCATAAATATTTTCTTGTATTTTATAATTATTTTCATGAATTTTATTGGGTAAATTCAATTGCGAAGTTTGTCATTTCATGGAGATTTTGCCAAGTTTTCCTTTCTACTTAGCAAAGAAAAAAAAATGAAAAAATACTACAACAATAGAAACATCACTTTACATTCTGAAATCGGCTATTGGAGTTTGGGCCGCGTAGATATATCGCTTGGCCAAGGCAGTCCCTTTTAATTGGCATTATTTCGCATTATCAACCAACTTTTGATAATAACTACAACATCCTCAAATCGACAAGAATATTGCTATAATATTTAATAGTTAAGATGAAAAAAAATTGTAATAAAAAAAACATTGGAGGAAACTTCTAAAGAAGTTACCTGTCTGTGTAAATGCTTTTTCCATGACGTAACAATTGACGTTTGATTTCGTTTGTAGCCAGATTGCATTTCAATTGTTCCAAAACTTTTTCTAAACAAAAACTTTAGTTTCTCCTGCGCTTTCTCCCTCTTTCCTTCCTCTCCCTCAAATCGACAAAAATGTTTTTTCTTAAAAAGAAACAATTTTTCAATAATATCGTTACTTCTTGTTTCTTAGGGGAAAAAAGTCCAGTTTATCCCGCCTTCTGAGATAAACATATATAATAACAAAATTCTTACTTAAAAAAATTACGAAAATATCTTTCTATTCAATTTTTTATTCATTCTTACTTTTAATTTCATCCCAGTCACCTAATTTGTGGATATAGGCCCAGTTTATATATATAGAAGTTTGCTGGATGTTATAGTTAGAATAATTTTGTGTACTTGTTTCTTATCAATAACGGGCCCATAGATACAAATAATGTCAATTAAACAAGGCAAAAAATTCAATTTTTGATGTAATTCAGTTAAATTAAACAAATATACATTTTCTATATGTAATGAAGTAAGGATTTTGTTATTGTAAGGTTAAGTTCAGAAGAGAGGGGCAAACTGCAGCGTTACTACATAAAGTATCTTGAATCTTGAAATCTCGTTAAAAGTAGTCTCATAAGTACGGAGAAACATAGCAATTAACTAAGAGTGACAATACATAATGTAAATTTAGCCTTTCCCAGGGAGGACCAAATTTGTTGTCACTGTGCTATGAAATGACAAATTGATCCAAAAAAGAACATCAATGATCCTCATAGGATGTCAATTAACTCTATTCTAGGCACATATGCAAGGATTGGCTGGTAGTGCGGGGGGGGGGGACATATGGATTGCGTTCAAGATGTACGAAATTATCCGATAGAGATATCGGAAGAAGGCCCAGGCCCCTAGGCACGGATATGGATATGGAACCTATTTGAATGAGAAAGGAGTCGCACCTAGTTCGAAAATCCTTTACAGTACTTGATAATACAAAATTTCTTCTGACAAAAAAAAAATAATAATATTGATGACTGAAAGTAAAAATATGAGAATCAAGGGGTTATTTAGTCTGAAATTTTCAGACCATAAGAATATGAATCATATTTTATCCTTGTTGGGTCATCTCTGCTGCACTAAGACATTTTATTGCATCACGTTTTGTCAATGCTGCTGTTAAATATTTATTGTGGCTGTTATGTGTATCATGCATATGTGCAGGAATTTGTTTTGGAGGGATTACGTTTTCTAAGAGGCTAGGGAGGTGGGTAAACTGTAGGAAAAATAAAGGAAATCATTATATTTTTGAGAGTTATGGAGAGGTCAATGGTCTCTTGTACGTGCTTGATCACAAATTAGCACGTCAAGTTTTTCGAAGGATGGGGGAGGGTGATATTACTTTGATTAGAAATAAACGGTAGGTGAATAATATGGAAAACATAAGATATATTAGGAAAAGTGCAATAATCATGGGATTTGTGTTATTTTTTTTGGCGGGGGATATGAATCCAAAAATCATCTAGCTTACTTGCCTGGCCTTAATCATTGCCGCGGCAATTGTTCAAGAAATGTTTACAATAATATTGCTCTTCTTTAAAGTAAAACTAAGATTGTGATTTTATAATCTTTCAGACTCAGAGGGATAATTTCTAATTTTGATTACGGTGAGGTTTCTCAAACATTTTACTTAATCTATTGTGCAGAAAAAAAAATCATGAGAATTAATCTTACCTAACGAGTCTGTCAAGCTAAAATAGTATATGTTCAAAAATTCATACATCTAGTGCGATTAACGTCAGATTCAGAATCCTCGATAATGAGAATAAGAAACACAAACAACATTAAATTCCGATTCATGTAAAGCATTGTCGGATGAAGAATAATAAAACTTTAGAATCCAAACTCTTTCGATTTATACACTCGCCTTTTTTTTCTTTTTTTTAAGAATGTTTTCTAAATAAATGATTTGCGTCCTCAACTCTTTGTACTAATAGTTTTAATTACAAACAATATCTTCTTATGAAATGTCTACCTAAGATGGCAGTTGAACTTACGACGTTATATGGCCATATAAAGTTACTTTTGTATCAAAATATTTTTGTTTTTTTGGCCAAACAAAGAAGAGAAGCGATAAAAACAAATATTTAATCAACAGGATGAAAATAAGTCTCCAGAAGAGAGTCCAGAAGGTGAAGCAAATGATCCAGAAGCTGAAGGCGAAGAGCCTGAAAAAACTAGTGAAACGGCTGACGAGGAGAACATGGAATCCACCCAAGCAACTGCTTCCGATGATAAATCTGCTGAATCGGAGACTCAGGCTGCTGAAGTACCTTCTAAAGGATCTGCTGATAATGTACAAATGGAGGCTGATGCAGACGCAGAGCAAGGAGGTACCAATGAAGAAGATGCTAATAAAGAAGCTGAAGGAATTGGTGAGTATCTGATATTGTTTTGTTTCTTTTTTGTTAAAGTATTTTGCTCTTCTACAGCTGATATACTAAAATATAATCTTTTATAAGCTGCTAGTTGCTGGAGTCGTTTCAAAGCAGTACTGACATTAGGGTGAAAATATTCTTTATTGCTGCTATTTATAGCGAGAAACAAGGAGCGTCGCCGAAATATGCTGTTAGCAAAAATCCAACAAAACATTCAACGTTGTTTTCCGTACACTAATTTGCTGCTTCTTCTGCAAACGTCAGGCAAACAGCCGTAAACATATAATAGCCTCAATCGCCTGGAAATTTTGCCTACTGACCTTGGTGCAAGATTTCTTTTTTGAACTAGGTATGTTACAATAACAACAAAAGAGTATGCTATTCGATTTTCCATTCAACAGTAATCGTATTTTGTATCGAAAAAATCAGAGCTGGATCTAGGGGTGGGAGTAAGCGCCTCGGGTGGGAAACAAACTAAAAAGCAAAATTATAGAAAAAAAACTCCGGAAAAAGAATTAATTGAATTTGAAATTATGTAAATTGTGATACCCGAGTGTTTTATCAAGTATAATTATACGCATTTAGTAGCCTCTGGCCTTGTATATTGAGATGATAGAGCGGTGTAACGGGAGTAGGCGAGGCTTCAATGGTTGTCTGCTGCCCAGCTAGTTAGGTAACCTAGGTAGGTCCCTCTGTTCATAATTTTAAGAGTTTCCAGGGGGGATTAATTCACTAAAATGTAGGGAGGCAAAGATTTTTTTACTGAAGACACAAAATAGGTATCTTTCGAAATCTAGGGGCGGGGCTGTTTACTCATTTTCCAATATAATTCGTCCGGTTTAGGGTCTCGACAATCCACAACTCCATAGAATAAATTCCAGCATACTTGCCTAGTGACACAATGACATTGTTATTTCGTTTAGTGTTTATTAAGTAGTGGTTACCTTAATTGACTGATAATGGTTATAAGTATTCTTCATCTTTGGGCTTTAACGTGATAAAGGTGAGTATCGCTAATAATACTTAAGTGGAACACAGTTCTGTTTTTCTAATTTATCTTAGATTTGAAGCAATTCACGTTTACAAGCGCGATCTTTTTCAATTGTCTTGTAAGGAAAGGAGAGACAATAAGAAGGAAAATAATAGAGAAAAGAATAGTAAGGAAAAGAGAGGCGATAAGAAGGCTAAGAAGAGGTGGTTATGACGACGGACTCTTTTAATTATCTTATACATGAATTAAGACTGACGGAATCTGTTCTCCCTCTTCAGAAATAGACTCCTTATGAATTGCTAAAAGATCAGACGTGCTGAAAGAAAAGCTAAAAAAGTGATACTTAAAACAAAAAAAATATATTATTTCAGATAAAGTCTTTCATTCTGAACTCATTTTATCCATATTCATTCCTAAAAAAGAAACATTTAATTTGTAAAAGGAAAAATGCATTTCCAACTTTGATATTGCTATATAAAAGCTATAACTGCTATATAACAACTTTGATAATTCCAACTTTGATATATGTATAGTAAGAACACTGTTATGTTTTATATTATAATTGTACTATGTATAGAAAAGTGGTACTTCAAACAAACAAAAATAATGATTTCAGATAGTCTTTCATTCTGAACTCATTTTATCCATATTCATTCCTGAAAAAAAAACCATTTAATTTGTAAAAGAAAAAATGCATCTGAACTGATTTTATCTTTTATCTTTTGATTTTATCTGCGTCTTTCATTTTGAACTCATTTTATCCATATTCATTCCTGAAAAAAAAAACATTTAATTTGTGAAAGAAAAAAATGCCTTTCCAACTTTGATATTGCTGATTATATGCATAGTAAGAACACTGCTACGTTTTATATTATGATTGTACTATGTAAATGTTTATTTCTTAATTGTTACGCTTCATTTTCTATTAACCTAGCCCACTACCATTTAGCTAGGTTTTTTGAATAAATAGTATTATGCATCTTTCAAAAGTAGTGGGAATAAAATTTGAGTTGATAAAACCAAGAACGAGCACTTTTAATGAATAACCTACGTCTAATGAATAAATTCCATTGTGTTCCAGGGAATACATTCAACCTTCACTCTAAAAGAAAATTGTAATATTTAGCGTTGACGGTGTGGAAGGCTGCGGTAAATGTACATTTGCCCCCCTCCCCCTCCTCCTTTGAAAAAACCTACATCCGGCACAGGAGAAAATAATGATATGACCAAGAAATTTCTCAAAAGCGCTCACCACTATCATTTCAAATAACTATAAAGAGTGAAATTTGAAGTATATGCGGCTGAAAGCTGTTAGTGGTATTTTTATCATTTATGAATCGTCTCTAGATTAAAAGTTTAAAATAAAATACAAAACTAGACGTGGCAAGGCCGTACCCAGGGGGGAGGGGGTCCGAGCCCCCCCCCCCTGAAATGTTTGTCTGACTCGTAAAAACGTAACAAAAATGTGTATAAAATTTTTTTATGTGTTCTTTGAGTTTTTTTGTCCCCCCCCCCCCAAAAAAAAAAATCCATGAGTAAAACATCCCCCGAAAAAAAATCCTGGGTACGGCCTTGTAGACGTGCATTAAAAAAGGTGGTTAAAAATAGATGAAAAGAAGTTCACTTATATTTTTTTTTCTATATCTCTAACCAGGCGTTCAAGGAGCGGAGTTGTAGGTCTTGCAGCTTTCATAAAAGCAGTACATACCTCTTTGAGGTGATTGTTGGATTATTTTGAGTTTCCACAAAACATCTTCTTGAAATAGTTTGTTCCTCTTCGACTTTATTTAAACTTCTGGGTCTGTCTGAAGCATAGGGACGGGTAGAATTGGGGTGATCACCTTTTTATTTTTGGAGTCCTGTGTTAAATTGTTATATTTTGGATGCATCAATCTGGATATTAGACCCCAAAATTGACAAATGAGACACAATGCAACTATGGGACTTTGCCCAGAAACTTGTGGATCGCTCCGATATGCCAATTAATATCAGAAAATAGCAGTTCATCCTCATCATCTTCTATACAAGTTCCACTACCTTTTACTGGTCTTTTGAACCCATCCACTATTGACATATGCTTCGTGATGAATTCTCCCATTTTAATTGAGTAGCCAGCGTCTAGTCCTAGTTCATTTGTTATCACGGTGTATCTTTTTTGGGCAGAATTCCTTTCTTTGGTAAAACTACTGTTATAGTTTGCTTTGAACATAATGAACATTGACATATTCTCTTTTGCCCCTTGAAAAAGAAACAAATTTTTAATAAATCTAATGGTTGCAATAAAGATTTTTACTTCATTACATTAACAAAATTTCTATCGATCTTATTTGGCATTCGGAACGAGTCATTCATAAGAAATAAGTGCAAAAATAGTAAAACTACCAAAATCAACAAAGTATTATTTATAGTCTAGGGCTATATCTGCCCCCATTAGGAGGGCTGAGGTGCATTGTAAGGGTAGCAATTCGTATGTTAGAAATCAACGCTAAAAGACACGTCAAGTGGTGTGTTAATTTTGTACGTAAAGAAATAATAAAAACTCTAAAATTACCCACCTGATTATGTCCCAGCTCTTCCTTAATGCCTGGAAATATACACAAATTTTATTTTATATTTTTTTTTTCAAATCGGGATTATTTTTTATTATTATCCGAGGGGGGGGGGGACACAGATAGTCTGGAAGCTACACTAATAATTAAACAAATGCAAATTTTCTGAATGTGATAAAGTAAGCACTTTTTTGTAAGTTTTTAGTTCAGAAAAGGACATTAAAAAGACTGTTATCAAACAAAATAATGAGTGAAGAAGTGGGAATTTTTATTTCCTTTTGCAATTATTGCGTTCCTTGTTTCTATACTTGAAAGTATGGCTCTTTCTCTCCTTTTCCTTTCTTTTAGCTCAATACTTTTTTAATTAAAAGCATTCAATTTTGATTTGAGAAACGGTACAAGAGATTCTCCGATACTTTGTTATAATAATTTAACAGATAAATAAAATATAAGTCACAAATTTATAAAAAAAAAATTTTCCAAGACTCCAACGCAAAATCCCACACCCTCATTGGTTTTTTTTTGTTAGCTAAATTCGTCGGTTTATCCAAAAAAATTTCCGTGTTCGATTCAAAAACCCCGCGAAAATCCAACAACTTATTCAGGACAAAACAAGAGCGTGGACCATTCGGACACGCTCAAGTTTAGTTGTGATAATATTTTATTCCTCCACTAATAGATTTCTCCAACGAGTATAATCGATATTTCATTTCATTTCCTATCAAAGTTCTGAAGATGTAGTGAAATGTGTAATTAATTCCATTTAAATAATTTTTATTCGAATTGTTGTTCGTTCCTTTATCTTTTTTGTTTTAGGTGTTTCTCAAGTTCAGCAAACAGCAGGTCATCAAGGTCCAACTTCAGCCAAGGTCGAGAGTCAACGCATAAAACAAGAGCAGCTGGAAGAACGTATTCAAAAACAGCCTGGCCTATCAGATATGAAACGATCTCTTGCCGATCAAGCTGGCAATGAAAATAAACGGTTAAAAACCATAGACAATAAACAAGACAAGCAGACAAATGAAGACGATGCTTCCTTACTCGAAAAGACAGAATCTGAAGCTTACGAACACATTTGGGAATCAGAGCAGCACTTCGATGCCGAAACAGTGGATGCAGCTACAGAGGTCTCTTTCTCCCCCTCTCTCTCTCTCTCTCTCTCTCTTCCCACTCTCTCTCTCTCTCTCTCTCTCTCTGCATTTCCATCTATATATCTATCTTTCTCTTTCTATCTGTCTAATAGGTTGTTTTTGACAGGATTGAAAACACCAATTTTTGTATCGGCTTACATTTTTTCTTTACTAGGAGCAAGCAAAAGAAAGACCTGTGCTCAAGGAAGAAGGGGAGAAACTGGCAGATGATGAAGACATTTCTATGGAAGAAGAGAAAGAGGAGATTGTGGAAGATAATGCTCTTAATCAAGAGTCTGAAAAAATTCAAGGAACAAAACCATCGGACAGGAGAAAACGTAAGCAGTTAAATTATGTTGTAGAGCAACCATACTGCTTTTGTAGTTGTAAAATGGGAAATGGGAATAGTGAAACAGAGAATAAGGGTTTCTATAAGGTTGTCAGAGTAAACAAGAAGCAAAATGGTATGGTCTCAACTCCAAAAATAAATTAAGGAATCATTTAAATTGGACTCGTATAAATCATAGAATTATCTGTTCAAGTCTTTAGTTCAAAAATTACATATTTTCTAAATTTTTAAGAAAATTTCTGGAATAGTCAGTTTAGAATTCTCGAATTCTTATTATCTTTTTTTTAACTAGAGTTCTGAAACTTGGTAACGGAAGATCCGGAAGCTCGAAAAACAAAATCCGGTATGGGGTCCTTGGAACAGAGAATAAAATGAGTCCATAGCTATAAAAAAAAATTCAGTAAATTTCCAGGAAAAAATGGAATTTATTTTCCCTAGCTTACTAAATTGTATAATCGAGAAGCTAAGCGAAACTGTCTTCCCAATTTAAACTTCTTGGGGGTGCCATTTGGCTTTTTGGATACAATCCGGACATGAGTGTTGAGGGGAGGTCGTTAGATCTTGTAATCAGGACATCCACCAGAAAGATGATTGAATCTCGACCACATTCGGTAGGAAGTAAGAGCTGCTGATGGCTTGTGGGGATAAGAGTCTGATCCGTGTTTGTCGGGGGGGGGGGTCTTATATTTATGTCAGCAAGCGTTCGATTCTGTTGATAGAGGAGCTTTAGTGAAGGTTTTATCCTTGTATGGTATACCAGACAAATACATTAAAGTGATTAGTGCTATGTACGAGAATAACACTGCTGCGGTTAAGGTAGGAAAGGAGGTTAGCAGCTGGTTTTGTATTAAATCAGGAGTTAAGCAGGGTTGTGTTCTATCCCCCTTTATATGGATTATTTTGATGGACTTTGTTTTAAGGAGCACAGGAAAGGCAATGGGAGACCACGGAATCAAATGGGGAGGAAAAAGTCTCCTAGACTTGGATTATGCTGATGATTTAAGCATCCTAGATGAAAGTGTGAGCAAAATGAATGAAGTTTTAGAGGTTTTGCGAGTTCAGGGTGCTAGTATTGGTTTGAAAATTAATGTTAGGAAGACTAAGTCACCAAGGCTAGGAATAAGTGAAGATGAAAAGGTGACGTTGGGTAATGAAAAGATTGATCAGGTGGGCAGCTTGACTTACCTTGGTAGTATTATTAGTAAAGATGGTGGGAGCAGTGAAGATGTTAAAAATAGAATAGCCAAGGCTCAGGGTGTTTTTTCACAGTTAAAAAAAGTCTGGAATAATAGGAAGATAAGTCTGCAAACCAAGATTAGAATCTTAGAAGCTACAGTGATGACAGTGGTCAAATATGGCTCTGAAGCATGGACGCTCCGAAAAGCGGATGAAGATTTGCTAGATGTTTTCCAGAGAAATTGCTTAAGGATTGTTCTGGGTACCCGGCTGACTGACCGTATTTCAAACAATAGGCTATACGAAAAATGTGGTTCAATACCGCTTTCTAGGTCTATAATGAAAGAAAGGTTGAGGTGGTTAGGGCATGTTGTGCGGATGAAGGATGACAGATTGCCAAAGATTGTTCTTTTCGGCCAACCATCTAGGGCTAAACGGAAAGCAGGTCGTCCCCGTCTGGGGTGGGAGGACGTCATAAAGAACGATTTAAAGGAAATGGGAACTTCGTGGGCGGGTGTAAAAAGGGAGGCTTTGAATAGATTGGGGTGGAGGAGGAGCGTGCGTAGCTGTGTTGGCCTCAGGCGGCTTGGTGCTGCGATGAGTTGTTAGTAGTAGTAGTAGTAGTAGAATATCTAGCTGAAAATGTTGTTGAATCTGGAATAAACTTGATGTTAAAAAGAACAAGTGTCCTAGTTGTGCTTTTTGGGTAAATGTATCCAACTCAACATCTGTTGGGGGAAGATGGGCGTTCCTAAATTCTTGTAATCAGAACATCTAACGAAAAGGGTTATCAGATCACAAACAAAGTTTTTTCGTAAGAGTATGTGGCCTAGTTCCACCTTTGTGGCCTGGTTGAGTACCTGGCCACAAAGGTGGAACTCACCAGTACCTGGGTGAGTTAAGACGGTTACTAAATTCTTGACGTCAGTATATCTTACCAGAATGGATTGTCGGGTCTTAACGAAATTTCGCGCTAACGCTGCATTTGTTTATTTAGTAAATCAAGTCATTTTACAATTTAGACACGAGCCTTGGCTTCTTCTGATATCTGTTGTGGCAGGGGAAGCTAAATTCTTATTACCAGGACCCCCACCACAAAGCAACATTGAATTCCGACCAGGCTTAGTGGGAAAGAAGATTTAGTGTTCTAGTCGTGCAATGAAGCGTCTGGGTACAATTCGATCTCTTTTTAAGGAATGTGGGGGGGACGGGTTGCCATATATAAAAGAAGATTGATGGGAAGGAATAGCTATTGTCTTACTTATGTTCTTTTTTTGGCTCCCGAGCCTATCTTATTGCTCACGGGAATAGGGGGGGGGGGTGGGGGTAACTATTAATCAGGACCATCACAGACCCTTGGATCTCAACAGAATTTAATGGAAAGTGAGGAATGATGTCTGCGATATGGGTTTTCGGGTAGAATACAACCTAACTCTCTATAGGGAATGAGGGTTCCAAAAGTTTTGTCGTCATAACTGCCAGAATATGCTTTTCCATCTCCAACCAAAATTGATTATGTATAATAGCTAATGTAGTAGTTTGTCTTTTTCGGGGGGTATCAATCTGACTATTGAGGGAGGAAGTGGGGTATATAGATTAAGCCATCAGGTATATCCTTTAACAGCTCTCTACAATATTCAGGGGGAAAAAGAGCCATTTCAGTAATACACGGTCTAAAATAGAATATATTTCGGGTTTTTAGCATGGAAAGGGGCTGACAATCTCCCTTCAAAGGTTTTCTGCCATATTGATTCCATTGGTGCATTTCTTATCTTGATCCGCCTTGATCTCTTATTTTTTTACCATCTTTGCAACATCGTTCTTTACTATGAAACTAAGATCACCCACAGGACAAATCTTTATCCGTTTCTTAACTGTAACCTAATTAAGTGACAACGACTTTTTTTCTAAACTATTGGTCCTTACTAGGGTTTGCTAAACGTCCTTGTGTTGAAAGTTTAAAATATAGGCCAAGAATAAGCTACCTTTTTGTGAATCCATAGTATCATAGCTCTCTTGATGACTCTTCATGAAAGACCACGTCATAAATGCCAATCGGCTAAGCCTTATAAGCTTATTTAGCTTTCAGTAACTTTACATCTGCAATGAATGAAGGCTTTATATCTGGTGTCTGCTAGATGGCTAAATTATTCTGATTGAAATTTGAAGAAATAGTTTTTTTTTCTAATGTAGAGGCAAATAGGCCCCGCTCATTGGGAAGGAGTACCAGAGAATTCCAAGGAGAGGCTAAAGTAAAAATAAAGTGTATTTCAAGTGGTCATTTTGCTAGGGGCTTCGTTTAGCCTGCTTTCAGTAGGAATGTTTTTCCATGGTTAGCTACGTAATTGAACATTATGTTCAAATCTATTTGCTGTGTAATTATTTTACTTTTCATTACTACAAGACTAGACAGTTCCGCAAAAATTTTATGTAGAATTGCGAAATATTTCTATAAAAAAAAAGAAAAAAACTGCTATCTTTTACAACAAATATTCGACGTGAAAAAAAATTATTCGGCTAGATAATTGTTTAAAAATGCCAATTAATTATTAGAAACAAGTTGTTGCTTCTCTTTAGTGTTTCTGGTGATTATCAGAAGTGAGCAACTACCAGTAGCAGTTAGTTGAACTGGCTCAAACGTAAATCTGTTTCATAGTGAACTGCTATCTGTCAAAAAGGAAGAGAAAAATCTGATATGAACTTCAGCACACATTTTGCAGATCCAAGTTGGTCATCAAGGGATTTTTTATTTGATCTTAGGCGAAGACGGTAGATTGCGCGAATGCATGCAGGAGGCTAACTAATCTTTTTTTTGTAATTCTTTGGGTCCATTTTTGGTACAATTGAATGCTTTATTGTCGATTATAGTTCACTACCTTTTTTTCAGCTGAGGATGAAAGACCAAATGGTACTGAACCATCTGAGGAACATGTTGAAGTAGAAGGTGAAATAGTTAAGACGCATGGTGCTGCCCGTGGAGATTCGACTGAATTTTTTACTAACGTCAATGTTGAAGAGGACAGTCAGAGATTAAGCCAGGAGGACATAGATCACCTTCGTTTAGAACTAGAAAATCAGCTGGCCCTTTGGTCTGAAGTAAGTTTATGTTTTCTGTGTGCTTAATTAAAGTTTCCATATGTACGGTAGCGTATCAATTTTTGCCCCCTTTGGCACCAGACAAAACTTTGTCTCTTTAGATATCAGAGGCATATTCATTCGCCAGATGTGTATCTTTTGAACGTTTCTCTAAAAAAAAAATCAAGTTTCATGCTTTTGGTTCAGAGGTATGGTAGGGTGCTATTTTGTGTCACTGAATAGTTTCAGGATAATAGTTCCTGGATTTTGTACTTTACTTACTTAATCCTCATGCCGGGATAGTGTTAAGAACGTTCTCAGCCTTATCCGCAAGGGGCGGTCTGCAGCAAGGGCCTCTGCATCAGACAGAAAAATTCCAATCAGGTCTAGGAATTTCTCGAAACTATCATTCCACCAGGACTTGGACGTTTCCAGCCACTACTGGTTGGTTCAAAGTCGTAAAGAATCCGAACCGGGGTATCGGTAGGCAGTTGCAAAAGATGTCCGAACCATCGAAATGTTCGCTCGGCAACTAGGTGTGACAAGGGTGACTGGGAAGTCATACTTCGTAGGCGGTCTTTGCTTGACTTGTGCCCTCTTCCCTTTTTTTAGAGGAATATTTTGTGAAATTAAGAAGTTAAAATGCACATGTATAAAAAGCAGTAAGTGCTCTAATTTGATATTTGTTCCTGTCAAATAGTAATTAAGGTTAAACATCCAGGGCTAACTTATGCAATCTCAGGCTGTGGAGTTTGTCATATAAGATGACTGAATTTAAATTTACATGAGAATAATATATATTTTTCTGGTTGCACTTCGCCTGATTTTCTTCTTTTTCATAAAGCCTATCCCGCCACTATAAAGAAATGTCTACTGAGATAAAACATGCTAGGAGTTTCTCCGATTAGTCTAGGTCAGTGGTTGGCAACCTAGGCCAGTGGCGGCTCTTTTGTCGTCAAAGCGTGTCACTCTTCGTCTTCTGATTTGAGTATCTATTCTGGATTTGTACTATTCTAACCGTTCTAGTTAGTTGGACTAGTTAGTTGGAGGCTCTCAGTCCATCAAAGCCTTGAAAGCTATTAAGTTGAAACTTTTGTTTTTTGTGTTTATTTTTCTTCAGATACCTCGATTAATTGAAATATTCAATTACCGTTTTTTTTTTGCTTGTTTGCTATGCTCGATAGTATTTAGTTGTGCTTGTGATCACGTGTACTGACCAAATTTTGGAAAAAAAACACGCAGAATAGGAAAAGGTAATTAAAAAAAAAAAAAAAAAAAAAAAAAAAAAAATGAAATCATAATACACGAGCCCGTTTATATGTTTTGTATACTGATTTCATTGCATGTATTTTGTGCTTGAGTGAAACACGACAGAATATAAGTTAAAATGTGTCCTTTACGTTGCAGCATCGTCAGTGGAACGAGACTCATTATTCAGAGGCAATAGAAGCCTGGTCAAAATACGAAGCAGTCGTATCTCCCCTTGCTCAAGATCTTTGTGAACAACTCAGATTGATTTTAGAGCCTAGTCAAGCTTCAAGACTTCGTGGTGATTACAGAACAGGAAAACGTTTAAATATGAGAAAGGTATGAGAATTACTTATACTTCTCTCGGTAAACTGAATCGACAAATTTTTATTTGTCTTTAATTTAGTTGTTTCACATCTGTGCATTTTTCTGAAAAAGATCCCAGCAGAGCGCTTTTCTGTTTAATGTGAGGTCAGTTATAATGCCTACTTGATTGACAAATAATGTAAATTTAATTAACATTTGTGATAAATACGCGCATTAAATGTTAAATACATGTCAACATTTTGAAAGAGCAGAAGCACCATCTCTAAATCCGTATTTGGTGCGCATTATTCAACTAAACTGTCTTTTAACAAACCTCTTTTTTTACGAAAGGAGAAGCTCATTGTATAGAAAAGAAAAATGAAAAGGGTGATCGTTGTCAAAACTTACTATGAGTGGTGTTGAATTGTTTTTCTCTTTGTTCCTTGGAAAAGTTTTTAGAATAAGTGTCAATAAAATTGATTTCATTAACTTGCTGAGGAATAAAATCCTATGTTTCTATTCGTTTTGCAAAATGGGCTTTTGAATCCAGTCGTGAGGGGTTGAAATGTTGTAAAGCTTTTCGTGGTGAATTCAAAAACATAAATTTGATGTTTTTAGTACTGATAGTTTTTTCTGGGGGAGGGGGATATTTATATTTCCCTCCCCTAGAAAAAACTATCAGTTTTTTTCCCTTCCCTAGTACTGATAATTTAGTATAGGGAGATACTGATTAGATACTGATATTTAGATACTGATAATATTATGTAATATCCTATATAATACTGATAATTTAGATAGGTGAGGGGAAAGTACTGATAATTTGATGTTTTTAGTACTGATAGTTTTTTATAGGGGGGGGGGGATATTTATATTTCTTGTGATTCATACTGTAAGGAATTGCTCGAATATATTTGGAATTCATCGTAAAAAAGGTTATTAGAGGCACAGTGAAGCCTTCATATGTCAAAAATGTACTAACCTGTGTTATTTTTATCTATTTTTCTATTTTATACATCGTTTATGTTGTTTTTTTAATGTTTTATACTACCTTGTGAGTTTGTAGTTTGTTTTCTATCTAGGCTGTTTCTAATGTTTGGTCGTGAAGTATTTTTGGGGTAATTTACCCACAAATACCTTTTATAATTTACCCACAAATACTTTCTGCAGAAGAATGTGGTTTTAAAACTGTAAAAATAAATCTGTTGAAATTAGTGTCACGATCGAACTTTGTTTGAGGATAAACTCAAGTTCTAAATAAAGCTCATTGTTAAAAATTCTTTAGTTGGATTGAAACTTTAGAATGCAATGCGTGTCCTGACAGTGAGTTCAGTTTACTAACTGAATGAAATATGAAATATAACGTTTGTTTCAGAAACAATGTATTGCTGCATAAAGGTCATTATTAAACTATTACTCAATCTGTTTGCCCCCTCGCCATTGCTTTGACATTTCTGATAATTAAACATCGGTTTTATTTTATTTGTTATAGAAATAGCTGCCTTTGATTATTAAACAGTTTGTGGTAACGAACTGTAAGTAAGGAGCGACCCGGCTCAATAGAATAACCGAAACTCTAAAAAACGGAATTTTGATACCAATAGATACATTAAAAGAATCAGATTTTAATGCTGAATTCAAATATATAAGTTTCATCAAGTTTAGTTTTATCCGTCAAAAGTTACGCACCTGAGAAAACTTGTCTTATTTTCAAAAAAAGGGGGAAACACCCCTAAAAATTATAGAACCTTAATCAAAATCACACCATCAGATTCAGCATATCAGAGAACCCTACTGTAGAGGTTTCAAGCTCCTATCTGCAAAAATGTGGAATTTTTTATGCTTTGTCCGAAGAAAGATCACGGATGCGTGTTTATTTTTTATTTTTATTTTTTTTATTTTTTTTCAGGGGTGATCGTATCGACCATTGGTCCTAGAATATCGTGGGAGGGCTCATTCGAACGGAAACTAAAAGTTCTAGTGCCCTTTTTAAGTGACCAAAAAAATGGAGGGTAGCTAGGCCCCCTCCCACGCTCATTTTTTTTCCAAAGTCACCCGACCAAAATTTTGAGATAGGCATTTTGTTCAGCATGGTCGAAAATATAATAAATATGTCTTTTAGGATGACTTATTGCGCCAAAGTCCCCGGGGGGAGGGCTGAAAGTTATGAACTTTACCCAATGTTTACATATAGTATTGGTTATTGGGAAGTATACAGACGTTTTCAGGGGGATTTTTCCTGGTAGCGGGGGGGGGGGGGGGTTATGTGGGAGGATCTTTCCATGGAGGAAGTTTTTATGGGGGAAGGGGCATTGCTATGAAGGGGGCGCCAGATTTCCCAGCATTATTTAAAAAAACGATCAGAAATTAAATAAAAAAACACATTTTTCAACTGAAAGTAAGGAGCAACATCAAAACTAAAACGAACAGATATTATTACGTATATGATTGGGTTCGCCCCCTAGTCAATACCTCGCTCTTTGAGCCAAAGATTTTTTAGTATTTCATAAGAGCTATTTATTCTAATTAACGGCCTTTGTGATTAAGGGGTCATTTTTAAAGAATTGGAACAAAATTCGAACTTTAGCGTAAAGAGTGAGGTATTGACCAGAGGGTGAACCCCCTAATATACGTATTAAAAATATATGAATATAGAAGTTCGTTACGTAAGTTAATTCGTAAGTTACGTATATTTATTACTAATAAAAACGTTCGTAAATAAAATTAAACAACTTTCGAGAAAGCTATTTAACCAAATAAAAGTAAGATTAGTATGTAAATTTTGTTTTAATTATTCATGTACGGTGAGCCAAAACCAAAACCTGCGTTAATTCAAAAACATTCAAAAATTAAATAAAAAAACAAGTTTTTTTAACTGAGAGTAAGGAGCATCATTAAAACTTAAAACGAACAGAAATTATTCCGTATATGAAAGGGACTGTCCCCTCCTCAACACCTCGCTCTTTACGCTAAAGTTTTTTATTGTTTTAAAAAATAAAGTTGTGAGACAGAGTCAAACTTTAGCGTAAAGAGCGAGGCGTTGAGGAGGGGACAGCCCCTTTCATATACGGAATTATTTCTGTTCGTTTTAAGTTTTAATGTTGCTCCTTACTTTCAATTAAAAAAACTTGTTTTTTTATTTAATATATATTAGGAAGCACGGAACCTTTGCCCTTTGCTGGACAGCCTATGTGCTCTTAGCCCCATTCCACAAGAAGCTCAGCAGTTACAGTCTATTTCTGTTGTGCTATATTTTGTAAATAGTTAACCTATCCACTCAAGCTCGGTACGCTAGATCGATTGGTCCAACATATTTTTCTGTGTTTTAGATGTTTAGTGTTTCCAAAAATATTTACCTCTCCATTTCTTGCTCTCATAAATAATTTGAAATGAGAACTTTTGACGTCAATGCCTGTCTTAGCAATAAAATACAATTCATTTCATTAGAAATAGGTCACTAGTAACAGTCGAAAACCCGAATGGCATTACTGGATGTTTTCTGCTCTAAGCTAAAAATTATGTCAGGTGACATATGGCATTGAAATGGAGTTCCAACTTTTAATCCAGTATTTCGAATGCTGAAACCCACTTTTGACGTCGGACGAAATTTTGTATGAAAAACATGAATGATGGGCCAAGTTAACTTAACATTGAGCATTTATTTTCAAAACTATAGATTTTTCCAATAAGGCCTAACGAGATGTAGTGAGGGAAGGTTAAATTAAATTAAAAAATAAGAGGGACTTTTGCTTATCAATTTCCGAAATTTAATGATATGTATTTAAATAACGGTAAAAAAAAAAAAACAGGGCAGTAAGATAGTAGCTGCAGCAATCTTGCAAATTGAGAAAAAAAACTAGGTAGGGGACCCACAAGAAATTCTCTCAACAGGTCTCAACCACCGCTTTTGGTGTCCTCTGTGCAATGTTAGTTGTGTCTTTTTTTTTCCTTTTTTTGAGTTACTAAAATGTGATCAAAGATGCACCAAAGAAATTTTAATTAGCGTTGTTAGAAATTAGCCTTTAATTAGAAATTTTGATTATCTATTGGCTGATATTTTCATGTCAGTTTTGGTGATATAATTCTGATATAAAGAAACAAAGAAACGGTAGACCGAATTTTTTTGAATTTCTTCGTTGTTGCCATCTTAAAAGAAAGCTCTCCGTTCTTGCTGATTTTGAATTTTTTTTTTGTGTGTGTGTATAGACAGATTCCAGGAAAAAGGGGGAGGGGTAATTTAGATTTTCTTTCTCCCTTTATTCTGAATCTACGCTTCGGCACTGTTGTGCAGGAGTTGTCATAGTTAAAGAAATATTGTGACTAAACATGTCAAGGGAACCGTTTCTCCTTTTTTTCTTTTGCAGGTCATTCCATATATTGCTAGTCAATTCCGAAAAGACAAAATTTGGCTGCGTCGTACCAAGCCTTCAAAGCGGCAGTATCAAATAGTTTTAGCTGTTGATGATTCGTCCAGTATGGCTGACAATCACTCAAAGCAGCTGACATTTGAGTCATTGGCTATGATCTCAAAAGCACTGTCGTTAGTTGAAGCTGGTGAACTTGGGGTTGTCAGTTTTGGAGAAACAACTAGATTGGTTCACGACTTGTCTGAGGCTTTTACAAGCCAAAGTGGTGGAAAGTATGTAAATCCATTCAATTAGTATCGTGTTGGGGGAGCAACTCTACTTTCTCTCTTTTTTTCGCACTGGTTCAGCGGCCAGGAAAATTAATAGAAAACTTAAAGCTTTTCTTGGGTATGGGGATCCTGTAACGGAGAAGAAAAGCTCCTCTGAAATTCGCAAAACTTCCAGTATTCTAGAAAAAAATTAGCTTATTAAATAATACCACAATTAAACAAAGTAGCTATCCCAGCTCTGAAGGTGTTCTAGACGTTTACTCCCCTCTCCCAGAAAATACCCCCTCCCCCCCGCGAAAAATACCCCCGTAGAAAATAAGGTTTCCAAATTTGAGAATTGTATTTGAGTTTTGTTTTTTTAGTTTCGTTGAAAAGTGCTAAAGAAAGGGAAAAAGAGGAAATTATACTCCATAAGTATCTTAAAAACTTAGAAAAAAAACCGCAAATCTATTGTTGTTGAAAAAACTTACATATGAACGTCGGAATTTTTGGCAATAGCGGGCGCCAAATTAAAAAAAAAGAAGAGAAAAAAATGTAGATGAACAATCATCAGGATTAAGCTAAAAACATATGGCACCGAAAAGTTTAAGAAGGTTTAGCTTTCCTTTGAAAGGATAGTTGACATTGGGAACCAACAAATTCTAAATTGTTGTTTTTTTTAAATTGTTTGTTTTGAAAGCGTTGTCAAATTCTATTAGTTTGTTTTTCTTATCTCCCAAGTGTAAAAATACCACAAATAACCATTGATAAATAAATGAAACCCAAAACGAACAGAAATTACAATAGATAACCTAGTCAAACTCAAAACGAGCGAAGATTAAAAGGAGTATGGCTGACAACCCCCATATCTTCTCAAGACCAGAACATAGTTTGCACTTCACTAAAAAAAAAAAAAAAATCAAAATAAAATCGTGTATTATCAGTTAATATGCATATTCTAATATTTATTCCTTATAGTCTTAATACTTCTTTATTGATTAAAGTCAAACAAGTGAAAATATTTAAAATGTATTTTGTATTGCTTTTACAACATCAAACTTGTTTCTTAACTTTTCTAACACCACATTAAATGTGAAACGGAATATACAGTTTATTCACGTGAAATCTAGCCACATTCACTGCTTTGTTTTTTGTTTTGTTTTTTCTATTAGACTGCCATAGTTTTTTCTTTGAAGATTATTTGACTTTATTTCTGCTCATTTTTGGTTTAATGAGACTTAATTTTCTTTGAAAAAGTTTCTGCCCATTAACAAATGCTATTTGTAAGTATTTAAATAATAAAAAAACAAGTTTTCAACTGAAAGTAAAGAGCAACATCAAAACCTAAAAAGAACATAAATTATTACGTATATGAAAGGATTGCCTCCTCCTCAAGATTTCGCTCTTTACGATAAAGTCTATTTTTATAGAATTTTAAAACAATGCTTATTATTCTAATTAACCGGTCATTGTGTTTTAGGAATCGTTCTTAAAGAATTAGGACAAAAAGTCAAAACTTTAGCGTAAAGAGCAAGGTCTTGTGGAGGGGACAACTCCTTTCATGTACTTAATAATTTATATTCGTTTCAAGTTTTGATGTTGCTCCTTATTTTCAGTTGAAAAAACTTTTTTTTTAATTTAATTTCTGATCTTTTTAAAATAATACCGGGATATCCGGCTCTCTCCATGAAAAATTCCGATATTTGTGTATTATACGCGACTCACTCGGGTTTATGCTGTGTAAAACCCGAGAACAGATGGGGGGGTTTAAGGTATATTGGGTCTGAATGTAAAATGTGTTAGGCACAATTATTCTGCATATTATGAAGTAAGAATTGTTTTCTGACTTCAAACTGTCCATATACTTTACCCCCCCACCCCCTCTTGTGCAAATGTATAGCCCAAATTATATATTTCCCGTCTATTTTGTCACTTGTCTTGTCTTGTCTCACGCTAAGCTGAAAGAAACTACCGAAGAAACCGGTTTGTCCTCGAGTTTTACACAGCGTAAACTTGAGTGAGTGGCATGTAATACACAAGTACCAAAATTCCTTCCGCCTAAGACAAAAAAACAAATCTCAAACAAAATCCTCAAATTTGGACAGCCTTATTATCCAAGGGGGGGGGGGGGTATTTTCCGCGGGGGGGGGGGGTGTTTTCCGGGGGGTAAATGCCGGCCAACCTCTGAAAGGTAACTTCAAAGGAATAGTGGAATGTCAAACTCGAAAGAATATTGAAATTTCTCTAAAAAATTTTGAATTTAACTTGCGCACTTTCCAATTTTCCAGAAAAACAATTTTGCGAAGGTCCAACCCAAAATTCGAAATTCGTTTTTTTTTTTTTTTTTTTTTTTTTTTTTTTTTTTTTTTTTTTTTTTTTTTTATATATATATTTTAACGCATCTTGCATTTTATCTGGTATTACAATGAAGTTTAAGTAAGAAGACCCTGATCTTACTTATACCGAATTACGTTTCAAGAGTCAGAAATTGATTTTCCTTAGCATCTTAGAGGCAACTTTTTTTCCTGAAAAATCTATATTTCTTTTTGTGAATTCAAAAAGACAGATATTATAATAACTGGAGCTTCCTGAAATACAATCCTTACAGGGATTCTTCCGTTTTGAAATGTTCATTTTTAGAAGACTACATTTTATCAAAGTAAAGCACCATAGAATCGTAGATAAACTTTTTAGAAACAAGATAAAGTTGAGTCCTTGCATAAGTTTATATTGTGTCTTTGATAAAAGCGAAAATTATGTGTCCTATGCATTTTTGTGAGAATTTTTTGGAAATCTAAAGTCATTTCGGTGACGGGTATTTTATTAATTATAAATTGAACAAATAGCTATCCTAGCTCTGAAAGGTAGCTTCTATGCCTAAGGAATAATGGTATGTCAAACTCGTTAGAATAAACTCACTTTGTTGACGGGTGTCCATCAATCACGGTCGATCCTTAGTAAAGTCATTAGGTTAAAAGCTTTAACCATCAAAAAACCCAAGGATGACAATTGGGGGGGGGGAGCAGGGTGGGCTTTCCCTAGTTAAGAAATAAAAAATACCCCGCCCCTCAATATTTTGTAAAATACCTGCATTTTCATGAATTTGTGCATCTGAAAGAATCTGTATTTATCAGGTATTGGTACTGGAGGGAAATGTGAATTCTGGCCCACTACTTCAACATTAGAAATGTTTAGGATATTTTGTAACTTCTCACCTTTTCTACATTTATTCAGAATTACGTGTTCCAATAACTTAGCTTTTCTATTATTCTTAAGTCCAATTTCCTTTTTTATTTCAAATGTCTAGTCTTGTAATTCAAAATTCGTACCAAGATTTGTGGGCAAAAGGCACTGATTTAGTATATCCCCTAGTCTGGTTAAATACAAGATATCTTTAACTTCTACTCAGAAATTTAAGTGATAACACATATAGCTAACGTCATCTTCTCCTTTGTTTTTAGATTACTTCACGATCTCGCATTTGCTCAAAAGAAGACTCGCATTGGCCAAATGGTTAATTTTGTAACTGCTAATCTTTTGCAATCTCGAAGTCGATTAAATTCGTCGTCAGAACTGGCACAATTGCTTGTGGTGCTTTCAGACGGCCGGGGTATCTTTAGTGAGGGAATAGAACCAGTTAAGCAAGCCATCCGAAGAGCCAAAGAAGCATCTATTTTTATGGTCTTTGTCATCATTGATAACCCAGAAAATAAGGTTGGTTCAGTCTTCTGATTAATGCACTTTTTTCTCAATCGGGTATTGGTATTCTCTTTTCTCATGGACCTTGAGAGGAATTTTACTTTTATATCCTTATTTTGTTTGTTTCTCCTTTTTTTGTATTTTTTACTCTTCAGATCTATGAGATAATAATAAAGTCATAAAGTGTGTGCATTAAAAAGAAAAAAAAAGTTTAAGAAATGTCTGTATAAGAGTACGAAAATAAAATTCAAGGAGAAGGCCTGGGGATCTTACAGTTATTTTCTGCTAACCCAGAGCTTCTTCTATGACCTGCAATTTTAATCTGTCTTTCTATTGCTATAAAATATATATTAGAGGGGGGGGGGTGTCATTGGAGTCCAGGATTGGCTCTCAGCAGCCTCGTAGCAAGACTAATTAAATATTCTCGAAAACACCATATGTGCTCTCGCTTTCTGGTGAGTTCAATGACATCCTATCTCAATTTAACTCTGTATTGCTATAAAAAGAGTAATAGGTGAGGGGGAGGGGATTTGTCTTTGGAGTCTAGTATTGGCTCTTGCAGCGCTGTAATAATTTTTTTTTTTATATTCTTGAAAGTGTCGTATGAACGTTCGTTTTCTGGTAGAAGGAGGGGGGGGGGGGTCTCCCCTTGCCCAGCATCTTGCAAACTTGGGATTTTTTACCATATAGCAGTATCAACCCTTTTATGCTTATTATCTTTTTTCAACTGAATTTGGTTTTAATTCTTAATTCGTTTTAATTATTTGATATTTTTTAAAATAATTTGCCCGTTTTTATCATTTTATGCATTAGATCTTATTTTAGAGTGTGTCTCCATTCTGCGAAGCTAAAATTTTTCTACGCTATCTGACAACCTAAACTGCTATTTAAGACTATAAAATTACGAAGAGAAATTAATTAAAGACAGGAGCAAATCAATAAAGATTTAATGATTAAAATTGGATGTAAGATCGGGGGAAATCTATCCAGCTCAAATCTCATGAAGTACAATTGGAGTTTGCATTTAGATCATGCCAAGCTGATTTTGATGTTCGCATTCAGTTTGAAATCCCACTAGTACTACTTCTACTACTACTAAAAACTCACCGCTGCACCAAGCCGCCTAAGGCCAACACAGCTACGCACGCTCCTCCTCTATCCCAATATATTCAAAGCCTCCCTCTTTACACCCTCCTAGGAAGTTCCCATTTCCCTTAAATCTTTCTTTATGACATCCTACCACCCCAACCGAGGACGAGCCGCTTTTCGTTTAGCCCTAGACGGTTGGCCGAAAAGGACAATCTTTGGCACTCTGCCATCGTTAATCCGCAGAATGTGCCCAAGTCATCTCAACCTCTCTCCCATTATAGCCCTAGAAAGCGGGACTGAACCTTATTTTTCGCTCAGCCTACTGTTTGTGAGACGGTCAGTCAGTCGGGTACCCAAAACCATACTTGACCACTGTCGTCACTGTAGCTTTAAATATCCTAATCTTGATAATTATTGATTTCGTAAGCCAGATATTATGAAAGTATAAAAATTAACCCTTGAACGCAAGCGAAAGCTCGCAGCTCTTGAAATACATTCATGCAAAAATAGTTGTATTTTTGCATCTCTACACAGAAATACCTCTGCAATAATATGTCTCTGGGAGAACTGACCATTAGATATTTCATATTTAATTTGAACTGATCTCTAGAAACATTGTTTTTTGCACTGCGGCTTGCATTCTCGTACACTTTGAGCCAAAACTAATGTTGATCATTTAATTGTTGATAGGAAATTCTTGGTGTATTGAATTATATCTTTTTCACTTACATGTTTGAAGCCTGAACAGATAATATCGAAAAAGAATAATAAACGCATTGTATGAAAACCTGTAAAGGGTTGTCTCATCATCAATATCATAGTTTAAAAGGGTTAATTTTCGACCAGGGAACTGTAAGAAGCTTAGACAGACTAATAATTGTCATTCTGACAGAGCAAATGACGTGGTGACGTGATGACCAAACAGCATTAGTTGTAAAATCAATCCGTTTGTTTTTACTAATTCCTAAACTTTAATTTCAACGACTCTTGATTTTTCTAGTCGTTAGGTATTACTGAACCCCATTCCAAAGTGTTGTGTGCAATATAAGAACTGTGTTGGTTACTTTTAAACTTAACATGGCTGAAAAACTGTGACCAACAAAAAGCATATTAAAATAAAACATTATATATGTATGATTTTTCGAATAGTATACGTTGCTTGAACGTATTCTTCTGACTCGAGTTAGAAGGTAAAATTGTATTATTTCTTTTCACTTCTGATACAAAACCTCACTGCTTAAAAAATAAATAAAAAGCTGTTTTAGACTTTAACTTATTTACCGGTTTCATACCAGTATCTTTGTAATGTTACCAAAAAATGCGTTTTTAACATTTTGGAATTTCTAACTTATTTCTTATTGATTTCAGGATTCCATATTAGATATTCGTCAGCCAATTTTTGAAGAAGGTCGATTAAAGGAAATCCGAAATTATATGGACCAATTCCCATTTCCCTATTATCTGATACTAAGGGATATCAATTCGTTACCGGTGGTGCTAAGTGATGCCCTAAGGCAGTGGTTTGAATTGGTTACAAGTCAAGACTAGTGGAGCTTCGGTTAAGCAAAGGTTAAATGAAGATCTATCAAAACTTTAATAGTGTCTTGAAACTTCTTTACCTGGCCTCGTTATTTGTAATAAATGTTTACAGTTTATGTTTTGTGTTTGACTTTCCTTGTCTACCTTTATGTCTGCAAATTAATTTCGGAAAGTAGGCTTAGCGACAGTAGCATATCAAAATAAGAATTTCTGATTGCTTAGCTGTGCGAATTAGATGTTGTACATGTATTAAGGCCAAAACTGGAAAGCCATATCCAGAAAGTATCACTTTTTGGCATGAGACAGACGGGATCCGCCTATCCCAACCCCCTTCCCCCTCACTTTAAATGGTTATGTGTTATTACTAAATGAGTCATGGCTAAGAAGAAATTGAGACTGATTGGCCCTTGAAAAGGCCAAAACCGGCTGCTATTTCTATTCAACTACTTCATATAGATTTTATACTTACAAAATGAAAATAGGCTAATATCATGATGCCAAACAGCTGTCGCCCTTTTTATGTTTCTCTTGTATAGTAACCACTAGGCTGCCATCTGATTTTCAAAATATTCATATAGGGCTCAGAAGTGAAGGGGGGTTTATTGAAGTGAAATAAACAAAACCACTGCGAAGAACGCTATTGGCTGTATCGTCACAGTCAATTCTAAGAAGTGCGCGAATATCAGCAACGCAATGTGTCAATTGCTGCTTGCCTGCCAAACTCTTGCATCAAACATGTACTTCTGCTCCTCTATTCTAAGCTATTCTTTTATATTTTTAAATTTCCTACCATGCATGTCCTTTGCTACTGTGACCTTTTAGATCTCTTGTATTCCTTCCCAGCCTGTTCTTCCAGGACCTTTCCTATTTCTGCGCAATCATGACTTTCCGTCAGGGTATGGTAATGGATTCTTTGTTCTTACTTAGGGATTGTCATAATAAAAACAGCTTTAAGAATAACGAGTTGCTTTCACATTTACGGATATGAATTCTACGTTTTCAAAAAATGTAATATGTTTTTGAGCCATAGGATGAAAATACTCGTAAAATTATGTAAATGGTAATTTTCGACATTACAAGATCATTTCCTTGTCACGATTATAAGTCAGATGAGACTTGATATTAACGCTCTGTTATACTCGAGAAAGTTTCGCATTCAGAACTACAACGCTGTCGCAGTATCAATGATCTTTTAAAAGGAGTTCTTAGATTTAAGGCCCTTTGTTTTCCAGAGAAACTACCTATGGACTGATTTGGGCACCCGACTGACTGACCCTATTTCAAACAATAGGCTCTATGAAAAGTGTGGTTCAATCCCGCTTTCTAGGGTGATAATGAGAGAAAGATGAGATGGTTAGGGAACGTTTTGCGGATGAAGGATGACAGATTGCCAAAGATAGTGTTTTTGGGCCAACCGTCTAGAGCTAAATGGAAAGCAGGTGGGTCCGCGGTTGGGGTAAGAGGATGTCTTAAAGAAGGACTTAAGGAAATGGGAACATCCTTGGAGGGTGTAAAGAGGAAGGTTTTGAATAGAATTGTGATGGAGGAGAACCGTGCGTAGCTGTATTGGCCTCAGGCGGCTTTGTGCTGCGGTAAGGTTGTTAGTAGTAGCAGTAGTAATTTTGTTGCCTGCTCTAATAGATAAATAATGTAGAAGAGGATATAATGACATACAATGTGGTATAGAGAAACAAATGACAAAGTTGATATTCAATACAATAATTTAAATACCTGAAGAGAATAAAAAATTTAGAAAAAAAAAATATTTTCACGGGAATCATCTATTTTTCTAGAAGAAGGCACATTCGTTTGCTTTAAATGTATTTTTATTAATGACAAGATGATCAGGGCTTGGTTAGAATTCAGAACTTTTTTTCTTTTATGAAAAATAATGAACCCTTTTGCGCGCTTCTGGAAAGACTACTTTTTTTCTCAATGTAAAGTAAAATTTTAATAACCTAAACTTCTCAAATACCCTGAATGTTTAATTCAGGTTTCTATACTTAACTATTATTTCACTGTTAGATTATGTTCTTGTTTTGCTTTTTTTTTACTTTTTTTACTGATACTATCCTACCTTATCTAATACGCTTACTACGTATTACTGCGTTTACTGATACGAACCTCTCAAATGAGTTTCCCGTGCTCTGGTCTCATTTTTAAAAACATTGTTTCAAAAGAACAAGAACTTTTCCCAGCCCATGTTTTTCCCTGGTCATTTAGTATGGACGGAATGGTCGCAGAAACTTGAAAGGGGTCTTATTCAATTGGAAAATATGAGGGTGTGATGATCGTGGAGGGCTACGAGCCTCTATGTAATTCTCCCTGGCATCGGATCAAAATTTCTTGATAACGATTTTACTAAAAAAAAAATGTCGAAGAGTCCAATAAATATGTTTTTGGGGAAGGCATGACCCTTATAGGCTCAGGGACAAAGGCCCTAAATTGTGAAAATTGGTAATACCTTACAGATAGGTTTTATAGCGTAATAATTAGAAGATGTTTGGTCATGGCTGTTTGGCCAGGGTCGTCAATTTTGGGAGTTAAATAAAAGTTCAAATAGGGATGAAATCCTTTAAATAGACAGTGATTTTCACAAACAGTGATAAAATTTCACAAAAAAACACTAGATATTTCGGTCACATATGCAGTGACCGTCATCAGTAGAAAAACTGTAGTAAAACTACTGATGACTGTCATTGCATATGTGACCGAAATATCTAGTATTTTTTTGTGAAATTTGATCACTGTTTGCGAAAATCACTGTCTATTAATATCCCTATTTGAGCTTTTATTTATCGTCATGGAAAGGCAGTGTGGTCTTCGAAATTATCTACATTTTTGGGAGAAGGCGGGGGGAATTATCCCCTAGATTTTTTCGCCTCCACCCTGGATTTTGAAAAAATAACCTTTTTATTGAGAAAATCGAAAACAGCAACATTGCCCCCACCCCTAGATTTTTGAAACATAAAATTTTTGTATCTTCATTTTTGAAATTGGAAAAATAATCCTTCCTCTCCCCTTCCTACATTTTTTTTTTGAATTGATCTCCTGGGTTTGACTGACTTGGAACTTTCAGGGATCGTTCCCTAGGCCAATAGGGCATATATTTTGTTTTAACAGAGTGTTATGGTTTCTGGAAACGGGCCAAAAGACTGTTTTTCCGTGATCGGTTTGAAAGTTACAGTTGCATATTTCTGGGCCAAAGAGAATTTAATATATCAAAACATATTTGAGGACACAAGTTCCCTAAAAGAGGGCCCTAGGACTTCTTTTCTTTCAATTTGAAACTTATGTCCTTGAATCCTTGGGTCACGGGAAATCCAATGCAAAAGAAAAAATAGAAAAAAAGGTAACTCCGAACGACTCGAAGGGTACTCCTGTATGTTGCAGCGCCATGGAGGCCCTAGTTCGTAAAACAAGCTAAGGTGAGAGGCAAGGGTCCCAGGAAAGTGGGACTTGAAAATAAGCCTTTTCTATTTAGCTTAACGTTGTTTTCTCATCGGCTAAAATCTAATAAAGTTTGGGAGATGGGCTCCCAAAAAGTGAGATCCAAAGATGAACAAAAAATATTTTGTTTCTCAGTTTGAAACTTATTTTCCTGAAAATGTGCGCCAAAGAATCTTTTCCGAGCGACTTGAAACTTTCATTCCACAAGTTCTTGGGCAAAGAGTTAGTACGCCACTTGTCCCAGTGTGTGAAAGTGGAAGGTCTAAACTGAATGAAGCGGAGAAGTTATGACCTCTAGGGCTTTCAATGGGGGAGGGGAGGGGCAAATACCTCTATGTTGTGAAATATACATTTTCTTTAGTATTTTAATAAAAAAAAAATACTTTTTTGGTATTTCCCTTGAAAAAAGACGAAAAACCACAGAATTACCCCCTATGTTTTTATGCTTTGACGCCCCTGATGTCCACCAGCTGCTCACTTTAGGCATGGGCAGAGTTGCCATCCAATGAAAAAAAATCACTAGATTCTTGAAAAATATCACTAAATCAGCACATAAATCACTAGATTATTGACTATGAATCCCTAGAATTATAATAATTTTTATCATTGTTATTAATAATTGTTTTGTTTCTTTACCATGTTCTACGCAGGCGCACCTGCAGGAAGAGTGTAAACGTATCCCCCTAGATGTGGAAAAATACCTTTAGATTGATGTTTTGTTTTTCTCAAGCGAAAATTACCCTTGAAATTTTGAAAAGTGCCTTTTTGCATCTTTATGCAGAGAATAGAACGAAATCCTTGCTTCCTCCCTGTATTTTCCTGAATTGGTACCCTTGGCGTATACCCTGATCACGCAAAATTGGTTATCGGCGATCTAATCGAAACCTTTGCTTTTTCTTTTTAATTTTCTTTCTTTGTCGATCCAAAACTCCAGTTTTTCCCCAAAAATATATAGAAACTATCTTCTTTTTATTCTAGTTGAGCTAATTTAATTACTGGGGCACCAGCAACAATTTTGAAAATGGCCTTTTTATATTTTCATGGAAAAAAATGTGTCCCACCTTTTACAAATTTCGATAAGCATCGGTCTTATTGCTTCTTTCACAAAAAAAGAGGTTCTTGTTAATTATACGGAACACACCCAAGAAATAAAGTTATGTTAATCCTAATTAAATATGTCAAAATATGATGAAAATATAATACTTTATTTTATATAATAACATAATTTGGGCTATATATTTGCACATTAGGGGAGTGTGGGGGTAAAGTAACTTAGCCTAACCCTACCCCACCCTCCTAATGTGCAAATATATAGCCCAAGTTATACAACTCCAATGTATTCTGTCACCGGTTTTTTGTGGCTATGAAACTAGTTTTCATTGATCATAGGTTATCCTTAGCATACTTTCATCCCCTGACCTATCCTCAGGGGCTGCGTGGGTCATGTTAAATATGAAGGTATAGTTTTGGAACCTTTCAACTATGCTAAACAAAATGGCTATCTCAAACTTTTGATCGGACAATTTTTGGGTGAAAAAGAGACGTGGGAGGGAGGCTAGTAGCCATCCAATCTTTTTGGTCAAATAAAAGGGACACCAGAAATTTTACTTTCCGTTCAAATGAGCCCTCTCCCGCTGTTCTAGGACCGTTGGTTCGATACGATCATCCCTGGGGAAAAAAACAATTAAACATGCATCCGTAATTTTTCTTCTGGCAAATAATACAAAATTCAACACTGTTGCAGATAGGGGCTTGAAATCTCTACATTAGGGTTATCTGATACGCCGAATCTAATGGTTTCATTTTTATTTAAATTCTTTGACTTTTAGTGAGTGTTTCCTTCCTCTTTCAAAAATCAGGCAAATTTTCACAGTTTCTTAGCCTTTTATAAGTAAAACTAAGCTTAATGAATCTTATATATTTGGAATCAACATAATAAGCCGACGATATATCGATTGATATCAAAATTCCGTTTCTAGAGTTTCGGTTACTATTCAGCCTTGTTGCTCCATTATTACAGTTCGTTACCACAAACTGTTTGATACGTTAGCACATAAATCCAAAAACTTAAAGAATAGGAAGTTATCTGTGCTTATTTGGTGTTTCAATTACAAATAAGAGAATTTGGAGAATTATTGGAGCCTCAATTAGATATTAGAAGTAAAGATTAAAATCATTAGACAATTTTCAGAGTAGATACTCCATCCCCCCTTACTCCCAACCGACTTCAATCGTCAAACTGCAATCGATTAATTCTATCTATCATGTAGATATTCTATCAATTCTATCATGTAGAGGGTGTATTTATATCCACCATTCACCCCACCTTCAATGGTTTTACCAGAAGAAAATCTAATTTAGAACTGATAGATTACAGAGAGAAAAAAGAACATAAATAAGGAGAAAAAAATTCGACCTGAGCAAATGTTGTGAAATGGGAAAGATAAGAACATTTTTGCAATTTTGCGATTAACTAGATTCGCCTATTATCTCGATGACAACGCTGCGCGGTCTTCTGATATCGACATATGGTGGAAAATTAGAAGTTTCAAAGGAGTTATATTTGCATAAATGCTAATCAGGAACATATTAGGAATTGTAGTGAATCACTATTTTCTGTCTTTTTTAACTAGCTTCTTGTATGTTTTATTCGATTGAATTATGAGTCTAAACGCTATATCGGGAAAAATCACTAGATTTAGGAAAAAATCACTAGTCTTAGAGCAAAAATCACTATAAATTACTAGCTAGAAGAAAATCACTAGACAACATAAAAAATCACTAGAAATAGTGATAAATCACTAGGGGTTGCAAGCATGTGCATGGGGGGATGGCTGGCTGGCAATTGACTGGTTTCCTCAAAAAGTTTAGATGTAACAAATTGCACAAAATTAGATGGCGACCACGCCAATTTAGAGGGGGAGGAGTCTCCTCTAGATCCATTTGTATGACAAGCTTGTGTAGTGTTCTGTGGTGTTTAATGATTTCTGATTTTCCTACTAAAATGTTGAAGCCTTTCCATTTTTACGTATTAATCCGTACCTATTTGAAAAACTGTGGTTATTAAATTATTATGGAATTGAGTCGATCTACAAATTGTTTCTTGGCAAAAAATGTAACCTAAAACTTAGAAAAAAGAAGATTATTCATTCGCTGAGGTATATGAAAATTTTGAGCAGGACAATTGAAAAAAAAAATGTACTAAAAATATATATGGCGATCCTTAAACTCTTCTTTTTTTATTCCCAAATTTCTTTTAATTTCTTTTTTCCAATGAATAAATTATTGAAAATAAAAAAGAATTTACTTTTAAAATAGTTGATAAAATTTACATTATAGTACACAGCCAGCAATTATACTTGTAGGACGGGGCTAGGGAGTAATCCGTGGAGTTCTTTTTTCCAATTTTCAAAACAACTGCTAGGACTTGTTTCACACATTCGCATTGGCGCTAGAATGATGAAACAAGCAGGCTGGGAGGCAGGAGTGGGGAGGCTATGAGCATTTTTCTCAGGCCTCAGTCTCGGCTATCGATGATTCTAATCCTGAAAATAGCCTTTACAAGAAAAACTGCCTATAATGAGCCAAAAAGCGAATCCAAGGATTGCCATGTACGTTTTCAAAAGAAGTGTTATCCAAACCTCTAACTGAAATATTCTTCTCCCAGAACGAATAAACTGAGGTTTCATTTTTCCTTCGAAGTTTTAGGCCAATTTAAAGTCACAGGTCTTAGGTCACTAATATTAGTTCCATTTTTTATTGATATTTAAATCTAATAGACTTAATAGCTTCTCAAAAGGCTCAAGATATATCGCTTTGCTATAATCTCTTTTTTAATGAAGGATATCTAAATGCTTGGGATGTTAAATATAAAATATGGATAATTCTGTGACATATAAAGCAGCAACTTTCAGCCTCTATGCAAAGTTCATTTTAGTTCTTGGGCTTGGATTTTTTTTTGCGATAAATTTTCATTGATCATTTTTATGCTTGATTGGTGTTTCTTTTCCTGCTGTATTATTTCTTTTGCTTTTTCTGTTCTTTTCGACATATGAAGTGAATTCGGCTCTATTAGAGCTTCTGATAGCCTTTTGAAAATAAATATTATCTTATCTTATACATACATTCCTCTTATCTTTACTCACAACTCAGCCAGGGGGCTTCTGGTGTGCACGGATCTTCAAGTGAATAGCCCCTTGCAGCATCTACTTCCTCCGTTGCTTTACTGGGAATCTGATAACATCTAAGCTTTTTTAAACAAATGTACTCACTTGCTTTGTCCTTATTTTTAAAACCCATAGTACCTTTACTTAAACGTTTGGAACAAATTTTGCTTCAAAACCAGGTTATCAATCCAAACTATTCCGTTATTCCTCAAAATTCCCCAGCTTTTGATTGGTTTTTATTGCGTAAGCGGACTTGCGAGACAACCGGTGCTGACAGGCGAAAATTATGCAATATTGTCTTATAAATTTGCATGGAACTTGACAGAATTGCTAGGAGCTCATTTAAGTTCAGTCAGAAAGGATTTTGTTTGCTGCTATCTTTAGATTTTGCTTTAGATGCTGTTGTGAGACCTTTCAAGTTTCAATCAGGTAAAGGAAGACAACTCAGGCCTAGCCCAATATTTTAGCAATAGAGACCACTGCTAGGAAACAGAAGAGTCGCCTACTCTTTTGCATAAAAAATTTAGCAATCAATTTGTCAAATAGTTCCTGAAACTGATCATAATTTTGTTACTACTTTTTAGTGATTGTGCTGAATTTTGTGCATCACAAATTAGATGGCATATATTGAGCAATAGTTATAAAATAGTGAAATATGATCTATTTAAGAATTTTGAAAAATCTTAACCGTTTCTCTAATGTTGTCAGACACAGCCAAATTCTTCCTGTATGACTCATTTGAACACTATTTTTTAGGGTAGCTCAATTTAGGTAGCATATTATTATGGATATAGGAAGGGTAAAGCAAAGGAATCTCATCAGGAGATGCATCCTGGCTCCAAGTAAGAATATCTAGGCCTACAACTAACAAGGCCACTTGTTGCAGCACCAATTTAACAGTGGTGTCAATCAGTGGCGGATCCAGAGGGGGGGTGCCCCCTAATGTAGTCTAAAGTAGTGTAATTTACTTAAGTAACACAAGTTTGCATTAATTAAACTTGGTCCTAGCCTAATGTAAGTTTAACAGATCAACCTATTTTGCCCCCCCCTTAAAAAAATCCTGGATCTGCCCCCTGGCATCAATTTACAAAAATATTGAGGGTAGTGGAAAAAAAGCATTTTTCAAAATGCAGTTTTTTTTATGAAAATACCAAAAAAGACTTTTGTGGTTACACTAGAGAGCTCTTCTGAAGGGAATACTAAAATATGAAAAAGATGTTATCATTTGATTCTTCATTTTATGCTCTCCAAAAGTTGAAAGAATACTTTTGACAATGCACATCCTGCTCCCCCCCCCCATTGATGCTCCCAGATGTAGCCCTGAATAATATACTTCTCCAATTTTTTTTCCATATCTTGGTGCTTTGTATTTCTTTTTTAATGAGAAGCAGTATCTTGACCTGTCAAAAGCATTAGCCTAAGCCTATCTGATGAAAAAAGAATTATGGTAGCCTAAGATAAGTTTGATACAAATATTATTTTGAAATGGGTACACTAATGAAAGGAAACATGATAGCCTAATCTGATTAGCAATAAATGATTTTATTGTTTTATGTTTTCTTTTAGTCTTGCATATATCAATGGGCTATATCTAGGACTATCAAATAACCTACTGCTGACACAGCTGTACAAGTTTCTCTATCCTATTCTGTTCAATATGTCACTCTTTACTTCCTCTATTGAAGTTTGAATTTTCTTAAAATCCTTTCTAAAAACCTCTTTGCATCCCATTTGAGACATCCTGCTCTTCATTGATCCTATATTGATGCCTAAAAGCTTGTGTTTTTGTAATCTGTTATCCTTCACCAGTAAAATGACCTAAACCATCTTAATCTTTGTTTTTTTTATTAAATTAAAAAAAGGATTTCTACAAAACAAGTTTTTTAAAGAAAAGTAAAGAGCTCCACTAAGCCAAAAATGAGCAGAAATAAAGTCAAATAGCTTTCCAAGTGTAAAACTACCACAAACCACCATCAATAAATAAAAAACTCAAAACAAATAGAAATTACAATGAATAACTAAGTCAAACTTGAAACAGGCAAAAATTAATATGAGTAGGGCTGACAACCCCCATGCCTTCAGAACATAATTTGCAGTTTACTGGGAAAAACAAAAAACAAATGACCAAGGATTAACAGTTTAATATTCATATACTGATCTTAAAGTTTTAATAATTTTTCATTCATTAAAGTAAAAAAAATGAAAACATTTTAAATGTATTTTATTATTGTATTGTGTTAGTGTGTGTGTGTGTGCAGTGTATTGTGTTTTGTCAGATTTCAAGCCATAGGCTATTAGGATTTTTTTGCAAATTCTTTAAAACCTTATAAACTAGGATTTAGGAAAGGTGTGATGCTAAAAACAATCCTTGGGGTTCTTATATAGTAAGTGTTTCTCTGAAGGTTCCATTCTTATTAAGATAATCTAAGATCAATGCTCTTGGAGAGAAGAGGCAGTTAAATAGCCTACCTCAAAAGATGTTCTCAAGGCATAATTTAGACTCTAAATCCATTCTTGGAAGTTTCAGTCACCAAACTCAGCTACTTTCTAAGAATCTGAAAAGCCCATTGTCTATAATTTTACCATAGCTGAAAATACTTCCTAGTTTGTGAATTTAAACAGACCTAGTCCTATAAATTGCTAATCTTTTGAGTTTTAGTAAACAGGATTCACATTTCCTTTCCTGGAGTTTCTGATATTAGGTAAATAATCTCTTAGTCTGTACAACTTCATTCCAGACATGAGTACAACCACTCTGTGTTATGGCTAGGATTATTCTTATTGTGGTATTGGTAAATGATATACTACATTTCACTTCTCTGTGACTATTTTACTTAGAACTGTGAGCCATTTCATGATTTTTAATGATTACTAGAAAAAAAACTTTTTATGAAGGCTTCCAAGGCAAAACCAAAACATGTCTAGATTTAAACAATAGGTACTATATATATATCACATATGCTGATACTTTAAAAATTGGTTTAGTTTGTTAAAAGTGTTGTTATGGAAAATGATGCCAATATAGCATATATTAGAGGCTATACAGAGTAACATGTGAAATTACTTTAATTTTTCTTTTGTATACTATATGAGTTTGATTAAATATTGAAGAACCAATTTTCTGAGAGCCAAGTATTTAACCTACCATACTTAAACAACAACCAGTTTACAGTAAGTTCTATAGAGTTAGCTTTTGCTGCATTGCTAAGTTATTGAGCTGGGTGAATATACATATTGGGAACAGATCTTCAGCCCAAACTAAGAATCCAGTAAGGTATTTCCAAGTTCTTACCTCCATTTCTTTCCTTCTTTCAGTGCACTGACTTTATGAACTAGGAATGCCTTTTTGTGCTAGGTGAATAAAGCCTTCAGGAATGGATTCATTGGCCAAATTTGGGCATAGAAAGGTGCTTTGGCTTGACGCATCTATTTTTTCATACTTGTAAGGATTGAGAAATGCTATGAAAACAAACACCTTTCTTAATACAGATTTTGCTTAGAATCATACTCAACTCATAGGAACTGCTTTGCCAAGGGAAATGTTCAAGAGAAATAGGTTCTAAGCCAAACTGAAACATCATTTGTGTAAGTTAAGAGCCCAGAAACACTTTCCTGGATCCAAATGGGCTGTAGGCTCATTCTTGAAAGTTTCATTCCTCTGCTATTCAACTCTCCCTGAAGTGATGCCATGCTAGAGTTTTATGTTATATGTAAAACCATATTCAAATCCAAAGAATATCTATGAAATGGCAGGTAATACTTTGGTAATATTTGATTGGAAAAAGTTATTATTAAGATATAAGTATATTGCCTTAATGAATAATATTTCATTGCCCTAATGCAGACATTTTCAACACATAAGACCCTTAGTTATTTTTTTTTAGAAAGTGAACTGGGTGTCCTGCATTAATTGAGACATAATTAAAATTTTGATGTGTGGTTAATTTCTAGTCAAGGATACTCAGAGCTTGCAGTCAGTGGTGGATCCAGGTGGTCGGGGGGGGGGGGGGGGGGGGTAGGGCGAGGGGGCGCGCGCCGCCTAGCATAGTCTAAAGTAGTGTAATTTACTTAGTTAACCCAAGTTTGCGTTAATTAAACTTGCTCCTAATGCAAATTAATTGGATCAACTTATTTTGCCCCCCCCCCAAAAAAAAAAAATCCTGGATCTGCCTCTGCTTGCAGAACTCACCATATGACAAATAAGTAAACATTTTTAGTAGATTACTATTTTGCAATCAGAGGTATTATTATATATAGCAGGCAAGATGGGGGGGGGGGATTTCTTTTAGTTATATATTAAGAATGAAACAATTAAAAACTGAATATATAAAAAAAAATCATGTTAAAGAAGTCTTGTACCCTGAGACTGGTCTTTCGGCATGCCCAAATGTCTGCATTGCTGATTATATAAAGGCTATGGGAGTTAAATTTTGTCTTCCCAATATGAGTTAGGGGCATCCTAAAATGGGATTTGAGCTACACCACTGGGGTTGCAAGTTTTTTCACAGATGGGGTGTTTTAATACCTTTCTGAAATATGAATCATACAGGATTTTTTATGTGTATGCCTATAATTTGAGGGCTGACAGGTAGGCCTTTAGAGCCTTGCTTCCTTGTACATCTCCTTTATCAAAACTTAACTCATCACCAATATCAATAACAAAATTTCAACTCACAATCAACCAGTGATTATTTAAAGAATGGTTATAAGTGAGTAATTATTAGTCAATAATATTATTTATGTCATAGAAGGAATGCCTTAAATCTAAACTCATAAGGTATACATTTTACAAATTGTATCAATATCCTCCAGAATCATCAATTCAGGGTTTCTGAAAGTATGAGATATAATGAGCACATTTCACAAAAGGTGTTTGATTTCCACCAAATGTGGCATTTGAGGATTTTTGAGAATACTGACTATGGTACAAATCTGAGGCTAACATTGCAAAATGTGCTGAAACTCTAAACACAGAGGTTATGTTATTCCAGGTTGAACATCAGAGCTGTTGAAGGAAGTTGAATGTGTATGAAAAGGAACAGTAAAGTTTGGCCCTGGAGATACAGGGGGATATTCTGTTCTTTTCAGTCTCCTTTTTTAAGCTATAAACAGCCAAACCTAATGAGTATAAACAGCCAAGCCTATTTGCCCAAGTTCCCCTTGCAGGTCTCTGTGATAGTGGCTAAAATTTCAAAATTAAAATTTTAGTCAGTGCAGCCGAAACTTTTACTCAGAACAGCCAAAAATTTCACAAAATGGGCCTTTGGGGGCAACTATGACCAGTGTTTTTTTTTGGGGGGGGGGATAAGGGCCCCAAATTATACAAAATGAGTAATAAAATATATTAATTTTCCATGGACAATTTTTTTATATAAAAAGGTGGACATGATACACCTTGTTGAAGTCAGTTTCTTACAAAGACTTATTATCTGTAAGATAGAAGTTGGACTATATGCCTCATTTTGCACACACAGGCATATGTTATCTCCTTCAACTAATGGCAATTAATAGAGTATTAGGGAATGGTTCTTAAACACGATTTGTGTGCTATGTACTTAGTGTGTTTTTGGTTTAAGACAATCAGTACTGCAATGTTAATGACTTGAGATTTAATCATTAAACTTAAGTAATGTCTACTTGTTTATGAGTCACAACTTTCATGAGCACAACATATTAACATATGCAAAATTTGGCTTCACAGTGATTCAAACCCTATTTTTGAAGTATTTTCGATATAAGACAGTCATGCTCTGATCTGCAAAATATTTAATGATTGGTGTTTAATAATTAATAGTCCCTAAATAGTCTCTTAATGATCACAAGTTAGGCCGAAACTGTATAATATGTCTAAATATGCACAGCGGAAGTGAGGAGCGTTAGAGTGGACGCAGACCAAATAAATCTGCTTAAGGCCTTCTAGTCATGTAGACTGAAATCCTTCAATGACTCAGATTTCAACATGGTGAGAAATGTCATCCATTTGTGAAATAAGTACTAAATGTCATTTTAGGCTATTTGGGACATCTATGTTATTCTTTGATTCTATTGTATTTGTCATACTGATAACAATGGCAATGACTAATTAAGGTTGAATCAAGAAAAATCTTTGGGATCATGGTTTGACTGTTCTAAACCAAAACACACTAAGCACACACATTTCCCAAATGGTATTTCATTCCCGCCAAAAGTGATTCACAAAGACTTATAAACCTGCTGGTTACAAATACAAATATGGGGTAATATTGCACTACAAATGTCCAAAATCAAAACAAGCTAAGCACATAGTTCACAAATGATGGAGGACATGTCAAACCTTGCTGAAATCTGAGTAATTAAGTATTTTCAGTCTTCATTAAATAGGGTTTGATCATTCAGAGACTGTTTAGGTTATGGTTGTTTGCAGTTAAATGTCCACCATTTAAAATATTTAATATCACAGCATAACTTTCCAAGTATAAAAAAAAAATCAAATACATATTTCAGAAATAGTGTTGCATTACCAATCAAAATTGATTTGTATAGTGTTTCTGAGGCTGCTGAACATAAATATGAGGCTAATGTTGAAATAAAGGCATCTAAATAAAAAGACTTAAAATAGAATTTCCACAATGGTGATCATGTCAAACCTTGCTGAAATATGAGTAATGCAAGGTTACATTAATAGGCTGCTAGTAACACCCCAGACAATGTTCTAGGAAAATTAACTTGAGTCAAAATGTAATTGTGTTTCATAAAACAGCTTTCACTATTTGTAGTTTCCCACTAAATAGAGACCCAAAGTACCTTCATTAAGCCTTTAATGAATTCAAAGGAAAGACAAGGAAAGAATATAACTTCTAACAAATTTTGACAATGTGTGTTGTTTCAATATTTACATTTAGTTTCCCATAAACAGCTCTTGCTATTGAAGTTTGTTATTGCTTTTATTTTATTTATTCCCAGCATTCTTTGTCAGAACTCGAGAAATGTTGCGAAATAAAACCGTGTATTGAAATATGAACTGATTTTGAGAGTAAAATATTTTTAAGAGATCCACTGATAAATCTACCAAGCAGATACTGGCAACCAACAATCTTTGGTTGGAGGTTTGTCATGCAGCACAAAAATGTTAGCTCTTTAATTGCTCCAAGTATAGGGTATGGCAAGTCAAAGGTAAGATTTGTCCATTCCCTAAATATGTCCTTCTTTTAATAATGCATGACTCTTCTTTCAGTAGATGGCAGCTAGTACTCATATAAGCAACTTGACAACTGAAAAGTTGGATGATGATAAAAAAGCATCCTACGATTTGGACACTATGTTGGAGCCAAATTTCCATGTTGCAGAATCTGTTTTAAAAGATCTAGTCTCCTCCGAATTGGCAACTAGTTATTTCATCGAGGTAAATCTTCTTCTTAACTTTTTATTGGATTAGCTATTGTTGTGTTGGTAAATTTACACCCTTATTAAAAGTACAAGATAGTGTATTAAACATTGCACTTCAACGCCATGAACTTAATACAAATTGATTTGCAGAATCTAAGAATGTGAAAGGGCTGGTTTCTTTCGTTATTGTTTTAAAGTAGTAAGACTGGTCCTTTTTTTTGTTGAAAGCTGGAGGTGGATATTTTAGTTTTTTCCTCATTCAGCGTAATTTGAACAGTCACTGAGGATTGATACACTCTTATCTTCCCCATTCAAAATCCAAAGACAACAGTATCTCTCTTTGCAAAAAGGTAATATTGATATCTTTGTTTTTGTCTCACTGTTCTATTGTGGAAAGGCAAATAGAAAAATTTTGAAACCATGAATGTCTGTGCATTGTCTTTGCAATCTAGTTGAAGAAAAAAATCTACAACTAATTCAGGAAGCCTTGTTTTAGGTTTAGAAGTATTACTGTCTCTAACAGTCCATTTTGTATTATTAGTGTAAAGTTAAGTAGAAGGAAGAAACATGAGCAATTTGATTGTCAATGGGAAATTACATTATTTTTAAACTGTTTTCTGTAAGAGATAGACCAAAGACTCTGAAAACTGGAAAGCATGAATAAAAAGAATATTAAAAGCTTCCTGTGCTATGGATTTTTATGGATGATATTAATATAAAAAAAGCTGACCTACTTGCCTCTTACAGCTACTAGGATTAATATAATGCAGGAAATATCAAAGTTGTTAGTTCTATTCTTCATATTATTGGCTGTCCATGACACTCATTGCACTGTAATTTGTTTTCCCTTCGAAGCGCTAGAGGGCAGGGTTATTTAATAAAATGGATTTGATTTGAGTTCTGTGTTTTTACATGTGTCTGTGCTAGCAAGACTGGAAACTTGAGCTTGTCTCCTTTTTATATAGAAAAATCACTTGCAGCGTTTTCACTGGATAAACCACTAAAGTATCTCAGGAAAATCCAGCTTTGTAATTTGACATCACTTGACAATTTTGTTTGCATTCAGACATAAGGGATAATATACTGTTTTGTAATATGCTTTATATTTCAAAAGGTTTGTAATTTTAGGGAGATTTGTAAGGCTGCTCCAAGACTTAATTTGAGTAAAATACCTGTATAGTTTTTTTTTTAGTTTAAAGTTACAATTAGTGTTGCTAAAAATAATTCTGAATGGTAACATTGCCTGATCAGAAATTAGAGTAAAGAAAAAATATGAGAAATGGTAGGATAACAACAAAATAAGACGGTAAAATTATTTAACATGTGTAATTAATAAGGTGGTTTAAAACATAATTTCTGTGATTCATTTGATCGGTCATTTTAATAAAATCGAGCTGCTTTGCATTTGAATATCAATTCAATGGTTGAAGGTAAGAATAAAATCTATTTTTGCAAAATAATCTTCAACCACGGGGGTTATAGAGCATATAAACATGTCACTGAAGAAGAAATAGAAAAAATGATGTCATTTAAGCTGTCGAAGGCCCTAGCCGCCATGCGAATTGCATGAGGGGAGACGGTGAAAATTTCACAAAGCAAGCTTTGACTAGTAGTTTCTATTCATATCAAACCTGTTAATTATCACTTTTTTAAATTAGGTTGTGACTTCCAAGGACATGCTTCAATTTTCTATGTTAAACAAATTTAACACTTATTATTGTCATATTATTTTATTCAAATTAATACTGTATTATATTTCATTTCAGAAAAAAGTGAGAGAGTTTTGCCAGTTGTACAGATCTTTTTCTGATGACCAAAAAGGAGCATTATTAGTTACTTTGTGCAGAAACTTTGGACTCGAGCATAAGAAAGTGATGTCAGCTGCAGAAAACCTTCTTCAAGAAAAGGTAATTAATTACTTGCACCTCCTGTGTATTTTATCACGTTGCTCATGATTGTTTTTTCCACAAATTTATATAAATTTAAATCATATTTTTTTCATTTAAAGAGAATTTGTCGTTCTATACATGTCACCATTAATAACCCAATGACAAGATGAATCAATAAACTTCAGTTCAATTCTTTGTTAATTTAAGAGCATTCTATTAACTTTTAATGCCCATATTTTAATATTTTTTTGTTCTGCGATTCCTATGCGTTGTATAGTTTTGTCTTTGGGTGAAGCTTCTTTTACCCATTTAAAAAACGAACTTTTTTCATACAATTGTATATACATGTACATACAATGTATCTACATTTGTAAATACATTGTATTTACATGTACAATTGTATATAGCGTACACACATGTAGATTTGTTGATGCTGGTTTTTTTTATATACATGTATATACATTGTATATACATGTACAATTGTATATAGCGTACACACATGTAGATTTGTTGATGCTGGTTTTTTTTATATACATTTTTTATATACATGTATATACATGTACAATTGTATATAGCGTACATATATGTACGTTTTTTGATGCTGTTTTTTTTTATATACATTTTTTATATACATGTATATACATGTACAATTGTATATAGCGTACATATATGTACGTTCTTTGATGCTGTTTTTTTTTTATATATGTTTTTTATATACATGTATATACATTGTATATACATGTACAATTGTGTATAGCGTACATACATGTACGTTTTTTGATGCTGTTTTTTTTTATATACATTTTTTATATACATGTATATACATGTGCAATTGTATATAACGTGCATACATTTACGTTTGTTGATGCTGGGTTTTTTATTTGGATTTTTGATGTGAAGAATATGAAAACGAAATACTTTATGGACTTTTGGCAGGTAGCGCAATAACACTGTTTTCTTTCTTTAAGTTGCTGCTCTCTTAATAATTTACTTGAGTATAAAATGTTCATACCATTCTGTGAAGATTTTTTATAAACTGCGTACGAAGAATAACTGATGCAACAAAATTCGCCACTTTTTAAATGACATTTTATAGTAATCAAAAGATAAGAAAAATTTCCTAGCCTAGTATTTAAACCCAAGACTTTTGACTTTATGAGCATAGGTGCTTGTCACTGTACGAGACGGCACTGGATATAAATTTACTGTAATTAAGGTTCTATAAAAAACAGTTTTAAATTAGGCCTGCTTCTTGCAGGAAAACCAAAGGGAGTTTTTAACTCTGTGAATTTTACATGTCAAGTTTCGCAACAAATGAACACCCGGATGTCGAAACCTGTTAACACTTGCTTGTAGATGCAAGTGCAAAGAAAAAACTATTATAATAGGGATTATACAGCTGATTATAAGTCACTGTGCGTTATTTTGAAAAGCATAGAAGACGAGATCTAATCAAGCTGAAATTTGATAAGTTCTTTTACCCCAGGGAATTTTAAATGTAATAATTTTATCCCAAGCAGATAACGCTCAAGCAGGGCTGAGGTTGATGTATTGAAAATTCCGCTTGGATTTTTTCCCCCAATGACCTTGTAAAATAAAATACCTTTATTTCGATATTTAAATGAATTATTAAGATAGACACAAAAATAGTTTTGAAACTATACATATATCTATTTTTGTCTGTATTGGAGGACTCTAGCCATTTTCTTGAAAATAGTCACTTCTTTTGTTGAAGCATTATAATTTCTGGTGTGAAGCTGATATAAAATAACAATCTTGTGAACCAGTTTTTTTTTCCATTGGGCTTAAATTATGCCATTATCCTTTCCTTATATTCGTTGATAGGAAGATAACATCATGGCTCTTCTGAGACTAGAAGAAAGGTTGAAAGATCTACTGAGCCCAAAATATAATTGGATTTTTGCACAAATTGGAAAAATAGATGGAGGTGTCAAGTTCTTGGTTGACATGAGAGCTGACCTGCTTGTAAGTCTTTACTCTCTTAACTGTTATTAATCTAATTTAGATAAGCTGACTTGGTTTAAGCATCATTCTTTATAAATTAAGATTGTGCTATCGATAAATATTTCCTCTACTACGATTATTTGTGTTACGGTTTTCTCTAGGCTAAGGACTTGATCAGAAAATCCTGAGCAATGATTGGTTGTTTGATAGTTTTAAATTGACAGTGACGAACTAAAGGGCTGGGCACACGTAGCTGTTTTCGGGAACTGATTTCCAAATCAGTGCCGATTTTAAAAGAAGTCGGAGTCGATTTGAGCTTGAAAAATTTTCTAGTTTTCGGTGCCGATTTACAAAATCAGCGCTGATTTTTATCATGATCATCACAAAAAAAATAGGGATACAAATAAATAGTCAGCCAGAGGTATCTGTGGTGAAAGACCCCACTACTGAGCTGAGAACTAAACTGAGAACTAAGCTGAGATCAATCAAGCAACTATTAATAAATCCGGTCGACTATTTGTGTCCTTGATTTTTTTTTTGAAAACTTTGCGCAATAAATTTTTCTTTCAGCAAATTTTTCTTACCACTATTGTTTGTCCACTGATGCTGAAATCGGTTCCCGAAATCAGCTACGTGTGCCTAGCCCTTAAGAGATTTTTCAAACTTTCCAAAAGCTACTGTTTTTCATTCATAAATTCCTGATTTCCAATTAATTACTAACTTTTTTACCTAACGAAAAATTAGTAAAAAAGAAGGAAAGTACGAATCAAAACGTTCTTACTTTCCCTGTTGTTTAGACAATTAAAAAAAATAGATAGTATTAAGTGTCTATAAAAATAGACAGTTTTTTTAAGAGTTTCTTAGTCAGTTGCTTTGATAGAGGAAGTATTAGGGCAGAAGAAATAGGGGGCTCATCCTCCAATGACATGTGACAGTTTTCACACAAATTTATCCTTTTTGACTTTGTGATGCATGTAAATGCCTGTTTCATTGTTGGATCAGACCTCCTTCTATCATATCCAGCATTTAATATGGTCTTTTTTTGTAGTTTTGTACTTTTCTGTTTTTGTGATACAGGAAGCAAAAAATAAAATTTCTGCTGATATGCAAGTGTAACGTACCTTCTCAACCTGTTTATTGAATTAAAGATCGAGTTGCCAACTGACATTTAGTACACGTGGAACGAATTTAAAAGTGATTAGTGGCTGCTTTTATTTTATAGTACTGTAGTCCCTTTTATGTTTATTAATAATAACTTACTGCAGTATCCTACTTACCTGCAAGGATATGTGCAGGTATTTGTCCAAGGGGAACATACTTAAAACATACATCCAGGTGAGGGAATTTAAGCTGGCTTTCTTGTCCGAAAAGTGTTGTTTTTACCGAATATTACAAAATATTACACTTTATGTATATTTCTGGTATTTTTTTTTAAGTTAAATTAGGGTTTATTCATCAACCAAAAATAACAAAATCCAGAAGCTAAGCTTGTAAAGGAGATCACTACCCCAACTAGGCCTAAAAAAAAGTATCATATAAAAATCACTAATAAGCGACTATACCACCCCTACTCGTTTTCAACTCATCAAAACTCAGCATTCAACATGTTTGACCTTGTCCTGCTCAATCCATCAACCAAACACAAAAATCAAAAAAACAAAAAAAACAAATTAAAGGCAAAAGAGACCGGAGAACTGACTCACTCACCCCCATATACCCTATAACAATGTTCTTTTAAAATGTTCTTATACTATGGATATTTCTGGTATTCTAACAAAAGGGGGAGGGGAAAGCTAATGCTTCCGCCTATCACTCCCTTACTTGTGTAGCTACGCATCTAATTTGTCTCTTAGTGCGATTTCTGATAAGAATCTAATGTTTGCCCTTAGTATAATCTACTGGAAAATCAAAACTTATACCGGCGTAATGGAACTTCATAATTCGCTGCTGAATATCCAAAGAAACTTAATAAGGTTATCCCTTCATTTGAGATTATGTCTTCCACTAGGGTGCGTGTTGTATTTTGCTGGATTGGCCAAAATACATTATGGCCGGTGCTTTGCTGGCATACGGACTAGGTGACTAAACTGCTGCTATGATAGAAACCTAGTTTGTCAGGTTGATTATTTAAACAGAGCAAAACAAAATCCCGGGAAACATCATCATGTTATGCGATACTACTTTGCTGAAGGCAAATAATACAGATACGAGTTCAAACTGCTTTAAACCAGAATAGACTGATGGTTTGTTTTTTATATTTGAAAACTATTTTTCATTTTAGAGGTCATAATTATCTTACGTTTGATATGAGAAATTAGTCCTGAAGTTTTGAAACCTGTTCTATTTGATTTAGTGTTCAATATCCCGAGAGGACGGTGGAATCGACTTGCTGCCGAGCATGCGGTCTATGAATAACGCATTGAGAGACCTGTTGGTGCTCTGGTTCTCGGTGGGATTTCTCAATTTGGAAATAATCACATGGAAGTCTCCTTGTGAAATGCTAGAAAAGGTAAGAAAAGGTCTTCTAATTTGTAGAATCAGGTTTCAAACATCTCGGCTGCCATAAGAAAAGGAACGGGATATCATCAGTGGTTGGGAAACTTTTATAAAAAGGATTTGGCCTACCTTTTAGGCTTATATGTATATTTTTTTTGTAATTCTTGTTTAAATCGGGTGTGCAGAAAGTCTGTCCATGAAGAAAGAGGAGACAATTGTCAGGCTTTTAGCGTAGCAAATTGCGTTAATACGTTTATGCTGCTTTCAATATGAAAATTGACACAATAAAGTTTCTGCAGCAATTTGTATTTCCAGTCTGTAGAAGCAAGTCCAATTGGAAATAAATTTAATTGCAACATTTATCAATAGGCCTCGCACAAGTGTGTTTTTCCGCTAAGATGTCGTGATTTTTACACACGAATGACATCCTTTATTCACTCCCCAAGTGCTTAAGCGATAATTATACAGTTTTTACTTTTTCATCGTTAAGCTCTTACAGACACTGTTCCTAACTGGGTGTCGAAAGAGCTATTATTCTATTAACCGCAGAATCAGTCCGAGATTTTTCTGACATCGTCTTCTTGTTGACCTGTTTTGTACCTTTCAAATTCCTTGTGTGCAGGAAAGAAATTATATGTGATGTTTGATTGTTTTGGTCATTTAGTACATTCAAGTTGTTTCCAAATGAAAGACTATCCCAAACTCTCTATAAAGGGAAGACTATTTCGGGTAATCAACCTGACCTGACTACCCGAAAGAGAAAGTAAGAAGAGCAGTTCTGTCGGGCGTGGAGCATGCATCTGGAACTGACTCCCTGGCTCTTTACAAAAATGTTTTTGCAATCCCTATTTATAATTATTTAACAAAAAGGGACTTAGTACAAATGTTTGATCAAATTCATCGGTTTGACTCCTTCAATCAATGTTTCAATGCTGGGACATGTATAAAGCATACGAATTAAGCTCTGAAAAAAAAGGTATATCGGGCTCTTAACGTGCCTGGTGCTGTGAAGCGTTTCTAAAAAAGAAATTAAGATTATGTGCCTACATTCCCAAGAATGAAGAGTAAATTCTATTATTTCTAGATTTCGGCCTAAATGTAATATGACAAGAAGCATCTTGTTCACAAACTGAAATACATATTGCAACTGAAATACCTATAGTTTAAAGTGACAGGATCTAAATTGAAGCCATTGATCCCTGTTTCATAAGCTGGCTGCTGTTGTTTCTGTGAAATTTTGTATCTTTCGTATTTATTTTGAATATATATATATATATATATATTATAATATATATATATATATATATTAATATATATATATATATATATATTATATATATATATATATATATATATATATATATATATTATATGTATATATATATATATATATATATATATATTATATATATTATATATATATATATTATGTTGTAGTCTTTTGGACTCCGTGTTTCTGTCTAGATATCTGAATACGAAGCAGTTCATCCAATAAGAAACTGGACAGATTTGAAAAGACGAGTGGGTGCTTACAGAAGGTGTTTTGTTTTCACTCACAATGCTATGCCAAGTGAACCAATTGTGATCCTTCATGTGGCACTGACGGATAACATACCATCCTCGATGAGGGAAATTGTACAAACACCTAAAATGATGTCAGGTAATTAGTCGTCATTTTTGTCGTTTCATTTTAGCGATAATTAAAACTACCAAACGTAACCATTGATGCTTGACAATTAACCAAGTTCTCCAGAACCAGATCAAAAATGTCGTTAAGCGACACTCTTTCTGGTTATAATTTTGTTACACATTACATCACTTGCGCTTTGTACGAAATTATAGTCAAAAACATAAAATAATGTATAATGACACACCTGATTAGACCTTAGAATTTCAAAATGATAACTAGAATTTCGTCCAAAATAAAATATTCTGAGGATGGTTCGGTTATTTTAAGTTATTTTTATAAATCTGGATGGAAATTTGCTGTGACCTTGCATTTGGACTTCAAATTCATAATAAGTTTAATGGGTTGTGTATTTTCTCCTCTTTCTTAATGCTAGCTGTTTATTAGCTTTTAATATTAATTATTGTACTTTAATATTAGCTGAATATTTGCAGTTGGGTTTAGGCAACTACTTTATTTAACAGTGTTATTTAAGCAAAGTAACTTAAAACCTTATAAATTTTTTTTGATTTCACTTAACAGAAGGACCATGTTAGGGAGTATATCATAATTTTGATACTGAAATAACACACAAAAATAATTTCAAATTGTGCATATATCTAATTTTGTATGCATTGGAGGATTCTAGGCTTTTTCTTGAAAATAATCGCTCTTTTTGCAGAAGCATTCTAATTATATTATATCTCTTTATTTTTACAGCGAATTTCAAATAGTTGTCCCTGTAGCCTTTTTCTCCAGGGTATAATCTGTAAATCGAAGGTAATTATTTGTCAATCTCCTGGGTAGATCGAACGTATAACCTGTCTTATATTAGTTAATAACTAACTTCCTTCCTTCATACATTACTAAACCATTCATGCAATCGGCACTAACAGTTGAAACTTTTGACAGTTGTCGAGTACACTTTCGTAGAGATCTTAGTTAAAGAATTTTTTGGCTGGGGGAAAGGCCAAAAGGAGGACCCTTTTTTGGCCTTTTTATCCCCGATGAAGGTGAAATTTAATAGAAGGTAACCTCTAAGAAGGAGATGCCAATGCGCCGAAAAAAAAAATGAAACACAAATTCTGAGGAAAGGAGGCCCAAAATCTCTAATAACGAACATATGGATATTTATTCTTTGTGCATAACCAGGCAATTCACCCGGTCACCATGAAATCCTGGGGAGTTGTCATGTGTTGGCTGGGGCTGATTGACTTGAATCTTTTGAGGATATGTTCTTAGGGAGATACGAACTTCAAATTTATGCGTTGGGAAAGGTTGGGGGTTTAAGGATTGGCCCATTTTTTGTCTCCGATCTAGCTGAAATTCTAAAAAAAGATAATCTCTACAATGAAGATACCAATGCGCCAAAAAAGAAACGTTCTTGCAAACATTTGCTGGGCATTGATAATGGGAAGATGGCAATTGCCACATTTACACAATGGATCAAACTTCGTCAAGGTGACATCAACCAAAGATATATTGATTCAAAAGGTTTTCTCAAATATCGTGCGGAATTCAAAAAATTGTCAGTGTTTCAGTGTACGTGCTCTATTAGCAGCTACGAAGAACGATGTCACTGTCACCATTATCAGCATTCGAAACAGAATACCACGTAAAGCGACAGCGTACAAGTCCATCGTTTCTGTGATTAATCAACTCGAAGTTGTCTATTAGCCAACAGGACTCTCGATTAACTGGATTCGCCATTTAGGCCAACTCACATTTTAATGTTAAAAATTTCAGTGAAAAAGATAAACAACAATGTCGTTTGAGTTAAAATTTTGAATAGGAAATTCAAGGGGGAAGATGTAGTGTTGCCACCTGTTCAATGATCCCAACAGATATGCTATTTGAATTCAGACGTTTAGTTTCCGGTACCACTCGCTTCCGCAGTGACCACAACAAAGCGAAAAAATATCGCTGTAAGTTTGTGGACTAGATTTTGAAAGTATGTGCTTCTTAGAAAAATAAATAGGGAAAAGATATAATCAGAACGAGGGCGGTTTTTAGCCGATGAAAAAGAAAGAAAGAAGAAGACAAAGCAGATGTATCGGCATCAACTTTCTCTAAGTCTTCTTCACTGCTCAAAAAAAGAAAGAAAACTCTCCTAGCGTATGGAATGCCTCAGAAAATTGTGAATATGATCAAAGCCCTGTATGCTGCACAGGTTTGTGCAGTCCAGACGGAGAAAGGGGTGTCAGAGGGGTTCTCTGTCGCGTCCGGTGTACTTCAGGGATGTTTACTGTCTCTAATATCATTCGGACTTATAGACTTTGTGCTTTGAGCTTGCCACTTTAGAGGAGGCATACAACTAAGCCCCGAGCGTCAAGTACACGACTGGGATATCGCTGACGACATTGCTCTCTGGCTCACTGCCAAGAGGAAATTCAACATAATCTGAATGAACTAGCTGCGAAAGCTGCCCCTTTTGGCCTGAAGATTAATGTTGATAAAACGAGAAGTATCTCAAACGGAGTCGTGACGACCTTTGCAGCTGGCATTCCATACGAAGGCACTGATATAGAAGAGGTCAGATAATTTAAGTACCTCGGTAGTACAGTGACCCAAGATGGGAATTGTGATAGAGAAGTCATGCTACACATAGTGTATGCAGGTGGAACATTTTCTCTGCTGAAGAATATTTGGTGATGTAGAAACTACTTTCAGAAGTTGAAATTGCGATTGTTTAGGAGTAATGTACTCTCTGTACTTTTGTATGGATGCGAGTCTTGGAGCCTTTAAAATAATGCTGAGAAAAGACTACTCGACTTCGAGAACAATTGCCTACGTAAAATCCTTGCGACACATTGGACGAACAGAGAGACGAATGCCCAGATAAGGGCCGATACCGAACAACCACTGGTGACCGACGACATCAGAATGATAAAATGGAAGTACTAGGGGCGTATGACCCGCACGAGCGAAGGACGCCTCCCATACGATGTATGGTGTTGGACCCCACCCGGCATTCCAAGGACTGGAAGACCAACGCAGCACACTTGGTCGAACCCCGGAGAAAGAGGCGACGAGACCCCGAACCACACTGAATGGACTTTGGTCTTTGGCACAAGATCGGCCAAGTTGGAGGTCAACCGTCTCCGCCCTATGCGCCCCCAGGTGTAGGAGGATCTAAGTCTAAGTAAGCAAGTATGAAAGAAAGAAAACTAACCTTTTGAAGTAAACGGCACCTAAGCAGAAATACGGCTTGTTGTTTTTTTCTTTCATATATTTTTTGTTCACTAATTTTTTTAGCAGTGAGGATGGCTTAGCGGAAGTCTTTGCCGAAATATCAGTTTTGCTTTCTGTTTTTTTTTTCTTTTGTTTTTTTTTTTTTTTTTTTTTTTTTTTTCTACTAGCGGAAAATATCCCTTATGAAGGAAAGATAAAAGTCAAAATTCGGTTTAAATTTATAGTTTTAAAGAAGGTTCTGAAACTAATATTTTTCTTATCTTTAGTGGATTCCGTTATGTCATCTACAGGTTTTAAACCCGAAGAAGATGTAAGATCTTCAAACTCCGCTATTTTCTATTCGATTACTTCGACACAAAAAGGACTTCAAGTAAGGAATTTATCTTTTACTATTTTCTATGTTTCTGTATGAGTCCTGAAAAGTTGTTAAATATTAATGCTATTTACTGAAACGGCATTAAATCAATCCATGAACCAGCTTTTCAATCATTTAGCAATCATTTACAGTAACCTACTACTTGAGATTTTGCCTAATTAAAAAAAAAAGAAAAAGAGGAAGGACTCTGTTTGGATAACAGTAAAAAGTTAACCGGTCAAAGGAAATCAGGCACATACGCTGGATTTTTTTGTGTGGGGGGGGGGGAGTAACAATTTTTTTTGGGGGGGGGGTAATAATAGTTTTTTTGATAATATGAATAAGAAGTGTCCATAAATAGGGTGAAATTTAAGTTATTTTTTCTGGAGGAATGGGGATAGCTAGAGTTTACTAGTAGTACTAGGATGGAAACAATAGCCATATCCTGGAAAGCTACATATTTTACTCATAAAAAGTAATTCACCTTGGTGACTCAAAGTTTTAATCACCGCTAATTTAAAACTATAAAAGCCTTGAAGATCAATGTAAAGAGATTAAGGTCTGTTAAACTAGGAATAGATGAGGATGGAAAGGTGATGGTAAGTAACGAGAAAATTGATTAATTGTATAGCTTCACCTGCGAGGGTAGCATTATTAGCGAGACGGTAAATGCACAGATGAAGTAAGAAGTAGAGTAGCCAAGGTGCACGCTGTTTTTCACAGTTGAAAAAAGTATGGAAGAATAGGGGTAGTTTGGAAGAAATACCGGCATAGAGGGCGTTTTGCAAGACAAACAGTTCGCGATACGTGTTCTTTTCTGTAATATATATATATATATATTATATATATATATATATATATATATATATATATATATATATATATATATATATATATATATATATATATATATATATATATATATATATATATATATATATATATATATATATATATATATATATATATATATATATATATATATATATATATAATATATATATATATATATATATATATATATATATATATATATATATATATATATATATATATATATATATATATATATATATATATATATATATATATATATATATATATATATATATATATATATATATATATATATATATATATATATATATATATATATATATATATATATATATATAATATATATATATATATATATATATATATATATAATATATATATATATATATATATATATATATATCTACATGTCTATGTGAAGGATCCATGCCTGAACTTCTGAGCCGGCCATAATGGGTTTTGAAATGTATATTGTTGGAAAACCAGTAATATGGACGGGTTATTTTACCCCCTAAGCTTTACCATGCTCCCGTAAAATTGTCGATAAAACAAAGTTTTGCATCACGTGGTCAATAATCGCAAATATAGTACTGTGCAATAGTACATTCTCACATTTAGTAACCTTTTCTGATTCTGGGCACAGATTAAATAGAGAAGTAGAGAATCAGAAATAACTATGTTGAAGCAGCCTGATTTATGATTATATTATCATAAAGATGTGTTTGTATTCATAGTGTATTTTATTAAAAGCATCTAAATTAAATTAAAATATAAATTTCATGCTTAGAAGTTTGTATTTGTGAAATATATATGTTTTAAGTCTGAAATATTATTTGATATAAAAAACAACAAAGGGAGAAAAGATCAATGAAAAAAAAAAACAAAACGAGACTGCGGCCAGTAGAGAGAAAAGATGAAAAACTAAAACAACGCGGATATTTCGCCTGTACGTAAACGAGGCGTCTTCAGCACAGAAGAAACAAAGATAAAAAACTAAAATAAACTAAAAACAAATAAAACCACCACCAGTATTAATAAAATACAATTGTCGCAACTGATCCACGTAGGTCACAGTGCTAATAGAGTTACTTCGATGAGAACACCAAAGCAACTGAGTAAAAAGTATAAAAATGGAAATGAAGTTAATTATTCTGTTGGGAAATAATCCTATTGTTAGCTATTATTGAAGTAATTCCTTTTAGTCTGGTAGGTAATCTCGTCCCCTGGTGACTTTGTAAAATCTTAATTCCCTTATTAACTATTGGTTCATTTTCCCAAAGAATATTATAAATTGGATCAATATTTAAATTTCCCGTATCTCTGTTTATTGAAAGATTAGCAAACATATTTTTTTTTTTTTATTTCTGTAGTCTCCCTCACCCACTGAGAAAAACCTTTATCATTAGAAATAGCCGTGGCCTCATCAAATTGTACCAAATATTCAGGATGAAAGGAAATATGCCAAAACAATATGCCAAAGCCAAAATAATGCCAAAATAAAGCCAAAATATGCCAAAGCCAAAACAAAAGTTTCAGGAGGCTCGCTGAATTGTAGATTTTTTTCTATTGAGTTGCGATGCTCAATAAATCTTTCAAGAAATTGTTGGTGGGTTCTACCAATATAAAACTTCCTCCAAGAACAAGGAATCTTATACACCCCAATTACTAAACTTACCCGAGTTAAATCCTTCCAAACCATGCTTCTCTCCCAAACCAGGTACATATGGCAAAGAAATGAAACTTTTAGATACATTTAATTCTAAAGATTGTGAAACTCCAATTACCTTACTATTATCTTTAATACGTCTGTTTTCTATTATTTTATCAATGAACTTGATTTGGTAACTATTACAAAACAAAATATCCCTCAAATACAACAATTCAGAATCCATAAATTCCTGGGAACAAATTCTGAAAGCTCTATCCACTACACGAGGCTCTAACCCCTCGTTTCACCGAAACATGGAGGCACAAATGAAAATTTAATTATCTATCATTGTGCGTAGGCTTTCTTTATATCGAGAAAATTAAATGATAATCTCTTTTAATTAATAAATATCAAGAAAAGGCAGTTTGTCATTTTCCTCAAACTTCACTGTAAATTTTATATTTTTTTCAAAATTATTAAAATGTTTACAGAAAAGGTCTAAGGAATCCAAACCGTGTTTCCAAATGCAAACTACATCATCCATGAACCTGCCCCAGAAACAAGGGGAGAGTCTAAAAACTGTGTATAGTGGAGGTTTCAATAGAATCTATGAAAATATTTGCCAACAAAGGAGAGAGGGATGCCCCCTTAGTCAAACCAAACACCTGCTTGTAAAATCCTCCTCTAAAACCAAAATAAAAAGAATATTCACTTACCAGGATAACTAATTTCATAATGACCTCAATATCCAAACTAGCCAAGGTCATATCTTGTATCAAATCAAAGTGTTTTTGTGATTTACTCTTTAATATATCTTCGCACTTTTTTACATTACAATTTGAATATATGGAAACAAGATCAAAACGGCAGAGAATTGAATTCTCCTCCAATGCAAAATTTATTAATTTATTAGTTAGATCAGTCTCGTTTTGTTGTTTTTCATTGCGTTTTTTATCTCTCTTTGTTGTTTTTTTGTCATGGCTGGCCAGTTCGGTTTAAAATCTTTCATTATTTGATATATGTTTTAATATACCATTATTAAATATTTTAATACTGATATATATTTTGAGTCTTAAAGTGTTTTAAGTCTGAAACATGGCAACGTTCAAAAAAGCATGTCTAAGCATTTTGTCGGTAATTTGATGCAAAATAATGGAGGAATTTCAGATTGTACGATTCTAAGTTTCGAATACGCTCGTACACGAGATTTTTTTTTTTTATGGAGAATTAAACTGAAAAGTTATAGATCTACCATGTCTGCGCGCGAATGTGAGGTCCTTCCAAGAGGGGTTACGCTCTAACCATAAGAAAAGTTTTCTTATGATTGGCGTGTATCTCCCTCCTGGAAAGACCTTCCATTCATGTGCAGACATGGTAGATCCATAACTATTTGATTTCAAACACCAAATACTAGGTGTATGCGAGTGTGTTCGAAACTTAAAACCATGCAGACTTATAAACCTTGCACGACTTACGGGTACCATGCCTGTAATATAACCATCCATGTATCTACCATGCCCGCAAGTGAATCGGAGGTCCTTCCGCGAGGAGATACGCTCTAACCGTAAGGGAACCACTAACGTCAATTCACGAAAATGTAGTGAGAAGGGTTCAAAATGTATTTTTCAAAATATAGGGGGAGGAGGGCAATTTTTAAGAGAAAATACCAAAAAAAGGCATTTTGAATTTCTAGTTATTTTAAAAGGGAGAAGGGGGGGGGGGGAAATACCGCCCCGCCATTGATGCCTCTTAAGAAGCAATATGCAATTGGTTTCAATTTCCCACACAATTAGGACATTAGGACATAAAAATACCTTGTTGATATTCCTGGAAAAGTTCAGCCCCCTCCCACTTATGAACAGCCTGTAAATCGCTGATTCTAGCACAGGTGCCATCTCCTTTGCTAGTGGATAGTCGCTGAGGTTACTACCTACTACCCCCCCCCCCCCGCCCTCTCACATATTGAGATGTTCGTAATTTTTTCTCTGTAAATATCATTTATTTGTTGGCAGAAAAGATAAGCTGCATCCTTTAATGTTTTGAGAAAATTCCACGTTTCTTCCTCGCATATTGTTTCAAAGCTTTAAACTTAATGAGGTAAAGTTTTCATTTTCATTTGGTTTCCATTAACATTGTAGCTTTTAAAGCTAAATATAGGGTTTCTTTTCGTTGTTTCATTTCAAACTTTCGTTTTTAAGGGAATTGAACTGGGCACTTACTTGATTAAGAGAGTTGTTCATGAAATCCAGCAAGAGATGCCTAATGTTAAAGTATTCTCAACGCTATCGCCGATTCCTGGCTTCAAAATGTGGCTCATTTCTCAAATTAAAGAAGCCGAAAAAGGTTTGTACTTTATTGGTTCAGTGGGATTTTAGTTTTCGATGTTTTCCGTATCCACAGACTAAATTTAGATGCTAAAACTATGTTTTTGTATTTAAATTTTTTACAAGTTTTTTTTATTAACTCTCTTTTTTCAATAACAATTTAAGTGTTATCATATTAAAAAACTTGTTTTCTCGAATGTCAAATAGATTATTATGAGGTTTTTTTTTTAATAAGAACTCGTTGTGGTTATCAAAATTTGGTCAGCTTTCTTTGTATACAATTCTTAGTATTGTAAATAGAAGTAGCCAACACCACCAGAAAAATAAAATATTAATGCTTTACATTGTTACGATGTTTATATTCTCTTTAGAGCTAGTTTGTATAAATTATAGTCCATTTTCTTGGTCTAAAACTAGAAGCCTGCTGAACTACTGAAGTATTACTTTTGAAGTTGCAAGAATAAAATGACTACATTCTATTCGTAAGAACTTTTTTTCTAACTTGTGTTTCCAAAAGTGTTTCCTGTCTGCTAATGCCTATGAAATTCCGAAGTGAACAGGGTGCTAGTGATTGTAAGAGTGATATTGCTTCATTGATAAGTAGATAAAAGCATCTCAATAAATAAAGAAAACATGAATAAATATTGTTTTTTTTTCTGTATTAGACATAATGAATAAATGAATGATACTTTATTAACAAACGAATTTTCACAACATCAAACTGCCGAATTTGTCGTTTTCTGTCAGATAGCCTACGTTATAAAAAAAACAACATATAACATTGTCGGTACATACTGTTTTTGTCAGGTACGTCAACATATAACATTATAAGAACATTGTCGCTCTTCGTCAGGTACATTATAAAAACATACAACGATGGTCCTGACTCGCCTGTCATTTAAAAACGCTAACAAACAAACTGACACATTATAGGATAATAGTACAATTTTCATTTATTTAGGTTTTCAACAAACACCGACACAAAGCTCTTTCTATAACGCTCAGTTCTTGCATTGATAGGATTTAGAACCAGAATTTGTGTGCTTTTGATCGAGTTAAACGGGGCTTTGGTTGGTAATAAGGGGCTGGGAGTAGATATTGAAAGCGTGGGTTACGAAGCAGATTATTCCCGGAATTAGTGCAAAGAATAACGCGTGGGCTGCCAAGATTGAGAGGTGGAATTCCATGAAGAGGAGAATGTAAGGCACTTTGCCCCGACTGTAAGTAATTCTCAGGGCCCTCTTCTGGATAATTTCTAGCCTATCGGACTGATCCACCGGAAGGCCAAAATGTCATACCGGGCAAGCATACTCAAGCAAGGGACGAATAAAATATATGTAAAGGCAGAGAATATGTGCTTCTGTGCATAAAAATTTAGCAAATGTGAGAGACAGAGATGTACTAGCCTCTTTAATAATAGAACAAACGTGGGCCTCCCATCTCAAATCGCAGGTCAGTGTGACCCCTAAAAATTTAGTTTTGTTTTAATTATTTCATTAGGTATTAGAGTTGTAAATGATGGCTTTGTAATCAGAAATCAAGGGGGCATATTGAAATTCTCTTTAGTTTGCGTATTTTTGCCTCAACATCAAACAGGTTGTATTACTGGGATATCCTGGCCGGGTGCTAGGGGGCAGGGAATATTACATGAGAGAGAAGTGAGGGCTTGTACAATAGTGGTGAGGTGTTTATCTACTGAATTAGCTGTAGTTTCAGGGGGGACATTAAGAATAAAGTCTAACAGTTTTAACTGTTTTACCACTGATTTTCTTGACTGTATTACACCACTGCTTCGGTCGTGCTTTAAAGAGTTCGCTTACTCTATTACGGTAATACTGGGCTGAAGCTTTCCGAATCTGCTTTTTTAGAGATTTTCTTAGTGGGTTAGCTTCTTCAGTTTTTCCTTGGCGAAACAGTCTTAATTTTTGTCGGATGAAACTTTTAATGGATCATTTATGTACGGCTTTCTTATTCGATTCGGTGGCAGCGAGTACATCTTCCCATTGCTCTTGTTAAAGCCATTTTCCAAATTTGATCAGGCCACTATCAGTAATTGGTCGATACTTAAATCCATCTTATTTGTACTGGCGGATATGATCTTGTATCGGATTTAGCGAAAGCGTAAAATGGTAACTTCTACCAAGTTGGGGGAGTGAATATGGTCCCCCCCCCCAAAAGGTGGCTGTGTCTCAGGGCACTTTTTCCTTTTGTTTGGCAAGTAAAAGCAAAAAAGTCACCCAATTTTTTTACTAAATTCATAGACGTTTTAATTTCATGCAATCTGGCAGTATGAAGAAAACTCCACTTCTGACCGGATATGGCCATGCCAATACGTTTCATGTAATTTGTAGTGGGAATTCCTATTGGGTTTTTACACCTGAGTATGGACAAAAACGGGTTCTTGTTATAATTATTAACGGCCAGTTTGTATTTTGAAATACAAATTTATTTATCTTGGAAAATCCGGAAAGACAGGGAAATTCAGCATGAAGTTTTTGCAGAAACCTCGGGTAATGGACTAGACTGCAAATTAGGAAATTAATAGTTACCTACAATCAATTTATTTTATATATGAGGTGCTCACTCAGGCTTGTGGTTTTTATTTCCAAAGGTCAGTTTTCGTAAAAAAAACTGCATGCTCTGGCATGATTATAACTTGGCAAGCTTAATATTTCATCTGAGACTGTCTTTGAAATATTCATCTCGGTGATCTTTTTTAAGAGAAAATTGAAATCTTCGATGTCTCTTAGTGCGTATATTTCGTAAACTTGTCTTTTTGGGTTTTTATCGCTCTTAGAAACAAAATATTTAATGCAGGTCGCTTCCTCATTGCGTTCTTTCAATTTTTCTGAGCAAGTTCAGCTGGTTTAGTTTTATTTCTAATTGGGAAAGTTTAATCAAGAAAAAGTAGTGTTAATAAATTGTATTGTTGGGATTACTGCCTCATTTATTGATAATGTCGAATGAATAAACAGTAACGCAGCTTGATTTGACTACTTTGGTCGGCATTAAGGATGGGAAGATAAGTAACGTTAATTGAAGCCTCTTTAAGTTTTAATTTGAACATTTTTATTTTTGATTATTTTTATGTTTATTTAATTTAGAAAGCCTTAATATAGTTGCGTAGTTAAAAGCCCCTTTGAATTTTCTTAATTATGTATTTATAGAAATATTAAAAGGTGATAATGTTAAATTTTGCTTTTTACCTCCAAAAGAAGTACCTTCAAAGGGACCTTTTGGTTCAAATTTGTTTGAATAGGTGAACATAATTTCTCAGGTACTTCTAGCCTGATAAAGATGACCTTACAAGTTAATGTATGAATATTCTCTCTGCTTTTTCTGCATTGATGAACCTAACTTGTAATACATTGTTGCATATCAAACTGAACCACGTGAAACCAAACTTCATTTATTTGATGTATTCTCATATCATATAGGGTTTAATACAAAAATGTCCATGCTGCTGAACCTTTTATATTAATAGAGATATCTGAAATAGCTTGTTATTAATGTGACGATGAAATGACGAGGTGTAAAACAATTTTTTGAAGGAGTCAAGTCACTGAATAGGCCTAGTAGCATTCAATAAAGAGGAGAAGAAGAGAATAACCTACAAAAACTATTTAACAGTAAAGTGTAGGTATTTTCTTTACTTTAAAAATGCTGTAGAGACACATAAACTATTGTAGCAAAATGATGTTGCAATTCAGAGCCCAGAATTTCAAATATTAGTTTGCAATGTGTTTCTGCCACTGCCATCACTTACTGCAGAGTGAAAATAATTTTAGAAGCATCTGTGATGACAAAACATAGTTTCAGAAGCATGCCTTAATGTAAACGCCTATTTCAATATTATGAGATATGAAATAGTATCAATTTGTAGGTTGCTTTCGAGTTTTCACGGATGAAGAGCAAGTAAATTTAGTGGAGCATTTCGGGCCTCCGGATCGATTCTACTGTAGCTTCAGGTACATGCTTGGAAATGGATCTTGGATTCAGGACGACTCATTAGTTCAAATCTTGGAAATGCCGCTAATGAGGATGTGCGCTCAATACTTGTTCCTAGAAAAGAGGAGAGGCTTGGCCCTTGACTCTGTTGGTTAGCATTTTGTATACATTTTTAGCTAGATTTTGCGTGTGAAAACCTTCATCCTTGGTTTTTTTTTAAATTCTACGGAATTAAAGAGCCAATTAGAAACTTACAACAAACAAAATGCTTCTAACTCAGATAAATTAACTTGCGATATTTTCCAATATATTTCGAATTTTCAAGACTAGTACTTTACTCGAAAACGCTCGAACTGATCTCGAAAAGCAAGATGTTCTCTCAGTAGGAGAAAATTCCATAAGAAGGCTGAAAAAAGAAGGAGACTAATTTCTAAAGCTCTTGATGGTCTTTCACCAACCATGATATCGATAACTTTTAGCATACAATTAATAATTTTCTAGGTAAAAAATCGACGGGAAAAAGTAACGACAAAGTGGAATGACGGCAAAATAATGTAGAACCAATTTCAACCCAGACATGATAGACCCGCACAAATTTCCACTTGCATAAGTTCAATCCAAGGAAAATTAAACAAGATTCAGACGATCAAATTCAACCTTGAAAACTCAACCCGTGCAATACTTAACTGAAACAAAACTTAATCCGGTAAAACTCAACCCAAACATAATTTTACCTGGCAGAAATTGACCAATTACAATTCATTCCAGCAAAAATCATCTGAAGCGAAACTCAGGAGGCTTTGGAGCCCCACTGGGAACACGGAGTCAGATAGACTTTTAAACGAAGGATCATTGTAGTATCATTGATATGATATACCGTTTTGGGAGAATGGGGACCTCCAACGCATCATTTGGGGCCTGTAGCCCTGTGATCCAGGTGGGGTTTGAATGTCTAGGTTATGTTAATTCTAAATAGATATAGCGGGCCTTTTAAAGGGAAGGGGACTTCCAAGACCCCAACTCTGGTCTGTTAGTCGGGAAGGTCGTTGATCCTTGGATAATTCTGATTCCAAAGAGGCGGAACATAAATCGTTTATGTTTTGCTTGACGGGGTTTATTAGCAGTTTAGTTTTCTAATTTAAATTTTCATATTGTTTTATGGGTTTATCTTTTGTTGGTTGAGTTGTCGATTTTTCTCAGTTGAGTAGGTAAGTTTGTGTTGGGTGAAGTATTGTGGAGATTGAGTTTTGTGGGGTGGGCTTTTACTGGGATGAAGTTTGCATTGGACAGAATTTTGTCTGGTTGAATTCTGCTTGGGTCGAATTTTATTTGTTTTAAATTTTGCTTAGTTGGGTTTTACATATTTGTACAAATAGTCTGGCGGGAAAATAGATTTAGATATTTTATCTTATTCTTAGCCCACCATTAACACAAAACTATGGCGGAGTACAGAAAGAAAAAAGACACGAAAAACACTACTTCTAGAAACAACGATTAGACTGTATACACTATATACATTCATAGCACGTAGATAACGTGCAATGGCCCGAAATCGTAAAGGTGCTCAAGTGCACCTTTTCTAACATTACTTTCCAGCTCTGCCACAATTTTACGGAGGTCTGGAATTAGATACTTCTCCAAGAGAAATGTATTTCTCTCAGGGAACGGTGTACAAGTCAAAAACTTCAAATACTTACAAAAAGCGGATATGACCTTTAGTCGCTCTGTTTCCATAAGCGATTCCCCTAGGGGACCAGGTAAAGAACATATGACAAAGCCACCGCTCTATATAGCCTCGCTATAATTTGGCGATTGTAAGATCAGCGTGGCAAGGTAGCTCACTCGCAGGTGTGACATAAGGGTGTTAAGGCAAAGAGTTCTCGTTGCTTTTTTGTCTCGAATATATCGAAGACCTAAATATTTAAGCGAAGAAGATGGTGAAATAGTAGCACCCTCTACTGATGCAGTTGGTGCTAGCGAATCCCGTTTCGTCGGTTTGAAAACCAGGAAATCGGTTTTCTGGTCATTAACTTGTAGACTAATAGTGCTATAACCGGATACAAGCTTATCTAAATTATCCTGCAATACACTTAAAGAAAAACTCAACATAAGTAAGTCATCAGTATAGCTTATTAGAGGCAAATCACAAAGATCATGCTTAACCCACCAGAAATTTGTTTTGTAACCTTAGAACTCAAAGCGTTAAATAATATCGGACTTAAAACTGAACCTTGTCGAAGTCCTCTATCAACATTAGCTAGCGCACTAAATCTGTCAAGTCCAAGTTTCATTCTTATATAGCTATCGGAGTACCAATACGATAACATAGCTACTATATGGGTGTTCACACCAGCATCTAGCAGGGTCCGGAAGACGGCAGACTGGATGACTGAATCAAATGCAGCAGAAATATCATCACTACATATATATACGGACAACCCAAGTGATTCAGCCTTGACAAGAATACGGTTAAGAAATTCGAGACTATAATTAGAAATGTTTTCGAAACTCAAACTGTCTGTGGTTTATCACACACTTCGATATAACTTCGCTTAGAACCAATCTTTCCAAGACTGCTCAACGTATTTGAGACAGTAATCGGCCTATATCTTCCACATTCGTTTGCGTTTTTTCCTTTCTTGAGGATATTTGAAACGACCCCGGTACAGAACGAGTTAGGGACGGTGGCACTATCTACACACATCTGAAAAGGTAGTTGCACATGATGAAACAAAAGCGGGGAACCATTGCACAGACGATTACCCCCTAACTCCATCAAGACCAGGAGCCTTGTTACCTTTCAACTGGTGAACGGCCCCCAAAACACCATTCTTAGAAACGACAAAATAATTTCGCTTTTTCAAAAACGGATCAAGACGTCAATTTAGTGATTAATCATACTCCTTTTCCAAAGGAATATTTGGACCCGAAAACCTTCGAGCATTGTTTTAACCACTGCTTCTCAGGTATCATGGCACAAGGCCTTGGCTATACTTTACTACTTTTCAACTTTTTCCACATTTTTTGCGGGTCAGGGTTAGCCTGTTCCGAAGCGGTTTCTGCTTCTCTCACTTTCAGCTCATCCAAAAATGCTTTATATTCTCTTTTTGTTTACGAAAGGAATTAATGACCATGCCAGACCTAGACTTGCCAGATTCGCGTCACATGGAATACTACATCTTTGACCTTCTTTTAGCTTGATTTACGTACGGATGGTCACTCTAACCCCTTTTCCTTGTACATTTCTTAATAACTGCTCTAGGAACTGAGGGAAATTCAGCAACTTTTAGCGCGTGAGTGATTTCAGCTCAGTAGGTATTGAGCGCGAATGTTAAAGGTCTTAAAATGTATGTATACCTATTTTTGCCAATGCTTTAATTTTTAAACAATTTTCGGTTTGTCAAATTTGCTTCGACAAGAATTATTTAGGATTCTATAGCCCCGCTACTTTTGTCATTTTGCGGTATTTATTTTGTTTTAGAGAATATCTTTATGGGCATACAGAGCCGAATCGTGCAATTCTTTTGATTTTGAAATGTAAGTAAAAGGTTTGTCAGTTTGGCCCGGGAACGGCTTCAGTTTTATTTTATCCATACTTTGAGCTCAAACTTGTTTCAGGAAAAAAAATATTTGCCACCTTTACAGCTTAAGAAGTTGATTCGTTTTCTTATAATTTTTCAGTGCATACTGCTCATTTATTGTTCTATCTTGAGCATTAGAATTGGCCATTCAAAAATTGAATTAACCATCGCCGGTAAAGATGTCAAAACTAGGTTTTGGCGAAGTATTTTTTTTTTCTAAAAAAAATTTTGATTCCAAATTGATATTCCAAGTTAGCTGTTCTAAACATTTCTTTCATGCTCCTATTCTAGCGCTACTGAGTTTCTGCTTTAATAAATGATTGGTGCGATATTTTCCCTTCGCGTTTTCTGTCTTAAATAAATAGTGAATGATCATTAAGATCCAACGATTCTGTGTTTACAGTATTCTCCTCGGAAATCGTGGCTAATAGCCATACCACATGGACTTGTAATTTAAGAAGGGGATAGAATATTTCTTTTTTCATATTTACTTCGTAATGAAAACCAAATAGTCTTTCTAATGAAATGTGATAACTCATGTAGTAATTTGTCCCTGTCCGAAATATTATAATTGTTCAGTTTATTGACAGGATATGGATGCACTATACCCTAGAGACAAATTTTTGTACGGACAGGGCATTTATACTAAGTTACCATATTCTCGTAATAAAGAGAATAAAAAAGGGCTAATGATTTTTGCAATTGGTTTCATTAACTGTAACCAAAAAAAGAAACGAAAAAATGACGAATTACAGCAAGGGTGTCTAACAAGATGAAAATAGCAATATAGGAACTCAGTCGTGGCTGAAAAAAGTTTCTTAAGTGTTGTAATTTCTATTATCAGTATCATACATTGTGTTTCAGCATAGCAAAGGCTATTTATTCGGAAACCCTTACTTCCTGCAATGCAATTTGCGATACATTAAATCAAATGCTTATCCGACCACGTGCTAGCTGCAACAGTTTGATACAGGGTTGCCATCCGGTGAGAAAAATCACTAGATTTTAGTGACTTTTTTATTGATTTAGTACTTTTCTTCTGTAATCTAGTGATTTATGTGCTGATTTAGTTACTTTTTTGTGTAGGCAATATAAATCAGTCGAAATAGTGATCGCTAGAAATATAAATCACTAGGGTTGCAACCCTGGTTTGATAAATTTAATATACAAAGTTAGTTGCGTAGACACCGTTAAACTTTTCACACCAGTATAAATTAAAAAACTTTTATGTTACGCTATGTAATCTTACCGAGTAAATTTTGTCCGTAACTTAGGCAGTGCTTAGCAGACTCGAGCTCTGCTTAGAATTTTGCGTTAAGTAAGTTTATGTTACGCTATGGGAAATTTCAATATAGCTGCAATTTAAACGGTTGAAAAGCCAGTTAGTAAAACTATTCTAGGAAGCATTTCACGCTTGATCAGAGCTTGAATCTTCCCCTCCGCTCTACATTTTCAGTTTTTAGATAGTTTGCTTGTGATGTAATGATTATAAAAAAGCCTAGTGTGAAAGGACTTGTTGAAGTGTGAAAGGACTCTTCCACTTTGCATAACAAATATGTACATTCAGTGAAAGCTGCTTTCCTGGATGCAGTTAATTCTGGTGCTTACCTATACCTTTACTGAAAAATCCAGTTTTGTTGTCCCTGGGATAATATTAAGGGTTTTACTTTATCTGGAGTTTTTGTCGCTGGTTAAAAAGATTAGGAGATGGGTGTTGTATCATTGGATAGGTGAATTACGATAGACCTAGTCTAGATGTTTTTATTTTTTTCTTTTTAAATTAATTTTACATCAAAGAAATCTGGTGAAATGAAGGAGCTATATTATGTGTCCAAAAAGAGGTATGCCCTCCTATTCGAGTTTGTGCTTGATAAAACTGAATAAAAATAAATTTTCCAAAATAACTAAATTTTAATTTTTCTTTAATTTATGTTGGGTTCAGTTTCTTCATTTTGCATGCACATCCTCCTAAGGGAATTGAAAAACCTTGGGAATTTCCAACTTCCAAGGAATCAGTTGCACTCTGAAGGTCAACACACACTTGGGATACTATTTATAACTGCCGAGACTTATTCAAGATCGGAAACAAGACGTGGTACCAGACTAAGTCTCTCGACTAGTCTATTAACTGTAAATGAAAAGTAGTGAGTTTTTAGCAAATTGTTCAAGCGAAGAATGAAAAGGTTACCTGACAAAGATTCACACTGTATTATTAGGGCTGCTGCGTGGAATATAGTCAAGACCGTGTCCAGAAGGAAGGGGGTTCACCGGGTTTGACCCCCTCCCCCTCCAAAAAAAAGACGTCCGACACTTAAAAAACACCAAAAATACATAAAAACAAATGTTTGATGCATTTTCTAAGGTTATTCTTGTCGCCCCCCCCCCCAATAAAAATCCTAGATATGCCCTTGCACATAGTATAATTGATTTTCTTTTTTTAAACTGGAAATAACTTGACCACACTTCGATATGTTTCAAGGGGAAAAGGCTATTGATCTAACGCTGTTCTACTAGAATGGGTGTGGTGTCTTATCATTTTTGCCCTTATAGCTTGAACAAACATTGCGTTGTCCATTTCCCCAAATTGATGATACTGTAAAAGAACTAAAAGGACTCTATTTTTCATGGAAAGTGGTTGCAATATTAAGGCTTCGGATTAAGGCTTCAACCCATATTTGACTACATTCTTTTTTAATATACCAATGCAAAATGTTTCAAGAAAATATCTAAGAAACCAAGAATCGGACTTTTTTTTCCTTTTAATTGTCTTTCCTCCGTAGGTAAGAGGTAAAATGATAGCAGAAACATTATGGATCGTACGTTCCCCATTTAGATGGTGTTGGGGGAGGGCGCTAAATCATAATTACAGGTGGGAACCCCACCTAAGATGTCGCATGCTAAAAATGTATTTTTTTTTGGGGGGGGGGGCAAAAACAACTGCCTTTCAAATACATTAAGCCTTCAAACCTTAAAGTAAATTAGCTTTGAAATCGTATGAAAGGGGTAGAGATCCCCCTTTCAGGGCGTAATAGGAGGTAGCTTTGGAATTTCAATTTGCAACTCCTATAAAGCTCTGCGTTTAGGAATTTGTATGAAAAAAAAGATTTTTCTGAAGCTATGATCGGAAGAATCATAAAAAATTTTAAAAGTATTTAAGGGTTGGAATGGAGCCATTGAAGCTGTTTGCCCAACTTGAGCAGCAACCAAAAATATTTTAAAACGTAGCCTACTTCTTTTTTTTTACATGTCTAATACGCCAAATTTAATAAGGGATGATATTTTAATTTCTGAAATTATATCCTTATTCCCATTCTCATTCCCGAGTGAAGAATATATGTGTATCCCTAAAAGACTGATCAGTTAGATTGAGCGTTAAACTGGTCAAAGGAATATTTCGTCTAGATTTTGTTTCGGGAGTTTTCGGCTTTTATATCCTGCCTTTGTCCAATTTCTATTCTAATCTACTTCATGGTTTAAACGAATTGGTTAAACAAAGGTTAAACAAAAAAAAAAGAATAAAAAACATCAAAATTTGTTTATATGCATTTTTGTTCGTAGTCGCACAATGTTCTTTTTTTTGGGGGGGGGAGTTCAAACCCAATAACCTCCCCTCCCTAGACACGGATTTTGGTATGGATTTTCGATGGAATTACTGAAAAAAAACTAAGCAAAGTGGACTTTTTCTTCCATTAGGAGCTAAAAGTCTCCCTATAGGGATTGTTTGAGCCACAGTAAATCTTGACTGCAATCTAGGACTTAAATTGGGACTTAATCTCTAAACTGTAATTTTGTATTTGCTGATCAATTTGACACTGCTAGTGCTCAAAACTATGGGATTTTTATTTAAAATGACAGTCTCTGTTTTTATTCTGACTCTATTTTTATTGACCTTCTTTTTAAGTATGTGGAATTAGTATTTACACTGGCTCCTCCTCTAGCCATCGAGTTTTTAGGCCATAGCCTAACTCAGATTTGATGTCTTGCTCTTTCTGTTTATAAAATTACAACATTTAGATGTTCGTTTTGATCCGAGAATGCTGGTGAAGTCAGTTTTTGACTTTGCTATTAACATCTTTCTTTCGTCGTTATTTCTTCTTGTGTATAAATCAACTACAGTATTTATTCATTTTTTCCTAATCCTTTATCTATTCTATATATAGAAGATAGAAATCCTAAATACATCCTATTTTCTCAAAAATTCTTTTTTGTCTTATTAGTAATGGTCTTAGTTTTCTTTTGACTACTTTTGTTTTTGGTCGCTTTAAAGCCGATAGAATTGAAGTTGATCTCTTGACTTTTAGCAAATTTTCACCTTAGAAATGGTGCTGTTATGTGGCGGCTTAACTGGAAAGCAGATTTGTCGCCAAGAGGCCTTGGAAATTCTTGTGGGATCATGGTAAATTACAGGTAAGCTTATCTTTGTTTCAAGGAAGGGGGGTGTTAAAATATTTTTTGCTGTTTTTGCTGGATAGCTTTGTAAAATTGTTAATACAGAGCAATTGAAATGAAAAGTTCTTATTATAGATATAAATTAATGAGTGTCACCATATTCACGATCTAGTAAGGTTTTGTCTAATTTAATCAGGTTATTTACTTTCTTCTCTCTGGAAATGGTTAGAAAAAATCTCCTTTCTTGCAATGAGCTTATCTTTTCAGGGAATTAGTTCTACCCAAGATCAGAATTTTTCTCCGTGGGTGACAAAAGTGCGGAATTAGCATGTTTTAGTGTTGGAGCCAACCAATTTAATTTGGCTCCTAATCGTGTTTATGGCTACTGTTATGCTACGTGTTTATGGCTAAGTTTCTGTATATTTACGTTCTAAAAAAAAAGAACCAATGTAATTAAAGGTTTGAGTAGACTCTATGCTAATTTTTCAAATCTAGTTAGTTTTCCAGCACTCACAGTCGTGTAATTATTTTTTCAATTTTTATGTTGACCTGTAGGTGTTAAAATTAAACTTCAAAAAATTATCGCGCAAAAACTGAGAATTTTTGGAATTTAGGATAAGCCTTCAAATCAGAATCACCTTTTTAGTTCATGAGCCAAAATAAATTCCATTTTGTCCCCTGATAGTATCAACCGCAAATTTGTGTTTCAAGTAAATGATGAAACCGTTGCTTGTGTTCTTTTCAATGTCTGTTAGTAGACATTTTTGTGTTTTGAAAAGAGAGGCCGCCAAAAGTCCCTTCTACGTGCCATATAGACAACTTTATGCCAACCGCAACAGAAATTATTTTTAAAATTAAAATTTTTTGATTTTTTCGCGTTTAGTTTTTTCTTCACTGTAATTTTTTTTTTTAATTTTATCATTGTTTGTATCTTAACTATTTGGCAAACACAAGGGATCAATTTGTGTTTGTTCACCTCCAAAGGAGAAAGGTCCTATCAACATGACTTTTCTGTTTCATATTCAGAAATCGAGAGCTTTAATGCGTATTACCTTGTTTGTCTGTAACTATAACAGGTCGCACTATTTCCTGATAATGTTGTCATTTACTTAACTTGAACACATAACTTTATAGTGTCGTTGTAAAATTTTATAAATTTTGCCCTTGATTTTTTTGTAACTGTTAGGCAAAGTACTTGCTTAAGATAAAGGTGAAATATGTACCGTTATTGAAAAGTCGTCAAAGAGCTGTGTTAAATTCAGACTTTCTTGCGTTATTTGTATTGTTTGGGGTAGTCTTGGAACCTCAAGAAAATTTTGTCTGATCTAAAAAAAAATCGTAAAAATTGATTTTCCGAAAAAAAAATATTTGTGTAATCGAGTGCTTCAGCTTTCTCTTACCATTTTTTTCACTTCTCAAATCCCCAAGAAATGTCTGTAGCTAAATTCCTGAAAACGGTTTGCATGGATACTGATTCATGCAATCAATCTTTTATTGCTATAAAATTTATATGGTTTGCTCTATTTTCCTCATTTTTGGATTACGAGTCTTTCTGATTTTTATTTATTATCGTTTGTGTTTATACTAGCTGAATCTAGCAGACCTTAGTCAACATCTCTGTCTAAGGGGAGAACTTGTGGATATCAAAAGTGGCAAAGTATGAGATATTTCCCCAACACTAAGAATATGTGCCAACGAGTTTGTTCTTTGGTCTCGTTAATGTTTATTTATCGAAATAATCTCATAAAGAAAGAGCTATGTTAATCAAGAGATTTAGGTATACAGTCATAGCTTTTGAGAAGAATGGATTCTTGATTTTCAGTAATGTTCAGATGAATATAAGCTACCTTGGGTGTCTCTTCATTCCGATGAAATTAATCAAGATAACACTCTGGAGGCTATTAGGTGTTGAATATCTGTTGTGTTGAACCAATTTAATACCACCAGCCAGGCTGTACCAACCTGATATTATGTCTTAATAGTTACCAAGTAGATTTTCCAACAAACGGTAGGTGGCAGCGGCATTTATGGAAACCATTCATGTCCTGGGTCTTGTTTGTCTGGGATGATAGGATAAGGGGTATTCTTGTGGTAAATACTAATTATCTTTTAAAAGAAAGAGATGAACGCTAACCAAACGTGATATCCCCTAAGGTTTTCTTATTAGAGTTTTAGTAGAAGTAGTATATTTTAAAAAGGTGGTTTTATTAGTTTCAGTGGTTAATGACCTCTACCGGTTGTATTGATAAGACTGAACCTAAAGATCCCTTAAGCACAACAATTATGAATTAACAATTTCATCCCTCCTCATTTCTTCCCTTCCAAAAATGCGATTAACGAAGTTCCCCGGAATGGTCTTATTTATACTTGTATAGCCCCTGTAGTCTTTTAATGATTCTGAAATAATTGGTTGAGAATTAGCAAGAAAAATCGAAACTATTGGACAATGTTCCTTTCGAAATTTTAAGACATCGTTGACAACACTGTTTTAGGAAGAATTTCCTATGTGTGGATGCTAATAATTCTGATTTCAAGGATTGGATATAACTAGACCCCGGCGCCGCGCCGATGAGGGAAGACCGGCGGCGGTGGGGCCAAAAACAGCGTGCCACGCCGCGCCGCAAAGGCGGAAGCTAGCCTCTTTGACCTTCTTGGATTCGGTTCTTCGGCTTTAAAGCAAGATTCTAAGTCTGAAGATCTTACTTCAGCCCTTTCAGAACATATTTTTAATTTTCCAGACCATTTATTTTGTTCGAGAATGTCTCTTGATTTCTAGGGATCGGGGTTTTCGTGAAGCAAAATTTTCGTGAAACGCTTGAAATAAAGAAAATCTTATTCAAGAATATTGCTTTGAATCGGGATACAGGTGAATATGGGCTGAACTCTATCTATGATAATTTATTAAAATCTGTTAGAGTAAAGTTCAATTCACCCAATGTAGTTGACCTTTGTCCAAATGTTATATCATTGAACGCTAATGAACCGAATCTAAGAAGGTCAAAGAGGCTAGCCTCCGCCTTTGCTTTGAAAAGAATTAGAGATTTAAACAATAAGTAGTTTTATTTGATTTAGTATATAAACTTTTGTTTTAAATTGTTTTAGTTTAGTTTTACTACTGATGACGGTCACTGTATATGTGACCAAAATATTTGGTATTTTTTTGTGAAATTTATTATACACTGTCTATTAAAAAGGATTTTATCCATATTTTGGACTTTTATTTTGTCGAAATTATTCAGATATACCTCAAATTATTGGAAAACTGAGTCATAGATTCGCCGTGGCATTCAATAAGATCCAAAGAATCTAATTAAAAGGGAGTACACACAAAAGCCAAATTAGGACAGTAGCCTATGAGAACTCGCAAAATACCCAAGACAATGAACAAGTCCTAATGGGGGACCCTGGGTCTATCAAAATATTTCAATGGTTTCCCAGGTAATTTGATATCATTTTCTTCTGTCTCCACTTTAAATGAAAAAAATAATTATCTTTTGGCATCCCTGCTTTAAAAAAATGAGGTATTATCATTTGAAAATGATATCCCCCTACCCCCCCCCCCCCCCTATAAGCAATAATTTACAATTTATTTATGAATCATATTTTTGGGGTAACTTCCGGTTTGGGGTTATTCCCTAACCTTGTACATAGCTTAGTCTATAGCTAAATTTTCTCTCACTAGAAGGGTTTTTTTTGGGGGAGGGGGGGGGAGAGTAAAAATGTTTCAGAAAGAAGATTGTGTTTTCTATCAGGAGTTCAACAATTGAGTATTAAACATTAAGAAAATCTTATCTAAAAACAGCAAAAAAAAAAAAAAATCTGCAAACTTACAATTCAGCTGTAGAAACAATCTGTCGGCTGTCAATTTCAAAATCCAACTGAAGGCCGAAGCTGTGTAGTAGTGAATGCGTTCTATAATTCTATGCGACTTGAAAATAAAATCCTTGACTACGAATTGATGTAAGAAATAGCGATTGGGAATCTGCATTCGAAATGATTTAAACTCATTTCATAAAGACGATACTTTTTTTGTCAACATATTAAGAACTGTGTATATTGTAATATTTGCATTTGCATATTGCATCTGTCTGGTTTTTATGCAAAGTAACAAAAGAGACGAAAATTAATGAACAAGAGAGTAGTGAAGAATTATGGTGTGCAAAGTAATATTTGGCAGGGAAAGTCACTGGTGATAAATCGCTAGGGGTGGCACCGTGATTGCGTGATTTTTGGGGATTTGGAGAACCAATTTTTTTTTTCGGGGAAATACCGGAAAATTTAAGGATAGTGCAAGCCCTGCTTGACTTCTAATCAGGAAAATCGAAATACTAAACCACACGAGAAGGAAAAGCTCCGACTTTGCGGTTGACGCAATAAAAAATTGCCCGTAAAATTAATTTAAAGTCGACCGAACGCCGCCCGCGTCTGCTGGCGGCGGCGCGCCTGTGGCGCGCCGGCGGCGTTACGACACCGGCGGCGTTCGACCGGGCCTCTCGTCGCCGGCGTTCGGTTGATCCGCCGGCGCGACACCGGGGTCTAGATATAACTAATTTCTTAAAGATCAAAAAGGCTCTTGGTTACTCCCCTCCCCCCGCCCTCGAAGTTGCACTACTTTACGATCATGTTTTTATTTTTGCAATGAAATTTTTAAATAGATACTAAATGAATTATTAAACAGTAAGCAACAAGATTTGTAAAATTAAAAATTGTAAATCTGTCATAGTTATAAAATATAAACTGTCGAGAAAAAATTTCGAAGCATGTGAGTTTTGAATTACGACAGTTCTATGATTACCTTTATATTACTGTGATAAATTACCGTAATAAGTTGGATGTATCAGTTTCGGATTAATGAGTTTTTCTTATGATTATAAAATTGATGGAGCTTGTGCATGAAAAATGCTTACGATTTGAATGTTATTGATTATTGTTATTTTTTTAGATACTTTTTGGAAGACTGTGATGAAAACAGTTCAAAGTATCTGAGAAAACGGACTATAGTGACTTCTGAACAAGTTGAACACCTTGCCAATAAATCCGTTCAAGTGAAGACAAGTTCAAAGTTGTAGATTCATTCTTTTAGAAGCATTTTAGGACTTTATAACGTCTCTGCTTATTCTTCTGCTAAAAAATAGAATTTGTATCAAATTTTGTTACCAAAAGGTTGTATTTATGTTTTAATAAATTTTATTTAGGAATTAAGCTTTGATATTGCAATCTTTTCATTGATACGGATTTACATAGTTATTTTTTCATATATCTATTTTTTTATTAGTAAAGAAAATGTTAGAAATATATATTTCGTGTTAAGCAAAAACCTTGGGTGCTTTAATTGATGTAACGTGGGTTATTTGCTTTATCATGCGTAAAGTAGTTGATTATCGTGGTTGGATTAAAGAGTTTTCCAATTCGATTTAAGAACTTCCCAAAGTTCTTTAACCATAAGAGTAGGAGAAGGGGTACCAGCGCTGACGGCACATAATTTATGCATGTTTTTTGGTCTGTTTGTTGATGGTTATTTGATGGTTTTGTTCTGTTTTATGGTTATTTGATGTTTTTTCAGGGTAATTTGATGTTGTTTCTGTTCTGTATGTTGATGGTTGCTTGATGATTATGAGTGTTGGTCAATTTGTTTGTTGTTTTCTTGGATGTAGACATAAGTCCAACAACAATTGCTGGTTCTTTTCTTGGATGTAGACATAAGTCCAACAACAATTGCTGGATGTTTCTTGGATGTAGACATAAGTTCAACAACAATTGCTGGATAATCGATTCTAACGGGCCAGGATCACGTATCTCTTTCTAGGCCAATCAGGGGATTTTTCTAAGTGAATTGATCCACTAAGGGGACATATTTCTGGGAAACTGATTTGCATAATCGACGGGGAATTCTAAGTGTATTGATCCACCATTGTAAGAGATAAATTAATACTCTATTTTTAAATACGGCTTCTCTGGTCTTTAGTGTCAGAGATAAATTAATATTCTTTCGAAACCTTAATAGTGTAGCCAGGAACACCTTAGATATTTTTTCAGAAATTCAAACGAGATCAAGACAGATTGAATATGTTTAACGTGGGAAATGGTTTCCTGGGAATTTCAAATGTGACAGCGCAGGGATGCCGAAACAAAGGAACACGCAGGATTTACTTTTAGGGGATTATTTGGGCAAAACAAATTAATCAACATTTTAGGGATTATTTGGGCGAAACAGTTTGAGACATTTTAGAGGATGATTTGGGGTGAAACTCTGTGGTCGTTATAATACACAAGCTCCATTTGAACAGTGTTGTAAGGTCCCCAACCCCCAAGGGCCCCCCTCCACACAACCTTTTGCCCCCCCCCCCATTTTGACATACAAACAAATAGATTCAGACATATAAACAAAGAAAGACAGGCACTTTAGACATACAAACCAACAAAGACAAACACTTGGACTTGCAAACACCAACCCAGACATACAAACAAATAGATTCAGACATACAAACAGAGAAAGACCGGCACTTTAGACATACAAACCAACAAAGACAAACACTTGGACTTGCAAACACCAACCCAGACATACAAACAAATAGATTCAGACATATAAACCAAGAAAGACAGGCACTTTAGACATACAAACCAACAAAGATAAACATTTGGACTTGCAAACACCAACCCAGACATCCAAACAAATAGATTCAGACATATAAACAGAGAAAGACAGGCACTTTAGACATACAAACCAACAAAGACAAACACTTGGACTTGCAAACACCAACCTAGACATACAAACAAATAGATTCAGACATACAAACAGAGAAAGACAGGCACTTTAGACATACAAACCAACAAAGACAAACACTTGGACTTGTAAACAACAACCCAGACATACAAACAAATAGATTCAGACATACAAACAGAGAAAGACAGGCACTTTAGACATACAAACCAACAAAGACAAACACTTGGACTTGCAAACACCAACCCAGACATACAAACAAATAGATTCATACATACAAACAGAGAAAGACAGGCACTTTAGACATAGAAACCAACAAAGACAAACATTGGACTTGCAAACACCAACCCAGACATACAAACAAATAGATTCAGACATACAAACAATAGATTCAGACATACAACAAAGACAGGCACTTTAGACATACAAACCAACAAAGACAAACACTTGGACTTGCAAACATCAACCCAGACATTCAAACAAATTGATTCAGACATACAAACAGAGACAGACTGGCACTTTAGACATACAAACCAACAAAGACAAACACTTGGACTTGCAAAAACCAGCCCAGACATACAAACAAATAGATTCAGACATATTAACAGAGAAAGACAGGCACTTTAGACATACAAACCAACAAAGACAAACACTTGGACTTGCAAAGACCAACCCAAACATGCAAAAAAATAGATTCAGAAATACAAAGAGAGAAAGACAGGCACTTTAGACATACAAAGCAACAAAGACAAACACTTGGACTTGCAAACACCATACAGTCAGACATACAAACGAATAGATTCAGACATACAAACAGAGAAAGACAGGCACTTTAGACATACAAACCAACAAAGACAAACACTTGGACTTGCAAACACCAACCCAGACATATAAACAAATAGATTCAGACAAACAAACAGAGAAAGACTGTCGCTTTAGACATACAAACCAACAAAGACAAACACTTGGAATTACAAACACCAACCCAGACATACAAACAAATAGATTCAGACATACAAACAGAGAAAGACAGGCACTTGAGACATACAAACCAACAAAGACAAACACTGGGACTTGCAAAAACTATAGATTCAGGCATACAAACAGAGAATGACAGGCACTTTACACATACAAACCAACAAAGACAAACACTGGGACATACAATCAAATAGATTCAGACATACAGACAGAGAAAGACAGGAACTTTTGACATACAAACCAACAAAGACAAACAGTTGGACTTGCAAATACCATCCCAGACATACAAACAAATAGATTCAGACATACAAACAGAGAAAGACAGGCACTTTAGACATACAAAGCAACAAAGACAAACACTTGGACTTGCAAACACCAACCCAGATATACAAACAAATAGATTCAGACATACAAACAGAGAAGGACAGGCACTTTAGACATACAAAGCAACAAAGACAAACACTTGGACTTGCAAACACCAACCCAGACATACAAACCAACAGGCACTTTAGACATACAAACCAACAAAGACAAACACTGGGACTTGCAAAAACTATAGATTCAGGCATACAAACAGAGAAAGACAGGCACTTTACACATACAAACCAACAAAGACAAACACTGGGACATACAAACAAATAGATTCAGACATACAGACAGAAAAAGACAGGCACTTTAGACATACAAACCAACAAAGACAAACAGTTGGACTTGCAAATACCATCCCAGACATACAAACAAATAGATTCAGACATACAAACAGAGAAAGACAGGCACTTTAGACATACAAACCAACAAAGACAAACACTTGGACTTGCAAACACCAACCCAGACATACAAACAAATAGATTCAGACATACAAACAGAGAAAGACAGGCACTTTATACATACAAACCAACAAAGACAAACACTTGGACTTGCAAACACCAACCCAAACATACAAAAAATAGAGTCGGACATACAACAGAGAAAGACAGGCACTTTAGACATACAAACCAACAAAGCCGAACACTTGGACTTGCAAACACCAACCCAGACATACAAACAAATAGATTCAGACATACAAACAGAGAAGGACAGGCACTGTAGACACACAAAGCAACAAAGACAAACACTTGGACTTGCAAACACCAACCCAGACATACAAACAAATAGATTCAGACATACAAACAGAGAAAGACAGGTACTTTAGACATACAAACCAACAAAGACAAACACTTGGACTTGCAAACACCAACCCAGACATACAAAAAAATAGATTCAGACATACCAACAGAGAAAGACAGGTACTTTAGACATACAAACCAACAAAGACAAACACTTGGACTTGCAAACACCAACCAGACATACAAACAAATAGATTCAGACATTCAAACAGAGAAAGACTGACACTTAGACATACAAACCAACAAAGACAAACATTTGGACTTGCAAACACAAACCCAGACATACAAACAAATAGATTCAGACATACAAACAGAAAAAGGCAGGCACTTTAGACATACAAACCAACAAAGACAAACACTTGGACTTGGAAACACCAACCCAGACATACAAACAAATAGATTCAGACATACAAACAGAGAAAGACCGGCACTTTAGACATACAAACCAACAAAGACAAACACTTGGACTTGCAAACACCAACCTAGACATACAAACAAATAGATTCAGACATACAAACAGAGAAAGAAAGGCACTTTAGACATACAAACCAACAAAGGCAAACGCTTGGACTTGCAAAGACCAACCCAGACATACAAACAAATAGATTCAGACATACAAACAGAGAAAGACAAACACCTTAGACATACAAACCAACAAAGACAAACACTTGGACTTGCAAACACCAACCCAGACATACAAACAAAAAGATTCAGACATACAAACAGAGAAAGACAGGCACTTTAGACATACAAACCAACAAAGACAAACGCTTGGACTTGCAAACACCAACTCAGACATGCAAACAAATAGATTCAGACATAAAACCAGAGAAAGACATGCACTTTAGACATACAAACCAGCAAAGACAAATACTTGGACTAGCAAACACCAACCCAGACACACAAACAAATAGATTCAGACATATAAACAGAGAAAGACAGGCACTTTAGACATACAAACCAACAAAGACAAACACTTGGACTTGCAAACACCAACCCAGACATACAAACAAATAGATTCAGACATACAAACAGAGAAAGACAGGCACTTTAGACATACAAACCAACAAAGACATACACTTGGACTTGCAAACAACAACCCAGACATACAAACAAAAGATTCAGACATACAAACAGAGAAAGACAGGCACTTTAGACATACAGACCAACAAAGACAAACGCTTGGACTTGCAAACACCAACCCAGACTTGCAAACAAATAGATTCAGACATAAAACCAGAGAAAGACATGCACTTTAGACATACAAACCAACAAAGACAAATACTTGGACTAGCAAACACCATCCCAGACACACAAACAAATAGATTCAGACATAAACAGAGAAAGACAGGCACTTTAGACATACAAACCAACAAAGACAAACACTTGGACTTGCAAACACCAACCTAGACATACAAACAAATAGATTCTGACATGCAAACAGAGAAAGACAGGCACTTTAGACATACCAACCAACTAAGACAAACACTTGGACTTGCAAACACCAACCCAAACATACAAACAAATAGATTCAGACATACAAACAGAGAAAGACAGGTACTTTAGACATACAAACCAACAAAGACAAACACTTGGACTTGCAAACACCAACCAGACATACAAACAAATAGATTCAGACATTCAAACAGAGAAAGACTGACACTTAGACATACAAACCAACAAAGACAAACATTTGGACTTGCAAACACAAACCCAGACATACAAACAAATAGATTCAGACATACAAACAGAAAAAGGCAGGCACTTTAGACATACAAACCAACAAAGACAAACACTTGGACTTGGAAACACCAACCCAGACATACAAACAAATAGATTCAGACATACAAACAGAGAAAGACCGGCACTTTAGACATACAAACCAACAAAGACAAACACTTGGACTTGCAAACACCAACCTAGACATACAAACAATAGATTCAGACATACAAACAGAGAAAGAAAGGCACTTTAGACATACAAACCAACAAAGGCAAACGCTTGGACTTGCAAAGACCAACCCAGACATACAAACAAATAGATTCAGACATACAAACAGAGAAAGACAAACACCTTAGACATACAAACCAACAAAGACAAACACTTGGACTTGCAAACACCAACCAGACATACAAACAAAAAGATTCAGAGATACAAACAGAGAAAGACAGGCACTTTAGACACACAAACCAACAAAGACAAACGCTTGGACTTGCAAACACCAACTCAGACATGCAAACAAATAGATTCAGACATAAAACCAGAGAAAGACATGCACTTTAGACATACAAACCAGCAAAGACAAATACTTGGACTAGCAAACACCAACCCAGACACACAAACAAATAGATTCAGACATATAAACAGAGAAAGACAGGCACTTTAGACATACAAACCAACAAAGACAAACACTTGGACTTGCAAACACCAACCCAGACATACAAACAAATAGATTCAGACATACAAACAGAGAAAGACAGGCACTTTAGACATACAAACCAACAAAGACAAACGCTTGGACTTGCAAAGACCAACCCAGACATACAAACAAATAGATTCAGACACACAAACAGAGAAAGACAAACACTTTAGACATACAAACCAACAAAGACAAACACTTGGACTTGCAAACAACAACCCAGACATACAAACAAAAAGATTCAGACATACAAACAGAGAAAGACAGGCACTTTAGACATACAAACCAACAAAGACGAACACTTGGACTTGCAAACACCAACCCAGACATACAAACAAATAGATTCGGACATGCAAACAGAGAAAGACAGGCAGTTTAGACATACCAACCAACAAAGACAAACACTTGGACTTGCAAACACCAACCCAAACATACAAACAAATAGATTCAGACATACAAACAGAGAAAGACGGGAACTTTAGACATACAAACCAACAAAGACAAACACTGGGACTTGCAAAAACCATAGATTCAGACATACAAACAGAGAAAGACAGGCACTTTACACATACAAACCAACAAAGACAAACACTGGGACATACAAACAAATAGATTCAGACATACAGGCAGAGAAAGACAGGCACTTTAGACATACAAACCAACAAAGACAAACAGTTGGACTTGCAAATACCATCCCAGACATACAAACAAATTGATTCTACATACAAACAAAGAAAGACAGGCAATTTAGACATACAAACCAACAAAGAAAAACACTTGGACTTGCAAACACCAACCAAAACAGACATACAAACAGAGAAAGACAGGCACTTTATACATACAAACCAACAAAGACAAATAGTTGGACTTGCAAACACCAACCCAAACATACAAACAAATAGATTCAGACATACAAACAGAGAAAGACAGGCACTTTAGACATACAAACCAACAGACAAACACTTGGACTTGCAAACACCAACCCAGACATACAAACAAATAGATTTAGGCATACAAACAGAGAAAGACAGGCACTTTAGACATACAAACCAACAAAGACAAACACTTGGACGTGCAAACACCAACCCAGACATATAAACAAATAGATTCAGACATACAAACAGAGAAAGGCAGGCACTTTAGACATACAAACCAACAAAGACAAACGCTTGGACGTGCAAAGACCAACCCAGACATACAAACAAATAGATTCAGACCTACAAACAGAGAAAGACAAACACTTTATACATACAAACCAACAAAGACAAACACTTGGACTTGCAAACACCAACCCAGACATACAAACAAAAAGATTCAGACATACAAACAGAGAAAGACAGGGACTTTAGACATACAAACAGAGAAAGACAGGCACTTTAGACATACAAACCAACAAAGACAAACGCTTGGACTTGCAAACACCAACCCAGACATGCAAACAAATAGATTCAGACGTAAAACCAGAGAAAGACATGCACTTTAGACATACAAACCAACAAAGACAAATACTTGGACTAGCAAACACCAACCCAGACTTACAAACAAATAGATTCAGACATATAAACAGAGAAAGACAGGCACTTTAGACATACAAACCAACAAAGACAAACACTTGGACTTGCAAACACCAACCCAGACATACAAACAAATAGATTCAGACATGCAAACAGAGAAAGACAGGCACTTTAGACATACAAACCAACAAAGACAAACACTTGGACTTAGAAACACCATCCCAGACATACAAACAAATAGATTCAGACATGCAAACAGAGAAAGACAGGCACTTTAGACATACAAACCAACAAAGACAAACACTCGGACTTAGAAACACCAACCCAGACATAAAAACAAATAGATTCAGACATATAAACAGAGAAAGACAGGCACTTTAGACATACAAACCAACAAAGACAGACACTTGGACTTGCAAACACAAACCCAGACATACAAACAAATAGATTCAGACATACAAACAGAGAAAGACAGGCACTTTAGACATACAAACCAACAAAGACAAACACTTGGACTTGCAAACTCCAACCCAGACATACAAACAAATAGATTCAGACATACAAACAGAGAAAGACAGGCACTTTAGACATACAAACAAATAGATTCAGACATACAAACAGAGAAAGACAGGCACTTTAGACATACAAACCAACAAAGACAAACACTTGGACTTGCAAACACCAACCCAGACATACAAACAGAGAAAGACAGACACTTTAGACATACAAACCAACAAAGACAAACACTTGGACTTGCAAACATCAACCCAGACATACAAAAAAATAGATTCAGACATACAAACAGAGAAAGACAGGCACTTTAGACATACACACCAACAAACCCAAACACTAGGACTTGCAAACACCAGCCCAGACATACAAACAAATAGATTCAGACATACAAACAGAGAAAGACAAGCACTTTAGACATGCAAACTAACAAGGGCAAACACTTGGACTTGCAAACACCAACCCAGACATACAAACAAATAGATTCAGACATACAAACAGAGAAAGACAGGCACTTTAGACATACAAACCAACAAAGACAAACACTTGGACTTGCAAACACCAACCCAGACATACAAACAAATAGATTCAGACATACAAACAGAGAAAGACAGGCACTTTAGATATACAAACCAACAAAGACAAACACTGGGACTTGCAAAAACCATAGATTCAGACATACAAACAGAGAAAGACAGGCACTTTACACATACAAACCAACAAAGACAAACACTGGGACATACAAACAAATAGATTCAGACATACAGGCAGAGAAAGACAGGCACTTTAGACATACAAACCAACAAAGACAAACAGTTGGACTTGCAAACACCAACCCAAACATACAAACAAATATATTCAGACATACAAACAGAGAAAGACAGGCACTTTAGACATACAAACCAACAGACAAACACTTGGACTTGCAAACACCAACCCAGACATTCAAACAAATAGATTCAGACGTACAAACAGAGAAAGACAGGCACGTTAGACATACAAAGCAACAAAGACAAACACTTGGACTTGCAAACACCAACCCAGACATACAAACAGATAGATTCAGACATATAAACAGAGAAAGACAGACACTTTAGACATACAAACCAGCAAAGACAAACACATGGACTTGCAAACACCAACCCAGACATACAAACAAATAGATTCAGACATACAAACAGAGAAAGACAGGTACTTTAGACATACAAACCAACAAAGACAAACACTGGGACTTGCAAACACCAACCCAGACATACAGACAAATAGATTCAGACATAAAAACAGAGAAAGACAGGCACTTTAGACATACAAACCAACAAAGACAAACACTTGGACTTGCAAGCACCAACCCAGACATACAAACAAATAGATTCAGACATATAAACAGAGAAAGACATGCACTTTAGACATACAAACAAACAAAGACAAACACTTGGACTTGCAAACACCAACCAGACATACAAACAAATAGATTCAGACATACAAACAGAGAAAGACAGACACTTTAGACATATAAACCAACAAAGACAAACATTTGGACTTGCGAACACCAACCCAGACATACAAACAAATAGATTCCGACATACAAACAGAGAAAGACAGACACTTTAGACATACAAACCAACAAAGACAAACATTTGGACTTGCAAACACCAACCCAGACATTCAAACAAAGATTCAGACGTACAAACAGAGAAAGACAGGCACGTTAGACATACAAAGCAACAAAGACAAACACTTGGACTTGCAAACACCAACCCAGACATACAAACAGATAGATTCAGACATATAAACAGAGAAAGACAGACACTTTAGACATACAAACCAACAAAGACAAACACTTTGACTTGCAAACACCAACCCAGACATACAAACAAATAGATTCAGACATACAAACAGAGAAAGACAGGCACTTTAGACATATAAACCAACAAAGACAAACGCTTGGACTTCCAAAGACCAACCCAGACATACAAACAAATAGATTCAGACCTACAAACAGAGAAAGACAATTACTTTAGACATACAAACCAACAAAGGCAAACACTTGGACTTGCAAACACCAACCCAGACATACAAACAAAAAGATTCAGACATACAAACAGAGAAAGACAGGCACTTTAGACACACAAACCAACAAAGACAAACGCTTGGACTTAAAACACCAACCCAGACATGCAAACAAATAAATTCAGACATAAAACCAGAGAAAGACATGCACTTTAGACATACAAACCAACAAAGAAAAATACTTGGACTAGCAAACACCAACCCAGACACACAAACAAATAGATTCAGAAATATAAACAGAGAAAGACAGGCACTTTAGACATACAAACCAACAAAGACAAACACTTGGACTTGCAAACACCAACCCAGACATACAAACAAATAGATTCAGACATGCAAACAGAGAAAGACAGGCACTTTAGACATACAAACCAACAAAGACAAACACTTGGACTTAGAAACACCAACCCAGACATACAAACAAATAGATTCAGACATGCAAACAGAGAAAGACATGCACTTTAGACATACAAACCAACAAAGACAAACACTTGGACTTGCAAACACCAACCCAGACATACAAACAAATAGATTCAGACATACAAACAGAGAAAGACAGGCACTTTAGACATACAAACCAACAAGACAAACACTTGGACTTGCAAACACCAACCCAGACATACAAACAAATAGATTCAGACATACAAACAGAGAAAGACAGGCACGTTAGACATACAAAGCCAACAAAGACAAACACTTGGACTTGCAAACACCAACCCAGACATACAAACAGATAGATTCAGACATATAAACAGAGAAAGACAGACACTTTAGACATACAAACCAGCAAAGACAAACACATGGACTTGCAAACACCAACCCAGACATACAAACAAATAGATTCAGACATACAAACAGAGAAAGACAGGTACTTTAGACATACAAACCAACAAAGACAAACACTGGGACTTGCAAACACCAACCCAGACATACAGACAAATAGATTCAGACATAAAAACAGAGAAAGACAGGCACTTTAGACATACAAACCAACAAAGACAAACACTTGGACTTGCAAACACCAACCCAGACATACAAACAAATAGATTCAGACATATAAACAGAGAAAGACATGCACTTTAGACATACAAACAAACAAAGACAAACACTTGGACTTGCAAACACCAACCAGACATACAAACAAATAGATTCAGACATACAAACAGAGAAAGACAGACACTTTAGACATATAAACCAACAAAGACAAACATTTGGACTTGCGAACACCAACCCAGACATACAAACAAATAGATTCCGACATACAAACAGAGAAAGACAGACACTTTAGACATACAAACCAACAAAGACAAACATTTGGACTTGCAAACACCAACCCAGACATTCAAACAAAGATTCAGACGTACAAACAGAGAAAGACAGGCACGTTAGACATTAAAAGCAACAAAGACAAACACTTGGACTTGCAAACACCAACCCAGACATACAAACAGATAGATTCAGACATATAAACAGAGAAAGACAGACACTTTAGACATACAAACCAACAAAGACAAACACTTTGACTTGCAAACACCAACCCAGACATACAAACAAATAGATTCAGACATACAAACAGAGAAAGACAGGCACTTTAGACATATAAACCAACAAAGACAAACGCTTGGACTTCCAAAGACCAACCCAGACATACAAACAAATAGATTCAGACCTACAAACAGAGAAAGACAATTACTTTAGACATACAAACCAACAAAGGCAAACACTTGGACTTGCAAACACCAACCCAGACATACAAACAAAAAGATTCAGACATACAAACAGAGAAAGACAGGCACTTTAGACACACAAACCAACAAAGACAAACGCTTGGACTTAAAACACCAACCCAGACATGCAAACAAATAAATTCAGACATAAAACCAGAGAAAGACATGCACTTTAGACATACAAACCAACAAAGACAAATACTTGGACTAGCAAACACCAACCCAGACATACAAACAAATAGATTCAGACATATAAACAGAGAAAGACAGGCACTTTAGACATACAAACCAACAAAGACAAACGCTTGGACTTGCAAACACCAACCCAGACATACAAACAAATAGATTCAGACATACAAACAGAGAAAGACAGGCACTTTAGACATACAAACCAACAAAGACAAACACTTGGACTTAGAAACACCAACCCAGACATACAAACAAATAGATTCAGACATGCAAACAGAGAAAGACATGCACTTTAGACATACAAACCAACAAAGACAAACACTTGGACTTAGAAACACCAACCCAGACATAAAAAAATAGATTCAGACATATAAACAGAGAAAGACAGGCACTTTAGACATACAAACCAACAAAGACAAACACTTGGACTTGCAAACACCAACCCAGACATACAAACAAATAGTTTCAGACATACAAACAGAGAAAGACAGGCACTTTAGACATACAAACCAACAAAGACAAACACTTGGACTTGCAAACTCCAACCCAGACATACAAACAAATAGATTCAGACATACAAACAGAGAAAGACAGACACTTTAGACATACAAACCAACAAAGACAAACATTTGGACTTGCAAACACCAACCCAGATATACAAACAAATAGATTTCGACATACAAACAGAGAAAGACAGACACTTTAGACATACAAACCAACAAAGACAAACATTTGGACTTGCAAACACCAACCCAGACATTCAAACAAATAGATTCAGACGTAAAAACAGAGAAAGACAAGCACGTTAGACATATAAAGCAACAAAGACAAACACTTAGACTTGCAAACACCAACCCAGACATACAAACAGATAGATTCAGACATATAAACAGAGAAAGACAGACACTTTAGACATACAAACCAACAAAGACAAACACTTGGACTTGCAAACACCAACCCAGACATACAAACAAATAGATTCAGACATACAAACAGAGAAAGACAGGCACTTTAGACATACAAACCAACAAAGACAAACGCTTGGACTTGCAAAGACCAACCCAGACATACAAACAAATAGATTCAGACCTACAAACAGAGAAAGACAAACACTTTAGACATACAAACCAACAAAGACAAACACTTGGACTTGCAAACACCAACCCAGATATACAAACAAAAAGATTCAGACATACAAACAGAGAAAGACAGGCACTTTAGACATACAAACCAACAAAGACAAACAGTTGGACTTGCTAACACCAACCCAGACATACAAACAAATAGATTCAGACATAAAACCAGAGAAAGACATGCACTTTAGACATACAAACCAACAAAGACAAATACTTGGACTAGCAAACACCAACCAAGACATACAAACAAATAGATTCAGACATATAAACAGAGAAAGACAGGCACTTTAGACATACAAACCAACAAAGACAAACACTTGGACTTGCAAACACCAACCCAGACATACAAACAAATAGATTCAGACATACAAACAGAGAAAGACAGGCACTTTAGACATACAAACCAACAAAGACAAATACTTGGACTTGCAAACTCCAACCCAGACATACAAACAAATAGATTCAGACATACAAACAGAGAAAGACAGGCACTTTGGTTTGTATGTCTAAAGTGCCTGTCTTTCTCTATTTAAATGTCTGAATCTATTTGTTTGTATGTCAAAATGGGGGGGGGGGCAAAAGGTTGTGCGGAGGGGGCTCTTGGGGGTTGGGGTAGGGGACCTTACAACACTGTTCAAATGGAACTTGTGTATTATAACGACCACAAAGTTTCACCTCAAGTCATCCTCTAAAATGTCTCAAACTGTTTCGCCCAAATAATCCCTAAAATGTTGATTAATTTGTTTTCGCCCAAATAATCCCCTAAAAGTAATTCCTGCGTGTTCCTTTGTTTCGGCATCCCTGCGCTGTCACGTTTGAAATTCCCAGGAAACCATTTCCCACGTTAAACATATTCAATCTGTCTTGATCTCGTTTGAATTTCTGAAAAAATATCTAAGGTGTTCCTAGTTACACTGTTAAGGTTTCGAAAGAATATTAATTTATTTCTGACACTAAAGACCAGAGGTCATATTTAAAAATATAATATTAATTTATCTCTGACAATAGAGGATCAATACACTTAGAATTCCCCGTCGATTATGCAAATCAATTTCCCAGAAATCTATCTCCTTAGTGGATCAATACGCTTAGAAACATCCCCTGATTGGCCTAGAAAAGAGACACGTGATCTTGTCCCGTTAGAATCGATTTCCCAGCAATTGTTGTTGGACTTATGTCTACATCCAAGAAACATCCAGCAATCGTTTTTGGACTTATGTCTACATCCAAGAAACATCCAGCAATTGTTGTTGGACTTATGTCTACATCCAAGAAAACAACATACAAATTGACCAATACTCATAGTCATCAAAGAACCATCAACATACAGAACAGAAGCAACATCAAATAACCATGAAAAAAACATCAAATAACCATCAAACAGAACAAAACCATCAAATAACCATCAACAAACAGACCAAAAAATATGCATAAATTATGTACCGTCAGCGCTGGTACCCCTTCTCTTACTACTCATAAGCCCCGAACTGCTAGATAATTTTGCCCATTAAATAATGCATAGTTTTCGTAAAAGTTAAACTAAGCTACTCTATTCGCAAAGGCTCTTAAATACATACTCGACACTCAAACAAATGTACAAAAACAGTAAAATCGGGAACGTTTGTTCGAGTAAAAGACTGGTAGAATACGAGTCGAGGGTTTAAGATACGCCACGTCTGTTTTGTCAAAAACATGAATATATGAAAGTTCATCTTTTTCAAACTGAATATGCAACTTGTTAATCTTTGAATTGATTTGGGATTTTTATGCATGACTAACCCTGGTAAACTTGTCTAATTATTATGAGTCTTTATTTATTCCTCTTTTTTCTTACTTTTCTTACTGATAAGTTAGTGTTAGTGTTTTCTTTGTTTCAATTTCTTCATTTCTCTCTAATGAAATCTTGTTTACATTGCGCTCTTTAGTAAAATCAGAGGATAAATGCTAATTTTTATCACTGCAAGAACAATGATAGTTCTACTTCTTGTGCATAGAAAACTTAGGCTTATAAATATAGTACTGTATTTCTCTCTCACTCTCTTTCTCTCTAGTTCTCTCTCTCTCTCTCTCTCTCTCTCTCTCTCTCTCTCTCTCCTCTCTCTCTATCTCTCTCTCCTCTCTCTCTCTCTCTCTCTCTCTCTCTCTCTCTCGTCTCTCTCTCTCTCTCTCCTACTCTCTCTCTCTCTCTCTCTCTCCTCTCTCTCTCTCTCTCTCTTAGCACTCCTAGAATTAACTGCAAAAGTTTAGCTTTGCATTATCAAGTTTCAAAAAAGATAGAAATGGTGGTCATGAAAGTTTCAAGGTGGTTTCACAGGCAAATACTAGATATTATGCCAAAACTTCATTTTATTTTAACACCTTTACTGTTATTTCATGATTCCTAGAGAAATTCAAAAGCTTTGAGAGCTAGTATTTCACATCATATGCCAATGTAAATAGAACACACAGTTTCCCTATGCAAAATAAACCACAATTTTTATATTGAATGAGTTCGTTCTAATGAAAAATTTAAGTGTACGCTGAAAAGGTTGACAATTGTTTTACAAAAGATTACTTTTTATTCCATGTCTCAAATGAAGCTGACTCCATTCCAATGAATTTTTGCATTCAATGGAACATAGGCGTCATTTAGGGGGGGGGGGAGGGCCGTTGCCTAATTTTTTAAGCAAATCTGAAAATGATAATTGTTGAGAAACTGTTTTATGCGTTGCCAGGTTTATTTTGTTGTCAAAACATAGTTTGACTAGGTTGAGAGGTAAATTTTAAATTAACTTTTTAATAAATTATCGTCGATACGGCAAAAATACGACAGTGCTAGTTTTGTAGGAAGTTTTATAGGGTAAGGTAAGCGTACAAACGGGCAATGCACTCCGGCCGCCGATAATCTGCCATGATGACTAAAAAGGGTAGATGACTACACTTTTTGTAACAGATATGCGTGATACAGAGTAAAAACATTGGTTTTTTATTTCAGGATAAAGTGTGTATTGTAAGTTTAGTTTACATATATATATATATATATATATATATATATATATATATATATATATATATATATATATATATATATATATATATATATATATATATATATGTATATATATATATATTATATATATATATATATATATATATATATATATATATATATATATATATATATATATATATATATATATATAATATATATATATATATATTACAAAATTATTATGTTGCGATCTATTGTAAGAAAATGCAATAAACATTTTGACTTATCCTATATTCTTTCTTTTGCTTAATGTGGCCTACTGACTACTGATATCAATGTTACTTATTAATTTGAATGCAATTTTCAATGGGAAGACTGACATAAATATTCTTTTTTGCTTTAATATGGCCAACTGATATTATTATTATCTATTTATTTATTTATCTGAATGTAATATTCAAAGGGAAACAAATTCAAAGGGAATTTATATTCAAAAAAGTTAAAGCCTAACCTCTTAATTAACAAATTAAAATTAAAAAAAAAATCTGTCGTTTATTATCTATATTGTTGGCAAGTCCTTTAGGTTAGCCAAATACTAATAACGGCTCCATACGTTTTAATGTAAACAAAGTAAACTGTGTTAGTGTATTAAGAATCTGATAAAAAATCAGTACATGTCGGTAGTTCTTAGTTCCAGTTCAATTTAAGTTCTTAGTTCAATTTAAGAAAAAAATAAATAATATTTTAGTAGACCAGATATAGTAAGTGTTTGGTTTGTAAATTTACATCGACAGAATAAAAATCCGCTCAAAATCGAATGCAACTGAATAAGACGATACACGGGGCTGTTAGAATATGACGTGGTTCAACTGCGTGGTTGGACCTTTTGTGCTGGGCACGGTTGGGGGAAGCGGAGGGAGATAGGGACTGTAGCACTAGTGGTGAAGCTGAGCGAGAAGAAAGATTCACCAACCCAAAAGCTTGCTCACACCACACAAACGTCATCACCAACAACTTATTATTGCCAGCTTTAGCAAAGTCCGAGCGCCAATATTTAATTTTATGTTTGTTTTATGTGTGTCTATTGTTTATTATATATTGGCTAGTGTTTTGAAATTAACCGAGTAGCGGCTTTCTTCAATAGTAACTTTTTTCGTTTCCGCTAGCAGAAAAATGTGCTATTGAAGACTTGGGGCAGGCCCATGCCGCCTTTACTTTTTTACCGTTTCGTACCCCCTGGGTGTGGACCATGCTCTCCCCCTCAATCGAAATTTTGAAATTACACTCCTGCAACTAAGCTCTTTCTTTTCATACTTAGATAAAACTTGGATCAGTGTCACTAGTAGGAGGATTAAAGTACAACCTGCTTCTTTTATAAAAAAAGTACTACCTTTAAATTAGTTTTTTCTTATTTTGAGTTATTAATAAAAAATTCTAAATTTGATATACATTCGAAAATTGAGCAATTTGTTTTCTACGTCATTGATGAGAAAAATCATTTGTGTCATGTGGTTGTGCGCGGTTAGACGGTCGACTGTTTTTCTTATTTGTTTAAAATTTCCCTCTAGTCGCCATTGACGGGAGCTGCATGACCGTGCCACTGTATGATAAAGAAATAACTACTTCGTTATTTATGCAGATTAATGGGCATTATTACGCACTAATGTCGCTTGGATTCGAGGTTTTTTTGTCTTCAGACCCTTTTTTTCATTTTACTTGTGAAGATGAAAAATAAGTCTGACAATTATGATCCTAAGTTTTTTCCTTCATTAAGAAATCTGTAATACGTCTGCTAAGGACAAAAAACGCTTGTTTTTACGATTTGAGACGCATAAATATCCTGTAATTCAATTTTCGTTAACCACTGCAGTATTACACTTGTGCTTAAAAGAGTTGAAATCACGAATATTACTGAACATATGATTGGTGCTACTCAATGTATTGAGGTTGCAAACTCGTCGCAGTGTGAAACCCCTTGAAACTAATGCGCTTGTGTACATCCTTTCTCCATCCAAACTGTTTAAAGGCTCTAGTTTAGCCAACACCCAAGGTATCTCCAAAATAGTTAATCATTTTTTGTTTTGTCATCCCAATCTAATGTGGGGTGCCCAGTTATTTTTGTGTGTAAGCATGAAGTATCCTAATAAATTTCACCGAATAAACTTCAGTCGTTTATGTCTACTATAATGAGCCTATCCTAAAAAATAAAGAAAATTGAAGTTTTCCATAAAACAACTACGAGTGTTTCTTAACTATATTAGACATTGTAATAGTCTGTGCAAACAAAACATTGCAAAACCATGGCTTTTTTTTTATTTTTACAGAAAGGTGGCGAGTAAAGCAGTATTCTCGAAAAAAGGTATGCCAAAAAATTGCTTAAATGAGCAAGAACAGTTAATGTTGCCGATCAGACAATTACATAATAATAGTTACATCGACTAAATAGGATTAATTAAAATAGTAGATGAAAGATATGCATAAGAATCAAATATTACTCATAAGAAAAAATAAAACATTGAGTTTGTTTCAGAACTCAGTTATCATTAATAATAATTAATTATTGGTCATTATTTTTGTTCTAAGACAACAGATAAAATAAAATTATAAGCAATTGTATTACTTTAAGCGCAGAATGGACTACAATGTTAGCCCATTTAACTTATTATAACGATTTTAGGAGTTAAATTGTTTGTAATCTTTCAATTTAGGCTAAAGGTAGAAGCAAATGATTAATGGTCATTAATGATAATTGAGTTCTCGAACACATCTCAAGAAACAGAACTTCAGGACAGCGAAATTCACAAATAAGGAAAATATTGCGGATATTTTTCAGCCATAATTGACAAGGGAGTCTCGGGGAAAACGAAAAAGAAATATATAAAAAAGAAAGAAATTAAGAGCTAAAGTAATAAGGTCTTAAGGAAATTAAGGAATCTCGAAGGAAATTAAATAAAAAAAAAAAAAACAAACAAGTGAATCCAGCTGAAACTAAGGAGCATCATTAAAACCGGAAATGAACAGAAATTGTTCCGCATATGAAGGGGTTGTCCCTTTCTATCTTGCTCTTAACGCTAAAGCTTTTAGCATTTTCAAAAAAGCTTCCTATTGTAATTAAACGGCCCTTGTGTTTCAGGAGCCGTTCTTAAAAAATTGGGACAAACAGTCAAACTTTAGCTTAAAGAGCAAGGTATTGAGGAGGGGGTAACCCCTTCATATACGGAATAATTTATGTTCGTTTTGAGTTTCAATGTTGCTCTTTCTTTCAGCTAAAAACCTTGTTTTTTATTTAATTTCTGATCGTTTTTCAAATAATCCGGTAAATTTGGCTCATCCTCCTTGAACCCCCCCCCCTCCACGGGATAATCCCCCTTAGAAATTTCCTCCGACGTAAAACAACCCCGCCCCCGTAAAATTCCCTCTGGACAGTTCCACCCTTGCTGAAATTTCCCTCACCCGTAAAATTTCTTGCGGGCGATTCAGCCTAAAAAATTATCCTTTGCATATTTTCGTTTGAAAAAGACTTTAATTTCTAATTCTTTTTTCGGTCACTCCGGAACCCCCTCCCCCCTTCCGGATATCCAGACACGCTTAAAATATCCCCCGGATAATTCCCCCGGAACATCTCCACTTGTAAAATTGAGTTGGCAAATTTATTCTCTGAGGCCAACCTGACTCTTATACATGATAATGGTAGATGGTAATAAGCTTACCTAAGCTATGGATGCCAGGTCTTGATTTTTCTTCAAACGATAATTTCGACAGGACCTGTGCCTGTCATCATCAGGTTCAAAACCATCAGGTTCATTTTGAACCTGATGATGACAGGCACAGGTCTTGTCGAAATTATCGTTTGAAGAAAAATCAAGACCTGACATCCATAGCTTAGGTAAGCTTATTACCATCCACCATTATCATGAGTTGGCATAGAGAAAGTAAGTCAAATAAAAAAAAATTCATATAGAAATTCTGTCAAATCCCTCCGGTGTAAAATTTCCCCTGGAAAGTTCACCTTCCAGATATCTACCTCCTCACGAAACATTCTCCCTATGGAAACCCACACCAAGCACAAAATCCCCCCCCAAAAAATGTCTGTATACTTCCCAATAACAAATACTATACGTAAACAATGGGCAAATTTTATAACTTAAAGACCTATCCTCAGGAGCTGGGTGGGGGGTTAATGTTATCTTAAAACGTATAGTTCTAGAACTTTTCAACTACGCTGAAAAAAGTGGCTATCTCAAAATTTTAATCGAACAATTTTAGGAAAACTAGGGGCGTGGGGGGCTGTTTGCCCTCCAATCTTTTTGGTCACTCAGAAAGGGCACTAGAACTTTCAAGTTATGTTCAAATGAGTCCTCTTTTGATATTCTAGGCCCATTGGTTTGACACGATCATTCCTGGGGAAAAAAAAATAGAACAAATGAACACGCATCCGTGATCTTTCTTCTGACGGACAAAATTCCACGTTTTTGCAGATAGGAGCATGAAACCTATAGTGTTTTCTTGTACGCTGAATTTGATGGTATAATGTGCATTAAATTCTTTGACTTTTTGGGGATGTTTCCCTTTTTTTTCGAAAATCGGACAAATTTTCTCTGGCTCGTAGCCTTCTATGGGTAACACTAAGCTTTTATGGGTCTTTGGAATCAGCATAATAAGCCAAACCTTCAATATATTTATTGATATCAAAATTCTGTTTTTTTTAGAGTTTTCGTTGCTATTGAGCCGTGTCACTCCTTACTTACAGTTCGTTACCACGAACTGTTCTAAAATCGCAATACCAAAGAACTAAAAGAAATTTCAAAAGAATTAAATCAAAATATAAATGAACAAATCATAAATTCAATTGAGTTGCCAATGGCCAATGGAACTTATAGGAACTAATAGTATAGAAGATATTTTAATAGTATTTTTTTTTGTAAAGTTGTGGTTTGATTTCATAAGTTGACCTGGGGGTTAACTACCATACCTGCAAGCTTCATTGCAGTGGGTACCAAAACCCGCCTCGTAGATTCTTTTGAGGCTTGCCATTCTGCATAGGGATGCAGAAGGTGGCCAAAAATAAACAGTGACTATCACAAAATTTAAACTTTATTCATTCTTTAGATAGCAGCTACGTTAATTAAGGAGGGGGGGGGGGTGAATTCATGTAAACCAATACTTCTTAAAGTACCGGATCTCAAAGAGGAAAGTTCTATTGAAAATATTTTATTACACCTTCCATAGCGAGACTTTTGAAGAAACATTTTCGAAAATTTTTGGACAAAAAAAGAAATGTATATCCTGATCGCTTTTTCCCTTGAACGTAAGTCAGTAGATTTGTTAGAATGAAAGTTTTACTTGCTTGAAAATATAACTGAAAAGTGAAAATTTTATAACCTGGTTTTATTACAATATTTTCTAGCCGTAATTTCTCAATGAGTGGGCCCGAGAGAGCGATTACCAGAAAGGATGACAGCAAAAGACTATAGAATCCGCTTAATTTCTTTTTTTTTGGAGGGAAGGCTAGCCTGAGAAACTCCTCAGGTGAGAGGGGGGGGGAGGGAGGTTGAAGGTTTGAGATTTTTTCTGGAGAAAAATCTCAATTTTTTTCAAATTTGAAAAACTCGAAAATCATAATATTTGTCTGGATTTTAATACATCTAGTACTTTGTAAATTGTTAGTCCTCTAGGATGAGGGGGATGGGCAGCAGTCCTGAGGGCTTGGGTTCACATTTTGCATCCAGGTTGTTTTTGCATCGAATCAGGTCTTAGCCCAGCTCGTTTATCAGTAGAATCATATCCAATTTTTCTCAGCGGTGCAACATCACAATCAAGTTGTCAGTTCCTCAAAATTTTTAGAATGGTGTACCTCACGAAAAAATCTTTGTAAAAAAAAAAACTTGTGTAATATAGGCTACATTAATCTGTTCTCCATGGTATATTGATCACCGTTAAAAAGAAGGTAGGCATTTATTTTACTTCAATTGTTCATTCTTCTGCCATATGTCGACCTTATAATATACCTGCCAAGAAAGGAACAAAGGAAAACCTCCAGTTTCCTTAGCAATGAGAGAACTATTAACTTTTAAAGGAAACTATGATACCATTCCTCTACCTCAATCTCAACCACAGGAACTTAATGGCAAACTTAATCTCAATCTCAACACAGAAACTAATGGCAACTAATCGAAATCAACAACAGAGATGTCTTGAAAACGTAGTTTGCAGCAATTTCGGTCCTTTTTTGGATTTTTAAATTTTCGATTCATTATTCGGAGAATTTGTTTTAGCAATAGGGCTGAACCATCGCACATCTTAAGCCTTTTCAGGTTTTAATCTTAACTAGACCCCGGCGCCACGCCGACAGATCGACCAAACACCGCCAACGAGAGGCCCGGTTGACCGCCGCCGAAGTGTCGCTACGCCGTCAGTGCGCCTCAGGCGCGCCGCCACCGGCAGAGACGGCAGCGTTCGGCTGACTCTGAATTAATTTTGCGGCAATTCTTTATTGCGTCAACCGCAAAGTCGGAGCTTTTCTTTCTCGTGTGGTTTAGTATTTCGATTTTCCTGATTAGAAATCAAGCAGGGCTTGCACTATCCCCGAATTTTCAGGTATTTCCCCGAAAATCTATGCCTCACCCCGAAAAAAAATTTGGTTCCCCGAATCCCCGAAAATCACCCAATCACGTTGCCACCCCTAGCGATTTATCGCCATTGACTTTCCCTGCCAAATATTACTTTGCATACCATAATTCTTCACTACTCTCTCTTCCTCGTTAATTTTCGTCTCTTTTGTTACTTTGCACAAAAACCAGTCAGATGCAATTGCAATATACACAGTTCTTCATATGTTGACAAAAAAGCATCGTCTTTATGAGATGAGATTAAATCATTTTGATTGCAGTTTCCCAATTGCTATTTCTTACATCATTTGCAGTCAATAATTTTATTTTTAAGTTGAATAGAACGCATTCACTACTATACAGCTTCAGTTGGATTTTGAAATTGATAGTCGACAGATTGTCTCTACAGCTGAATCGTAAGTCTGCAGAATTTTGTTTTCTTTTGCTGTTTTTAGATAAGATTTTCTTAACGTTTAATGCACAATTGCTGAACACCTGATAGATTAAAAGAAACTACAATCTTCTTTCTGAAAAAATTTTACCCCCCCCCCCAAAAAAAAAACAACCTTCTATTGAGACAAAATTTAGCTATAGACTAAACTATGTACAAGGTTTGGGGAATTAAAGATTGAAACGGAATTTACCCCAAAAACATGATTCTTAAGAAAATTGTAAATTATTGCCTATAGGGGGGGGATAGGGGGCTATCATTTTTGAATGATAATACCTCATTTTTTTAATTGGAAGCAGGAATGCCAAAAAGATAAGGATTTTTTTCATTTAACGTGGAGACGGAAGAAAATGATATCAAATTCCCTGGGAAACCATTGAAATATTTTGATAGACCCAGGGCCCCCCATTGGGACTTGTTCATTGTCTTGGGTATTTTGCAATTTCTTATAGGCTACTGGCCTAATTTGGCTTTTGTGTGTGCTCCCTTTTAATTAGATTCTTTGGATCTTATTGAATGCCTCGGCGAATCTATGACTCACTTTTCCAATAATTTGAGGTATATCTGAATAATTTCGACATTCTTGTTGTTGTCATTGTACCCCTTTACTCATGCCCTCACTTTTTTTTTTTCAAGGAACACTAAGTTGTTTAACGTTATTTCGCGTGTTTGTTTGAACCATATAGTGACCTTGTTAATAATTAAGTAAATTATTTGTTTAATGTAAAGCTGAGACGGTATCCTATCAAGGTGGTATCCAGTGGGGGGGGGGGGTGGGGGTGGTGAGGTATTACATTTAAATGACAATATCTCGATTTTTTTTTCATTGAAAGTAGGGATGCCAAAAAGTTAATTATTTTTTAAACTTAAAGCACAGACGGTATCCTATTATGGTGGTATCCAGACGGGGAGGGGGAGGGGGTAGGTAGGGAGCAAACCAAGGCCGTACCCAGGATTTTTTCGGGGGGGGGGGCGGGTACACAAATATTTTTTTCGGAGGGGGCTAGGGAGCTATTCAAGGCCGTACCCAGGATTTTTTTCGGAGAGGGTTTTACACAAAGATTTTTTTTCGGGGGGGGGGGGGTTACACAAAAACCTCAAAAAACGCATACAAAATTTGTTTATATCCATTTTTGTTACGTCTTTTACGAGTCAAAAAAATATTTCGGGAGGGGTTCAACCCCCCCCCCCTCTCTCTAGTCCCCCCTCTGGGTACGGCCTTGGAGCTATCGTATTTAAATGATAATACCTCGATTTTTTTTTGAAAGCAGGGATGCCAATAAGTTAATTATTCTTTTTAATTTAAAGCAGAGACGGTATCCTATCAAGATGGTATCCAGAAGGGGAGGGGGCATGGGGAGTTATTATATTTAAGTGATAGTACCTTGAATTTTTTTTATTGAAAGCAGGGATGCCAAAAAGTTATTATTTACAAATTTAAAGTAGGGACGGTATTCTATCAAGGTGGTATCCAGAGGGGGGGGGGGTAGGGAAGTATTATATTTAAATGATAATATCACAAATTTATTTATTTTTTAAAGCAGGGATGCCAAAAAGTTAATTATCTTTTAAATTTAAAGCAGAGACGGTGTCCTATCAGGGTGGTATCCAGAGGGGGGGGGCTAGGGAAGTATTATATTTAAATGATAATATCTTGAATTTATTATTGAAAGCAGGGAGGCCAAAAAGTTGATTATTTTTTTTTTTTATTTAAAGGAGAGATGGATCTTATAGAACATTTTATGGCTGCCTTTAAAAAAATACAAAAGGAAGTGTGAAGGGAGGTGAGAGACTTTTACAAGAATATGACAGTTTGGTTGCTACCAGTAGCTACTAGGTGGAATATCCTATGAAAGTGTACTGTCAATCAGTAGAGAAAGTAAATTTGTAAATTTAAGCTGTGATTTGAGAAAGACTGATGAAAACATTAATGTTTGCGGTCAACATTGATCGCACCGGTGGTGTGCCACCGACATCTTACCGGTGGCGTGCCGGTGGCGCGCTGCCGCTGCTGTTTTTGGCCCCGCCAACGCCGGTCTTCCCTCATCGGCGCAGCGCCGGGGTCTAATCTTAACTTCAATCTGAAATTGTTGCCTTGTTTGTTTCCCTGCCTGAGCGGCAAGTAACATGGCAACTTTCTACTCAAAAGCATAACACGGTTTGAAGAAACGGAAGCTCAGTAGAACAACTTTAGATAAGTCTCTCTGCCATAGACTGTAAAACTCCACTACATCTCACGCTTTAGACTTTGGCCCAAGAAAAAAAATAACCTATTTGGCCCCAGGTAAGCATATTACACAGTCTTTCCAAAATGTAATATCATAGTCATCAATCTGGCCAGAGATCTATGCGTTCCGTAAAAATCATGGAGGTTAGACGCTTACCACTTTATCATAATAATTTGGAACTGGAGCACTGAAAAAAACAAACAAGACAAAATCAAAGTGCCATTGCCTTGACACCGCATCTTCTCAAACAGTTTGTGGTAACGAACTGTAAGTAAGGAGCGACCCGGCTCAATAGTAACCGAAACTCTAAAAAGGGAATTTTGATACCAATAGATATATCAGAAGAATTGGATTTTTTGCTGATTTAAAATATATGAATTTCATTAAGTTTATTCCTACCCATGAAAGGTTACGAGCCTGAGAAAATTTTCCTGATTTTCAGAAAAGGGAAACAGCCCCTAAAATATAAGTGATCTCAATGAAAATCACACCATCAGATTCAGCGTATCAGAGAACCCTACTGTATAGGTTTCAAGCTCCTATCTGCAAAAATGTGGAACTTTGTATTTTTTGCCAGAAGAAAGACCACGGATGCGTATTTTTTTTTTTTTTTTTTTTTTTTTTAGGGGTGATCGTACCGACCCAGTGGTCCTAGAATATCGGAAGAGGGCTCATTCGAACGGAAATTAAAAGTTCTAGTGCCGTTTTTAAGTGACCAAAAAGTTGGAGGGCAACTATTCCCCTCATCGCCCCTTTTTTCCCAAAATCGTCTGATCAAAATTTTGAGATAGTCATTTTGTTCATCATAGTTGAAAAGCCCAATAACTATGCCTATGGGTATAGCATGACACCCCCCCCCATAGCACCAGGGTAAAGGTCTAAGTTATAAAATTTGTCCATTGTTTGCGTATAATATTTGTTATTGGGATGTAGGCATACATTTTCAGGCGGGAGGGGGGCAATCTTTATGCTGGGGCTTTGTCTACGGTTGAATTTTCCAGTGGGAGGGGAGTTTCCAGGGAGTGAAATTGTCAGGGGAAATTGTACACTGGGAGGAATTTGCCAGAATTCTTATACAGAATTCTTTTTATATGAGTAGTATCTATATAGGGAATCCAGACCCTACAAGGAACCCTACAAGAATATACAGTGTGGTTACACGTGGACATTTTAAAAAGCTGGCAACCTATAAAGTGGTCAAACACGTTTTGAGAGCATGATTGTTTGTTTTTTTTTTCTTTTTTTTGGTAATTGACATTTTTCTGATAACAGGTACCATTCATAGCGATCGTAGCTCTATGGTGTGGATGACATAAAAATAAAGTTTTTAACGAGAAATGTCTGAAAAGTGCATGGATGCTACAATCAGAATTGTTTGATTGACATTTGCAAAAAGGGATAAGGGATTCGCGAATTGGACTGTACGAACGATCTAATTTGAATAATAGGAAAAAAAACAGAGCTAGATAACATTTGCGAATTGGATCGTATTAAGATGGAGAAAAAAAAGGGATGGTCTTATGACTTGACCTAGCTTTACTTCTTCGATGTGTACTGTATAATACACAATTGGTGTTTGAACAGTGTTGTCAATTTAAAATTGAGTTTAACGTTATACTATACTAAAAATTTGATACTAAGAGAGATGTAGATGGCAAGAAAAGAATTTTATTAACGGTAGTTTTACTTCTTGGATGTGTACTGTATAATACACAAGTAGTTTTTGAACAGTGTTGTCAATTTAAAAGAGAATTTAACGTTATACTAAAAAGTTGATACTAAGAGAGATGTAGATGGCAAGAAAAGAATTTTAATAACGGATAGCTTTACCTCTTCGATGTGTTCTGTATAATACACAAGTGGTGTTTGAACAGTGTTGTCAATTTAAAATAGAGTTTAACGTTATACTATACTAAAAAGTTGATACTAAGAGAGATGTAGATGGCAAGAAAAGAATTTTAATAACGGATAGCTTTACCTCTTCGATGTGTTCTGTATAATACACAAGTGGTGTTTGAACAGTGTTGTCAATTTAAAATAGAGTTTAACGTTATACTATACTAAAAAGTTGATACTAAGAGAGATGTAGATGGCAAGAAAAGAATTTTAATAACGGATAGCTTTACTTCTTCGATGTGTACTGTATAATACACAAGTGGTGGGGTGATGGGAGCGGGGCGTCGAAAAATAAACTATTTCTGTAAAATCTGAGCTAATAAGGGTTTTTTGACCGTAAACTCTAGTTTTTTGTAAGAAAATTATGGAAAATACAATTCTCTGGTTCAAATGTGAAACTTAAGTCCAATTTTGGATACTCGGAGTTGTCCTCTATCATCAACGATTATTTTTATGTTGGCATTCTCTTTGAGTGCAATCATTTCTGGAGATCTCAATCTCGCATAACCACTAACATAAGAGTTGAATTTTTTCGATATTCCAAAGAAATTTAAAACCTTACTGTCATGACAATGCATGCATACATTTCCAATAGTGCCACCACTTGTACTTGTGTCATAGTTTAAATACTTCTCCTTGTCGGCATTCAATGCCACAATAACCTTGTTATGTGAACACACTTTATTAAAATGCTCCATCTTCACTTTTTTTTAAAGATATGACTTATGTGTTTATCGTTCCACTGCGTACAAAATACTGATTTAATACATGCAATAGACTAGGTAGTGTCGATAAACAGACATAGAATACCAGTGGGAAAGCCAAATCGTGTCTCTGACCAATCATAGAGTACAATTGTTAGAGCCGTAACCATATTTTGTCATTTTAAGATACGTACAAAAAAAAATAAATAAAAAAGTAAATAAAGTTGAATAATTTCGAGGTTTTAAAAAATAGTTTTCTCTTATGAAAAAAATATTGAATTAGAACTATCAGTCCTCATCATTATGAGTATCCAAAACTGGACTTAAGTTTCACATTTGAACCAGAGAATTGTATTTTCCATAATTTTCTTACAAAAAACTAGAGTTTACGGTCAAAAACCCTTATTAGCTCAGATTTTACAGAAATAGTTTATTTTTCGATCCATAACTGGACTTAAGTTTCACATTTGAACCAGAGAATTGTATTTTCCATAATTTTCTTACAAAAATGGTCAAACACTATTAGCTCAGATTTTAAAGAAATAGTTTATTTTTCGATTCATAACTGGACTTAAGTTTTACATTTAAACCAGAGAATTGTATTTTCCATAATTTTCTTACAAAAATGGTCAAAAACACCTATTAGCTCAAATTTTACAGAAATAGTTTATTTTTCGATTCATAACTGGACTTAAGTTTCACATTTAAACCAGAGAATTGTATTTTCCATAATTTTCTTACAAAAAACTAGAGTTTACGGTCAAAAACCCCTATTAGCTCAGATTTTACAGAAATAGTTTATTTTTCGATATACTGGACTTAAGTTTCACATTTGAACCAGAGAATTGTATTTTCCATAATTTTCTTACAAAAATGGTCAAAAACACCTATTAGCTCAAATTTTACAGAAATAGTTTATTTTTATAGGTTTCAGACAACACATACCTACGAAAGACTAAGAAACCTAGCTAATAAAAGCCGGAAATAGCAAATTAACCATCCCAAATCATAAGTTTCAGACAACACACACCTACGAAATACTAAGAAATCTGGCTATGAAAAGTCGGAAATAGCAAATTACACACCCCAAATCATAAGTTTCAGACAACACACACCTACGAAATACTAAGAGACCTTAGCTCAGAAAAGCCTGAAATAGCAAACTACTCATCCCAAACTATTGGTTTCATACAACAAACACCTATGAGAGACTAAGAATCCTAGCTCTGAAAAGTCCAAATAGCAAACTACACATCCCAAATCATAATTTTCTGACAACACACACCTATGAAAGGCTAAGAAATCCAGCTCAGAAAAGTCAAAAATAGCAACCCACCCATCCCAAATCATAGGTTTCAGACAACACACACCAACGAAAGACTAAGAAATCTAGCTCAGAAAAGCCCGAAATAGTAATTTACATATCCCAAATCATAAGTTTCAGACAACACACGCCTACGAAATACTAGGAAACTTAGCTCATAAAAGCCTGAAATAGCAAACTACTCATCCCAAACTATAGGTTTCAGACAACAAACACCTATGAGAGGCTAAGAATCCTCGCTCTGAAAAGTCCAAATAACAAACTACACATTCCAAATCATAATTTTCTGACAACACACACCTATGAAAGGCTAAGAAATCCAGCTCAGAAAAGTCAAAAATAGCAAACCACCCATCCCAAATCATAGGTTTCAGACAACACACACCTATGAAAGGCTAAGAAATCCAGCTCAGAAAAATCAAAATAGCAATCCACCCATCCCAAGTCATAGGTTTCAGACAACACACACCAACGAAAGACTAAGAAATCTAGCTCAGAAAAGCCCGAAATAGTAATTTACATATCCCAAATCATAAGTTTCAGACAACACACACCTACAAAATACTAAGAAACCTTAGTTCAGAAAAGCCCGAAATAGTAATTTACATACCCCAAATCATAAGTTTCAGACAACATACATCAACGAAAGACTAAGAAACATAGCTCAGAAAAGTCCAAAATAGTAAATCACACATCTCAAATCATAAGTTTCAGACAAAACAGACCTACGAAATACTAAGAAACCTAGTTCAGAAAAGTCCAAAATAGCAAACCGCCCATCCCAAATCATAGGTTTTAGACAATACAGACCTACGAAATACTAAGAAACCTAGTTCAGAAAAGTCCAAAATAGCAAACCGCCCATCTCAAATCATAGGTTTCAGACAACACACACCTATCCTTCTGCCATCAACCCATCTCCCCCAAAACACTTTTCAGCCATTTCTCGTTAAAAATTTTATTTTCAAGTTATCCACACGGGTTTTTCGCTAGGAATTCGGCCCACAGTACAGCACTATAAGTACTCTAAGACGCCCCGCTCCCATCACCCCACCACTTGTGTATTATACAGAACACATCGAAGAGGTAAAGCTATCCGTTATTAAAATGCTCTTCTTGCCATCTACATCTCTCTTAGTATCAACTTTTTAGTATAGTATAACGTTAAACTCTATTTTAAATTGACAACACTGTTCAAACACCACTTGTGTATTATACAGTACACATCGAAGAAGTAAAGCTATCCGTTAATAAAATTCTTTTCTTGCCATCTACATCTCTCTTAGTATCAACTTTTTAGTATAGTATAACGTTAAACTCTATTTTAAATTGACAACAGTGTTCAAACACCACTTGTGTATTATACAGTACACATCGAAGAAGTAAAGCTATCCCTTATTAAAATTCTTTTCTTGCTCTACATCTCTCTTAGTATCAACTTTTTAGTATAACGTTAAACTCTATTTTAAATTGACAACACTGTTCAAACACCACTTGTGTATTATACAGTACACATCGAAGAAGTAAAGCTATCCGTTAATAAAATTCTTTTCTTGCCATCTACATATTTCTTAGTATCAACTTTTTAGTATAGTATAACGTTAAACTCAATTTTAAATTGACAACACTGTTCAAACACCACTTGTGTATTATACAGTACACATCGAAGAAGTAAAGCTAGGTCAAGTCATAAGACCATCCCTTTTTTTTCTCCATCTTAATACGATCCAATTCGCAAATGTTATCTAGCTCTGTTTTTTTCCCTATTATTCAAATAAGATCGTTCGTACAGTCAAATTCGCGAATCCCTTATCCCTTTTTGCAAATGTCAATCAAACAATTCTGATTGTAGCATCCATGCACTTTTCAGACATTTCTCGTTAAAAATTTTATTTTCATGTCATCCACACCATAGAGCTACGATCGCAATGAATGGTACTTGTTATCAGAAAAATGTCAATTGCCAAAATAAAGAAAAAAAAAAAACAATCATACTCTCAAAACATGTTTGACCACTTTATAGGTTGCCAGCTTTTTAAAATGTCCACGTGTAACCACACTGCATATTCTTGTAGGGTTCCTTGTAGGGTCTGGATTCCCTATATAGATACTACTTATATGTCTTGCTTTCTCTTTTCCGTCTCAATTTTATGCGCAGATTGGTTAAGGGTAATTGTCCGAGGTAAATTTTCACCTTGATTGAATTTTTTAGAGGATATTTCCGTGGGAGGGGCTTTTTCGTGGAGGTGGCACCAGATTTCCTGGCATTATTTAAAAAATGATCATAAATTAAATAAAAAACAAGTTTTTCAACTGAAAGTAAGGAGCAACATTAAAACTTAAAACGAACAGAAATTATTACGTATATAAAGGGGGTTGCCCCCTCCTTAACACCTCGATCTTTACGCTAAAGTTTTAATTTTGTCCCAATTCTTTAATAATGACTCCTGAAACACACGTACCGTTTAGTTAGAACAGTAAGACGTTTTTTTTTAAGTAATAAAAAACTTTAGCGTAAAGAGCGAGGTGTTAAGGAGGGGGCAACCCCCTTTATATACGTAATAGTTTCTGTTCGTTTTAAGTTTTAATGTTGCTTCTTACTTTCAGTTGAAAAAAACTTGTTTTTTTTTATTTAATAGTCTAAAGTTTAGCTAGTGTTTAACTAGAAGTATTTTAGAGTGTAAAAAATACAGTCAGTTGATAATTTCAAATGTTTGATGCGCCGATTGTCCTTATAAAAATGAACTGCACATTTTGTTATTTAAACCAAATACGAATAAATAATTCCTTCTTTTTTTAAGGCATTGTGAAAAAATAAATGGGCATTTTTCATATTGCTCTTTACCGAACAATATCTGTTTTTGAGTTGCAAAGGGGCACGTGTTTTTCTTTTCAAGGGGCGGCTGTATCGAACCAGTTGTCGTAGATTATTGGGAGAGGCTCATTCGAACGGGAATTTAAAGTTCTAGCGTCATTTATAAGTAACAAAAGAGATCACACAACAGCAAAACGGCAATTTATGCCATTTTGGCCTGCAAAAGAACAATTTAGGCCCTGACAGGGCCAAGGTATAATTGAGGAAAAACTATGAGATGACCATTCAGCTTGGAGCTATCTGAAGAATATTTGCATAGCCTCGAAGGCAATACTCGTGGGTAGTGGCACATTTAGGCATAAACATACACGCAGTCTAAAAATAAGAACTATTATTATATATAACGTTCATTTCAATAATAAAAAAAATGATTATAGAGCGTCACATAGTTGCACCCGAGCTATTAGGATAGAGCCAAGCGTATTTTTAGGGGGGGGGGGCTAAGGTCTAAAAAGGCGAGTTTTTAGGTTTGTGTTTCCAAATTTTCCATGGAAGCTGGAAATAAGTTATGGATTGGGGGTTTAACTTTGTTCCTTTTTTCGGTGAAATATAGTTTTACTAAGCGTATTGGTCACAGTTCCCGTCTTGCCAGTGGCGGATCCAGGGGGGGCGAGCCCCCCCCCCTAACGTAGACTAAAGTAATGTAATTTACTTAATTAAACCAAGTTCGTGTTAATTAAACTTGCTCCTAACGCAAGTTTATCAGATCAACCTATTTTGCCCCCCCCCTAAAAAAATCCTGGATCCGCCCCTGCCTCTTGCTATAGTATATGTAGGTTTTTAGCGGGGAATACTAGTTTCCTAATACCAAAGCATGTGATAAAAATTTGAAATTAATAGAAAAGAGCAAGTTTGATGCGCTCGTATTAAAAAAAAATCAATCGCAAATGTGTCTAAATGAGCCCTCGAAGCAAAAATTAAGCTTAAGCATGAAGAGCACGAGGATTAAGGTTGAAGACTTCTTCACTTTTTAGGTTAGCCCTGAATGTGATAGGAAAAACAAGCGGAAATTAAATTTAAAATAAATGTTTGTTTAAATGAAAATAAGAGCTAAAACAAACACAAATCAACGTGTATATGAGAGGAGCTGCTATCCCCTAATTTCCTCTTCTTTGTGCTAAAGATTAATTTTACTCCAAATGCCTCAGAATCGAGTTCTCTAGCGCACGAACAAGACTTTAAAAGTATTTTATCGCAATATCTCAAATATGAAGGGTTATCTAAAAATTCTTTAAACAATAAATTATCATTAAAATTTTGAGAAGTAGAATACATGGATATGGAACACTTGCAATTATCAACTGGCCATATTTGATGCACTCTACAGTGTATACATGTTACCGTGAATGTCCGAAATCTGGTTAACGTTGACATTCACCGGTGAATGTCCGAAATTTCTTTTTCTCTGCTTGGATTCAATTAGCTTTGCGATTCAGCTTTTTTAGTCTTATGCAAGCTATGATGGTAAAAGTTAAAGTTAGGCTAGGTTATATTATGTTAGTTTAGATTAGATTAGGTTAGACTAGGTTAAGTTAGGTTAAATTTGGTTATAAATATCAGAGATGGGTTAAAAATCTAAGTTAACCCAATCTAACCAAACCTAATCTAACCTAACCTGTCATCATCAAACCTTGCATTAAATTAAAAAGGTTGACTGGCAACACTGACTAAATCCAAGGCGAAAAAAGGTACTTTAGAACATTTGCCGGTGAATATCGACATTCACAAATTTCGAACATTCACGGTACCATACATATGTAACTCTATTTTTTTTTTAAATTTAAGATCAATCTGGTCCCTTGTTGCGCTTTTATAGCCATATTGCAAAAAGATAGCTCATTAATTCTGTCTATAAAAAAAGAACACGTACCATTGTTTAAAATATTATCACTCATTTGTTTGCTTAATTAGTTGCAGGTGGTCTGTAATAACCATCACAGGTGATTCTGAAAAATAACATTTAGGAAAGGCATTACAAAGTTTATTATTTTAACAGCGAGGTCGTCGCTTCTCCTGTTCCGAATCGCTGGAAATAAAGTTCGACACGGCATTTCCCGAGCATTTTCCACGCAATTATTCCCGAAACAGATCTTGCAGGTGCGGTAACAATCTGTTAGTAATGTCCTAGTGTTTAGACAGGCTACATGAGCGATAAATAGTGCAAAGGCTAAAGTAAGGTAAGAGGTACTCTGTTCACAGTCGTAATAAGTTATAAGTATTTCAGCGCTGAGTAACAAACAATTTGTCTAAACTCAAATTTGTCTCATGGATGAAACTTATCGGTTGAATTCAACTTAGCTGTTTCATTCAACTTCAAACTTACTGGTTGTGAAATGGCCGAGGATCGGTTAACACATTTTTGATAACCGTTAACGAAAGAATGTGAAAAAGTACTGGAACGCGCCGAAAAATAAACATTCATTATTCGGAAAATTTGATCTAGAAGGGTCAGGGTATTCAAGAATAAAGAAATGTCAAACAAAATTTCAGAAAATTTACTCAAACACGTACCAGCATGCAAGTCCCAGATTTGACAGTCCTGTCCTTGGTATCCTGGAAAGCTCTCAAAATACCTGGATGTACACGGCCAAAAGAAAACAAAACTTGGGACTGTTAAAATGCTCAAATCTCCATATCCAAAATAGAATATTCAGCTTGCTTCTAAAGCGTTCCATCCGAACTTTTCCTTAAAAAGGCTGCTTTGAGCTATAGTGCTATTTCGGCAAGGAAAATACCAAAGAAAAGACTGAATTTGTTTCCATTAAATGTATTTTTTGCAAAAAATTGCAAAAAATTATTTGCAAAAAATTACTTTTTCTAAAAGTCAGTCTTACTATCAATTGTTGGTTTCATTTTTTGTTTGTCTTGGCGTACAGCTTAACTTATAACCCAGAAGGAAAGATAGTACTTTTGTACTGCCTTTATGCTTGTCGATAATGGAAAAATAAATAACTTTAATTTTGTAATTTCAGTAATGAAACAAACAACAATATGGATTTTCGTAAAAGTTGATCGCTATTGATATGTTACGAATTAGTTCCATGGTCAGTTTTAAATGTGTTTTAACAAAATAAAGAACGAAAATTGTAAAATAATTATTCAGGCATCATTAGTAGTGACCATGGATTAGCGAAGTATAAGCCACCAATAAACAACAGTAATTCATTTTTTTTTTTTGGGGGGGGGGGGGGGTTGTGAAGATTAAATGGTCGGAGAAAAAAAATTCCGTTGTGGAATACAAGGGAGGGATGGGTGGATGAAATATTAAGTGATATAAGTTCTATGGGATTAAGAAGTTGGGTAAGTTTGTGGATACAAGTATGATACATAGGGATCGTTTCCTGCAATTTTCTTATTGTTTAATCTGGATTTAAGGCTTTGTATTTGTTTATAATTTGTATAGTATTCTATTCCTTTTGTTTTAACCGTGGCCCGTAAAGGCTTGTAGTGTTAATAATATCATATCATATGGTTGAAAGTGATAAGAAATCTGTCTTCAGGAATGAGGATGGGGATATGACATTCCCCACGAACACCATAAGCATGGATATTATAAAATTGACCCATTCACCATAAATACATTTTAGTAAAAAAAAAAGTTGGCATGTCACACTTCGTTCAGAATAGAATCTTATTTAAAAGGAATTCAAGTAGCCTATGTGTGATTGGATGCACAAATCGGGCCTGTTACTCCCCAAGCCAAAAAGCCCCTTAGGCCTCGGGGTGCCCCGTATGCCCCCGATGTCATAAACTCAAAAATTTCACTTTGCCATTTTCCCCAGAATAGTAAAAAATCCAATAGATTTTCCTCTACGGATAAATTAGCCTACAAAGACCAGGGACAGGAGCTTTAAATTCTGCAAACTGTCCTTTTTCCACAGGTAAGTTTTAGTAGCAAAGGTGGGTATGTTGAACCATGTTTGAACCAAAATCACACACGTTTTTTTTTTTTTCTTTTTTAAACGGGATGGTGGAAAGCCTTGGCTTCCTAGTCTAAATGGCGGACAAAACGAGTTAAGCATAAAAAAAAGAAATTCAAGCACTTTCAAGAAAATGAAAGATCCTGAAATATAACACGTGACCGCAACTGTATCCAATTTAACATGTCCTAATCTTTATACATTTTGTCGTATTGTCTGATAGTAATATGTTTCCTAAATATAGTTTCGAGTAGTAATATAACCAACTTAAATCTTATCTGTCTTCTTTCTTATTTTGAAAAATAGCAAAACCATTATCATGTTCCTTTTTTCAAGCATATAATCTACACGCTCAAAGTTTCCTTTGTCTTCAATACAGATCATTAAACTGTAGCTTTTAAATCTTGAAGGGCACAGTGCCGGAGGGAGAAGATTCCAAGAAGTGTTTTTAATTTTTATTCTCATTAAAATGTAAGACCACCACAGATTGCTGTAACTTGCCAAAAAGCGATTTCCAAAGTAGTTGCTCAAAAAAATAATTGAAACCAATAATGGTAAAAATCTACAAAAATTTTATTCACTTGTAGTTAGGACTCAATTTCTGCGTAAGTGTTGGCTAAAGGGCCGTAGGCGGAATCCTGAGAAATATTTCCAGTTTTACTTCTCAAGAAACTGTAAAAACCACGAAAGATTGCCATGATTTGTAAAATATTCCCAATCTTGAACAGTACGAACAGTCTCCCCCCCCCTCCAAAAAAGAATCCTGTGAATATGCTTGCAATGTGTTATCAATACTTCAGACAGTCAATACTCCAATACCTCTTATTTTTACAAAATGTGAACTCAGTTTAAATTCTGACTCTGTTGGGAATTGCTTAAATTCTTGACTAAATTGCCTTTTATTCTTGTCACTGTGTTTTTTTTTTTGTTTTTTTTGCCATGAGAAAAGATGGATTTATCATTTGCAGGTCGAATTGTTCGTTTCTTTTAACATTAAAACACTGTCAGTATAAAAGAATAAAATATATTTTATATGTTTCTATAATAGAAACATATAAAATATGTTGTGACGGACACTGAAAAAATACTATGATTTGTTTTTAGCAGTAACGCAAAACTTTAGCATACTGCAAAGCAATCACGATTCTTTATTTTTTCTTTTCTTCCTTACCATGTTTTAAGTTCCTATTGACTTTCGTTCATGAACACTATTGTATTAGTGTATATAGGATAAACCGTAAAATTCCGTGTCCTTTTGTATTATAATCGGTCAAATGAAAAGAAATAGATAAAAATATTTAGCAGTGGTCGCGATGGATATTGCTAAAATAGTCCTGGTTCCAAGTCAGATAAATCTGTCAAATCCACCAGTACAACTCGAATACAGATATGCAATTGATGACAGGCACAAATCGAGCATTCTAATTTTGGGAACAGTACAAAGTTAGCTCATTTGAAGCAGAAACCCACAGGGCTTGAAGTTCCTTCTTTATCTAATATTTTGCCCCTTCAAAGATGACATATCGAAAAACGAGCAATGAGCTGTTGTTGTTTATGTTAGCGCCAGGTCATTCAAAGGGGAAGACGTATGGGCTCAGTTCTTCTATTAGAAGAATAAAAATATACGAAAGTCAAATTTTGCCTTATTTGGAAAATGTAAGATGCTTTTCTAAAAATAGTATTTTTTGACATTTGGCACCTTCCCCAGGAAAAATTTTGACGGCTGACCCCTACAGGAATTTGGCAGGTACCCTTGAGTGAGGAAAAAGGTACGGAGGGAATTCACATTAGGACGATATGTAAGATTTGACCGAATATAAGAAAAACAAACGAGAAATGATACACTTGCAAATTGTGTATTTGTGGTGGGTTACTTGAAACGTGTCCTAGCAACAACTACTTGGGATTGTTCCAAGTATAAATTGCACAGTAGTGGTTTTAATTGTACGGGCAAGAAGGGTGCATGCCCCCCAGATTTTTCGTCTCCTAGGATTAGGAAAAATAACTTTTTGGGGGTATTTTCATTGACAAAATTGAAAAAAATACAAATTTGCCCCCTCCAAGATTCTGGAAAAGACATCCCCCCAAATTTTTTTGTGAATTGACGTTGACAAAAAATCATAGTTTAGTGTTAACAATAGATAAGTGGGATACTTGTCCCTTCCCATCATTTTAATCACTTAAATCTATTAAATTTATTACTTAAGTCTATCTCTCCGAAAGTACCTGCGATTTTAAACCAAAAACTAACCACAAAGATCAAAATGAAACGAAAAGCAATTCCGGAAAATGCTCCTTCATAGTTTTCCTTTTTTTAACCACAAGCCTGATAACTATAGGGGCAAAAATTACAGGCAAAAGTTATGTAGTTGATGTTATGATTGGAGTCATTCAAAGGGCAAATGTTATTTCGGATTCCAAAGAAACCCAAAGGAGGTACTATCTTACCATTTTTAAGCTTATGACGCTTATTTTTTTGTCAATTGAAATTGACCACAAATAAACTTAGATACCCTTTTCCGTGTTTTCAGATACGCAAGATATTCTCCATGACCCTATTCCATCCCGCTCCCCAAAAAATAATAGCACTAAACAGAAGCTCTGAATAGCGGACTTTTTTACTCTTTTCGGGGGAGTTTCATACGGCCTACATTACTAAAATTATTCAAATTCTCATCTACTAATAGATTTAAAGAACAACTTCAAAATTGATATTCTTTGTTTATTAAGAATCAGCATAAATAATATATTTTGTTGTTGTATAACAAACAGTTCGTGGTAACAAACTGTAAGGAGCGATGCTGCTCAATAGTAACCGAAACTCTGCTCTAAGAAACAGTCTTGATAACAATAGATACATCAAAGAATTGAATTTGGATGCTTATTCAAAATGTATAAAATTCATCAAGTTTCATCAAGGAGGGGGCTGCCCCCTCCTTAAACCTCGCTCTTTACGCTAAAGTTTGAATTTTTGTTCCAATTATATAAGAATAAATATTAGAATAATAAGCTTTTTTAAAAGTTCTAAAAAACAACTTTAGCGTAAACACATCCAATCAAAATTTTGAGATATCCATTTTATTAAACGTAGTGCCCCCCACAGTCTTCAGGGGCAAGGGTTATAAGTTATGCCCTGGGGGCACATATGGTTCTTATGGAAGGAATGCTCGTATAAATTTCAGAGAGGGCTCATTGATTGGAAATTGAAAGTTCTAGTTCATTTTTTAAGAGTCAAATGAGATTGGAGGGCACCTAGCCCCCCTCCCCTTCACGCTCTTTTTTCCTCAAACCCATCCGATAAGAACTTTTAGATAGCTTTTTTTTTAAAATAGTTCAAAGACCATATAACAAAAACTCAGGGGTCAACACAGCCCCCTAGGGCCCGAGGGTAGTTGTTTTAAGTTATGCCCTGGGGGAATATATGGTTTTTTTGAAGGGATGCTCGTAAAAAAACTCAGAGATGGCTCATTTGATTGGAAATTGAAAGTTTTAGTTCAGTTTCTTAGAGACAAAAGCCCCCCCGCCACGCCCCTTTTCCCCCAAATGTATCCAATAAAAATTTGAGATAGCCATTAAGTTAAAATTGCTCAATAGTCAGATAACAAAAACTCAGGTGTCGTCACAGCCCCCAGTGCCCGGGCCAGGCGTTGTAAGTTATGCCCTGGGGCATATATTGTTCGTTTGAAAGGGATGCTCGTATAAACTTCAGAGAGGGCTCATTTGATTGGATTTTGAAAGTTCGAGCTCACTTTCTAATAGTCAAAAGAGATCCGAGGGCAGCTACCCCCCCCCTACAAGCCTTCTTTTTCAAAATCCATCTGATGAAAATTTTGAGATAGACATTTTGTTAAAATAGTTCAAAAGTCGGACAAAAAAAATCAGGTGTCAATAGAACCCCCCCCCAGGACACAGGGGAAGGCGTTCTAGGTTATGCCCTAAGGGCCTGTATGGTTCTTATGAAAGGGATGCTCGTATAAACTTCATAGAGGGCTCATTTGATTGGAAATTGAAAGTTCTAGTTCACTTTTTAAGAGACAAGAGAGTTAAACCTGCCCCCCCCACGCTCATTTTCCCCCAAACCCGTCCGCTACACATTTTGAGATAGCAAGTGTTTTGGAAATTGTTCAAAAAAATTAGATAACAAAAACATCCCCCAGAGCCCGGGGGATAGATGTTGTAAGTGTTGTCCTGGGGGCGTATATGGTTCTTATGAAAGGGATGCTCGTATAAACTTCAGAGGGGGCTCATTTGATTGGAAATTGAAAGATCTAGTTCAATTTTTAAGAGTCAAAAGATATCCGAGGGCAACTAGCCCCCCCAACACACCCTTTTCCCCCCAGCTCCATCCGATAAATTTATAATAGCCATGTCATTAAAAATAGTTCAAAGGTCAGATAAGAAAAATTCCTGTGTCGATGGAGCCTGCCAGGGCACGGAGGCAGGCGTTATGAGCAATGCTCTAGGGGCATATATAGTTTTTATGGAATGGATGCTCACATAAACTTCGGAGAGGGGTCATTTCATTGGAAACTAAAAGTTCTTGTTCACTTTTTAAGAGTCAAAAGAGATCGGAGGGCAACTAGCCCCCCTCCTCCGTGCCCTAAATGCATCAGATAAAAATTTTGAGATAGACATTTTGTTAAAAATAGTTCAAAGTTCTGATAACAAAATACTCCGGTGTCGACACAGCCCCCCAGGGCCCGGGGGTAAGCAATGTAAGTTATGCCCTGGGGGCATATATGGTTGTTAAGGAAGGGATGCTCGTATAAACTTCCTAGAGGGCTCATTTGATTGGAAATTGAAAATTGTAATTCACTTTTTAAGAGTCAAAAATGATTGGAGGGCAGCTAGCCTCCCCCCACACTCCATTTATTTTTTTTACCAGAGGCACTTCATATAGAAGGAGTCGTCGTATAAACTTCAAAGGGGGCTCATTCGATTGGAAATCGAGAGTTCTAGTGCCCTTTTAAGAGTCAAAAGTGATCAGAGGGCAACTGGCCCCCCAAGCCCTTTTTCCCCGAATACATCTGATAACAAATTTGAGGTAGCCATTTTGTTAAAAATAGTTCAAAGATCATATAACAAAAAACCTTTATGTATGGTCATTTTGTTAGAAATAGTTCAAAGGTCAGATAACAAAACTCCTGTGTCGACACAACCCCCCCCCCAGGGCCGGGGCAGGCGTTGTAAGTATTGCTCTGGGGGCATATATGGTTCTTATGGAAGGTATGCTCGTATAAACTTCAGAGAGGGTTCATTTGAATGGAAATTAAAAGCTGTGGTTCATTTTCTCAGAATAAAAAAAGATTGGAGGGCAACTAGCCCCTCCCGCCCTCCACGCCTTTGGGTATATGGGATGGATAAACCCATCCGATAAAAATTTAAGGTGATCATTTTGTTAAAAATAGTTCAACCATCAGATATTAAAAATCCAGGGCCCACACAGCCCCCCAGGGCCCAGGGACATTCGTTGTAAGTTATACTCTGGGGGTACATATGGCTCTTATATAAGGGATACTAGTATAATTTTCAGAGCGGGCTCATTTGATTGAAAATAGAAAGTTCTAGTTCACTTTTAAAGAGTCAAAAGAGACCGAAGCTTAATCTAGTCCCCCCACGCCCTTTTTCCCCAAACCAATCCGATAAAAATTTTGAGATAGCAATTTTGTTAAAAATAGTTCAAACATAAGATAATAAAACTCCGAGGTTGACACAAACCCATTTTTTCACTTTGATATCGTTACTTTGATATCAGTTTTGATACTTTGATGAATATTTGATATTTTTTTAAGTTTGATTTTGAAATAAGGAATTTTTAAAAACTTGAAATTTTTTGCAATCAAAAACGAACAAAAATTAATTTAGAAAAACTTTCCGAAAAATAGGTTTTTCAAAGAAAAATAAAGGCCATCTTAAACTTAAGCTCAGCATTTTGAAATTCAAAACTACCAGAAATTACTATTAAATAATAAATGAAACCCAAAACAAACAGAAATTAAATAAACAATCATAGCAAAAACATGCAACAAGTAATAATATAAATGAATAAATAGATCTTAAAGCGAGTAATGCTTAGACTGAAGATGAAAATCAAGCTTAAAACGAAAAAAAAATTCCTATTGAAGTATTAATGAAACTTAAAACGAACAGAAATTAAATAAACAATCTAGGCAAACAAACATACAATAGATATTAATGTAAATTAATAAATAAATATTAAAACGAGTGAAACTTAAATTGAATATGCAAATCAAGCTTGAAAACGAACAAAAGTCACCACAAACAAGAGTTTGGGTATGACCTCCATCTCTCACTGTAAAAGTCTAAAACCTACTGCGTCATTGGCGCTTTACTGAAAACTATATGCGTCTTGAACAGTCTTGGAAAGTATAAACAACATCAAGTTGAATATTTGATGTATAATGATATTAATTGTTGAAAAATCCATCAGTTCAAGAATTTATTTCACTGTAATTGTATTTTTATTTTCAATGCTGTAACAACTGGAAAAGAAAATATTTGTAATATAATCTGTTTTCAGTTAAGCGCCAATGACGAAGTAGGCTTTTGGTTTTTATTCACAGTTAGGAAAGGAGGCAGCATCCGAACACTTGTTTGTAGGGAAACTATATTCGTCTTTAACAACTTTAAAAAGAGCTAATAAATTAAACTGAATATTTGATGTATAATGATATTAATTGCTGAAAGCTCATCAGTTCAAAATGTTATTATAATTTTAATGTTTATTTTCAATATAAAGTACAACAGAAAATATTTGTCATAAAATTGGTTTTCAGTAAAGCGCCAATGACGCAGTAGGTTTTAGACTTTTACGGTGAGAGAAGGAGGTCATACCCAAACTCTTGTTTGTGGTGATTTTTGTTCGTTTCAAGCTTGATTTGCATATTCAATTTAAGTTTCACTCGTTTAAGATTTATTTATTAATTTATATTAATATCTATTGTATGTTTGTTTGCATTGATTGTTTATTTAATTTCTGTTCGTTTTAAGTTTCATTTATACTTCAATAGGAAAATATTTTTTTTTCGTTTTAAGCTTGATTTCATATTCAATCTAAGCATTACTCGCTTTAAGATCTATTTATTCATTTATATTATTACTTGTTGTATGTTTTTGCTATGATTGTTTATTTAATTTCTGTTCGTTTTGGGTTTCATTTATCCTTTAATAGTAATTTCTTGTCGTTTTGAGTTTGAATTTTAAAATATACTTGTATCTGCCGAGCTTAAGTTTAAAATGGCCTTTACTTTTCTTTAAAAACTTATTTTTCGGAAAGTTTTTTTTTTAATTAATATTATGTATATGGCTCATGGGCTTTTGAAATACACGATCTTTCTATCTATTATCGGATAACTCTTTCATACTTGATCGGTTGGGAAATCCAAAGATATCCACAGGTTATCTTATCACTCACTAAAACCATAGAACTCAATTCGAAATGATTAGCATTAGAAGAATGGAATAAGATGGTATAATGTATTTGGGGATACCTAGGTGCAGAAGTCAAAACACTCTTCAAGTCTACACGAGAGTAGGCAAATAGGCTGTAGCTTTCTGTTCCCACCTTACAATAAACAATATAATGCAGCGAAATTTCATGGTGGATGTTGAACTTGCCGCACAAAATAATGGCTTCTTTGAAGAGTTTTCCTTTGATGTAATTGAGGGAAGGATCCATCGTTTTCAGTCGTTATAAAGTACCGAAGTCGATGGATTTACTTTGAACGTTTGGCTAAATCAAGAGCGCCTTATTTGCAAAAAGAATATGGGATGTTAAGACTTGAGTAGAAAATGTTGGTCAGTAGGTTAAATTTAACAACCCTCTTTAATACGTGTTTCTATCTTTGGCATCTTTGTATCGCTCATGGTGTATCGCTGTTTAGCAATCTTCCTGTTCTTTAGCTTTGAGCGAATTTGATCAAAATGATCCAGATAGTGGTCAACTTGACATTGTTAACTAAATGATGATATCAATCCAACTTTCAACCCTAAACTCCTACATTACAGTAGATCGGAGGCAGGGGGCGGTTTGATTTGAGTTTTTTTTTTTATTTGACAAAAAAAAGGGATTTGCCAGGTAAAGCTTTAGACGGTGTAGTATAGGGATTGTGCATTCCTTGGATGAGATGGCTCCGAAAAACGTGATTTCCATCGTCAATGTTCGAATTGGTGTCCCAACATGGGTAACTGCAATGGATAGCATAGATAACATAGGATTAGGTAACTCTATATGGGTTCTTACTATTGCTAGAGCACCTCCCTTTTCATTTTATTCTCTTTCCTGCATTCTAAAAAAGTATAATACAAAAAGGTATCTTTTTCACTTATATGGTTTAAATAGCACACCATATGGTCTAAATTCTTGAATATGTATCCTTTTCAAAGGGAATAGTTATGCTTGAAACACCCTTACTTTTACTGAAAAATAGATTAAAGTATTGTAAGGAGCATTGTAAAACTGTAGTTGTTGCATTTAGTTTGAATTCTTCAAACGAAATCAAAACAGAAATAAAAATCCATCAACAATAAAAAAAAACTTATTTTTTCATTTTACCATGCTTTCAGGCTTCAGTCGTACACTATTGTGCACCTCAGATACAGAGTAGTTATGTTTCAGTCATATAGCTATTAGAAAATTCCTGGATCTCTAGACCTCTCCCTAAGTTAGGGATATTAAAAACAAAATCACTTATTAGTATTCATTTTGTTATGATTTACCCAGAAAAACATGTGAATCTTTGTGCTGAACCATCAATCTAGCCTGGCTCCACTATTTTCACCATTGACTTATCACCATTATCAATCACTAAGACATTTCTCTTTCTTAGAATCTCTTACACTTTTATTTTGTGTAGAAATAATTAGGAGCCGAACAATAGGACTAAGCTGGTTAAATCAAGAATTGGAGAATCCCTCCCCTTAAAATATCCATGTTAGAAGTTTTAGAAGTATCAGTAAATTATGTGATCTCTTCCTATTATTTCGTTCGTAAATAAACCCTGGTGGCAAGAAATAAAAGATAAAAAGGATAAAAATCCTCCAGAGCCATTGCTGGCGCATAGGGCGTCGAATGGGCGTTTCAGTTGCTGGGTCTTTTTTACAAAGACAAGTAGCAAGTTTGTCGCCCAACCTTGCTGCGGCGGGGATCGAACCCTGGGCCCCGTATTGTCAAGCAGAGCATCAATCCACTGTGTTACATCAGGGTTAAGAAATAAAATCTTGCTATTTCTTACGTTTAAATGGAATGACAGTATCGCTCCGTCTTTATATTGGTATATTTTCAATTAAATGAAAAGAAATATTCAAACTTAACTATCTTTTACTGTTGTTAAACCTAAGCAATTTTAATGGACCATTTAAAAACATTTATAATTTTTAGTTATTTTATAAAATTTTTTCCAATAATTTATTAAATTTTCACTGACTGAAGTTTTGCATCCGCACAAAAATAATCAAAAATGACATTCCCTTTATCACTTTCAAACGAATAGGTTGCGTACTAGGTCTCTTCATGGCTTATATGTAGAAGGATGAGGCGAGACCCAAGATACAAACACAAATGACTTAATTACCTGATTATGAACAACGATAGTTGCTTTTTTTGAATGGTAGATTTTTTTCCTGACTTCGGAATGGATTTAGAGCTCCAGTACCTTAGAGTATCGAGGCGACCCTGGACCCTAATTTGAAGCACAAAGTAACCCACACCTACGGTAAATAGTAAAGGACACCTTGTTTTCATTAGAATGGAATTTGAAAATACATCATAACTTTGAAATTAGACATCCATTTGAAAAGAAACCATAACTTCATTTGCCTTCTCCGTATGAATTATTGCCAAGCTAAAGAGTAGGCTTTCAATTTATAATCTATTTCATGTTCTGCAATCAATAAATATGTTCAAGATCTAAACACAAAACACAGGTTAAGCCATTGCAGCAGTTTAAGAGCAGTTGTGCAAAAATGCTACAAAATCGACAGATAGAAACCTGGCTTGACAATTATATCCTTCTAAATATGATGTATATTGTCTTCCATCTTCGGAATATTTCAACTTTATACCTTATATGTAAAAGATGAAAGTGCATGTGCTTATAATAAATATGACCTGGAGTTCTAAAACGTAAAATGGCCTAGAAAGGAGCGTACGATCCTTTTGATTGATGTGGGGCTGAAGGGGCTCAATTCTTTTTGAGAAATGGGACATGAGTGAACCCAGAACCACTTTAGCAATTTCACAACCAAAAAGTGCATATTTAATTTTTTTGCAATTTTAGGGGAGGGAGCTTCAAACCTGGCACTCCCCATCGCTTTTAGTCTTGGATTTTGCTATAATGAGTCAAAATCAGAACGATTCAAAACATTTTCCACTGTCATGAAAAAATCTAGTAAAGTAGTTTTCAAATTAAAGTACTTAGTAAAGTACTTTTTATGATTTTTTTTTTTTAATAGGGAACAATTTTTTTTTTTGACGATCATTCCAAATTTGACAGTTTGGGGAAACTTTTCATAACGTAATTTTTAAAGAACAATTCACAATTAGGAATCACAGAAGAAAACTCTGCTCTCTAGAGCATATAAACTACAACTATTGTTCTTGTAACTAGGGACTAGAAAAAACGCATGATTGTTATTTATCTTTATAGAATATATTTGTTTGAGACACCTAAGGCAAACGCGTTACAAAAGGGTTTTAGATAAAAAGAAGTTAAGCATTTCTCTGAAAAAAAAAGTTCCTCGGTTTTTTGGCCACTAACATATTTTTTTAAATACTGAACTGAAAGGAATCCAATATTTTACTATTGTTACACATTTTCCTTTTCAATCGAGCAAAAAAAAATTCCTCAACACAGATAAGTGAAATCATGAATTTGCATACTGCGAACCCCATACAGATTCATTGTTTAGTCGACTTCTTTGTTTCTTATTTATTAGGCGAACTCTTGAAAATATTTTCTCACCTACAGCGGATGGTCCCTCAATAACACTAGGAATTGAAAAATACAGTCCATGTTGTTTCCGAAATTCTAGCTGACTTTCCTTAGCGTCACAACGGCATTCTCAAATATTAAACTAGCGCTAAGATCCAGCTCATCTTTGGTTTCTATCCGAAGACTTAGATGATGATGGTCCACCTTGGGGATGCAGAGATTCATTTTCATAAATATTCAAGATTTCGTGAAGAAGTCTTTTTCAGAGTCCTTGGTCAGAATCCCACAGAATCATTAAGAACTTTCCTTATCGGTTTTTGGACCAAGAAAAAGGCCATCGTAGACTAAAGCACTTTTGGTAGTGTTTCAGCATTATTTCTGTCAAGGTTTTTGATCATGGTTGCAGCCAAAGCTGCAATCTAGCAAAGAGTGAACCATGGTCAATGAGAGAAAGTAGAATTTATTGACAAATCATATAAACAAAAAATTATTTCTACTTCCCTTAAAAGCAAAGCTTGTCCGTGGGGGAGGTAGAGAAAACAAAATCCTTAAAGCAAATTTATACTTTTTCTCCTGGAAAATTGTATGAGCAAAACCCCCACAATGGTAGCCAAAAGTTAAAAAGCGCGTTTAAAAAACTGTCTAGTGGAAAAAATTGCCGTTTGATGCTGGTTCGGGAACGGTAACTGTTATTCTGATAGCTTTAATAGTAAAACTTCATTACGAAAACAAATTTATGGAAATTCCGAAGAAGAGACTGAAACCTCTCAAAAATAGAGTTGGATCAAAATACAAATTTACACCATTGGAATGCTTTTGGTCGGAAACGCTGTACTGGAAAATAGTAGCCCCCCACCATGGTCAAGGAAAGTCAATTTTTTGCATACTTATGCCAGCAACTTCATTTTCCCTGTATTTTCAATCTAATACACCAATTTGTTTATTTTGGCATATTTCGAAGTGATGCGTCTCCTTATTTTGTTTCTTTTTACCCAGAAGTGATTGTGATGAGCCAGTAGTTGTAGAATGCTGGGAGAGGGCTTATCTGAAAGGATATTAGTAGTAAGGAAATAGGCACTACAGAGCTAGATTGCATAATATGCCTTACCACGGGCAGTCATCTATTACTACAGACGGTACATTGCTTACCAGACGGGTTTCCGAGGCAACATTCATTTTCTGGACCACTATTAATTGCTATCTACTGTATAAGGAATATGCTCAGAAGTGTACTAGATTTGACGCCTACAAGAGACCTTGGTATAAAGCGTTCAAAAGTTTAATGCACTTTTTGTAAAAATACTACTTTCGGCTGGAGGGGAAAATAATAATGTTTTTTCGAACTTGTCAAGCAGATTAATAATCTGTAGCTTATAGGCATCAGGGCTTTCGTCAGTGTCGTTTACATTATTAGCGGTATCATAGCTAACTCTATTTGCGAAAAGGTATTCTATTTGCGTAACTCTGCTCTGAACATGCTTAATTGGGGATTGAATAATAGGGGTGAAACAGAGCTCGATAACATTTTTAATTGGATTGTATGAAGGTGCTAAAAGGGTTGAACTGCTTACCAGTTAAGGTAACTAACTCAATTTGCGAAAAAAGGTATTCCATTGGCATAACTCTGCTATGAATGATCTTAATTGGTGATTGAATAATAGGGGTGAAACAGAGTTCGGTAACATTTTAATTAGATTGTAAGAAAGTGATAAACAAGGGTTAACTGCTTACCAGTTAAGGTAAGCCCGAAGGGATTGCTAACTCCTAGGCAATTTATTATAAATTTGGAATAACATCGTTGGCATTAATCTACGGAAACGATTAACGATGACAAGATGACCTTGTGAATTGACCTAGCTTTACTTCTCGGATGCGTTTTGTATAATACACAAGTACTATTTGAACACTGTTGTCAATATAAAATATGCTCTAACAATGTAGTATACTAAAAAGTTGATACTAATAGTGATGTAGATGCCAAGAAAATAATTTTAATAAAGAAATTCAGAACAATCCTTAGATATCCTTAGAAATCAACTAGTGAGATGATTATAGCTTTGAAGCATCAAGGACCGCAACCACCAATGACCCTAACCACCAAGGATCTCAACCTCCAAGGCCCCCTATCTCCATCCTCCGAGAGCCCCCCAAACTTTTTGGGCCCCTCCCCCCATTTTTATACTTTTTTTTTAAGTTTTTTTTACTTTTTTTTATTTTTTTTTAACATATTTTTTCAACTTTTTTTTACATTGCTTAGAATGACATAAAACATGCATTGATAATATTTGATTTTTAAAGTTGGCTTATAGTTTTCGAAAATAAAAACATCAACGTTTAAAGTACATCTGATTTTATTCATAATATTTGATTTTTTAATAAAGTTTGGTTTTAGTTTTCAGAATAAGAAAATCCACCTTTAAATACAACTGATTTTATTTATAATATTTGATTTAAAAAAAAATAAAGTTGGGTTTTAGTTTTCAGAAATAAGAACATCCACGTTTAAGGCAAACTTGATTTTATTGATAATATTTGATTTTTTTTAATAAAGATGGGTTATAGTTTTCAGAAATAAGAACATTCACGTTTAAGGCATATCTGTAATTTTCAATAATATTTGATTTTTTTAATAATAAAGTTGAGTTTTAGTTTTCAGAAATAAGAACATCCTCGTTTAAAATACATCTTATTTTACCAATAATATTTGATTTTTTTAATAAAATCAGGTTTACTTTTCAGTAATAAGAACATCCACGTTTAAAATACATCTGATTTTATTAATAATATTTGATTATAAATTTGGGATTTTAGCTTTCAGAAATAAGAACATCCACGTTTAAAATGCATCTGATTTTATTAACAATATTCAATTTTTAATAAAGTTGGTTTTATTTTTTAGTAATAAGAACATCCACGATTAAAATACAACTGATTGTATTAATACTATTTGATTTTCTGTGATTTTATCAATAATATTTGATTTTTTAATAAAGTTGAGTTATAGTTTTCGGAATTAAGAACATCCACGTTTAAAATACATCTGATTTTATTAATAATATTTGATTTTTTATTAAAGTGGGGTTTTAGTTTTCAGAAATAAGAACATCCACGTTTAAAAATGAAGTTCGGTATTAGTTTTCAGAAATAAGAACATCCACGTTTAAAATAACCGTATTTTATTAACAATGTTTGATTTTTTTTTAGTAAAGTCGGGTTTTAGTTTTCAGTAATAAGAACATCCAGGTTTAAATACATCTGATTTTAATAATATATTTTATTATAAAGTTGGGATTTTAAATTTCAGGAATGAAAACATCCACGTTTAAAATACATCTGATTTTATGACTAATATTTGGTTTTCTAATAAAGTTGGGTTTTAGTTTTCAGAAATAAGAACATCCACGTTTAAATACATCTAATTTTATCAATAATATTTGATTTTTTAAAAATAAAGTTGGGTTTTAGTTTTCAGAAATAAGAACATCTACGTTTAAAGTACACCTGATTTGATTAATAATATTTGATATTTTAATAAAGTTGGGTTTTAGTTTTCAGAAATAGGAACATCCACGTTTAAAGCATATTTGTTTTTTTAATAAAATTTGATTTTTAAAAATAAAGTTGGGTTTTAGTTTTCAAAAATAAGGACATCCACGTTTAAAATACATTTGAGTTATTAATATAATTTGATTTTTTCAATAAAGTTAGGTTTTAGTTCTCGGAAGTAAGAGCATTCACATTTAAATTACATCTGATTTTATTAATAATATTTGATTTTTTAATAAAGTTGGGTTTTAGTTTTCAGAAATATTAATATTATTATTATTATTATTTATTACTAACCCACACTATACAGAGGTTCAATACGTGGAGTATCACGAGGAAATACACATAAAATGCAACACAAATCAATATAGAAATCAAAGATTACCAGTTACAGAGTAACACATAGAAATTTAAAAGAAACTAAAACAAAAGAGAAATAACATGAAAGGAGGGGGACAAGAAGAAGAGAAAAAACTCACAACTTCCAGAATCTAATAAGCAGTAATATACAGAAATATGGACACAAGATGTCATTATTATTATCATTATTTGATTTTTACTCACTCTTTACAATACGAAAAAATGTGGAGTGACCAAACAGAGAAAAACAAATAAACAAATAAAAGAAAAATAACTTACAACTGAAAAAACCTGATAAGGTGATGGTGCGCATAAAAACGGATACAAGCGGTATTTGAAAGTTTTCTGTGTAGTGCTTCCAGTTTTTCAGAAACATTAGGAACAAAAATTTATTAATAATTACCCGTTTTTGGTCCAAAGTGGAAGAAACAACAAAAATTTACAAAATCTAAAATAATGAATCCGATTCTTTTTAACTCATTTTCTTAAGAAGGAGAAATTCCAGAAGCAAAAAGAATTGAATAGTCACAAAAAGTTGAGTAGAGCTTGGGCAACGCGAGTTTATTATAATTACCTCTATTGGCAACAATCTTAGCATATTCTACTTTAATTTTCATATTAATATCTGAGACTGTGCGCTGGCGCAAGCTCGGAAGACTGTTAGTAATAGAAATACCGAGCCATCGAAGAGAATCTACGAGAGGATAGTAAAGCCAATAGAGCGAAGAGAATTACTAAAAATGTTATTAAAAGAAAGAAATTTACATTTATCTACATTAAGAGAAAGGCCTATGTCTGAAAAAGAAGTGGCAACACAAGAAACCATGTTAGATAAACCAGTTCTAGTACGGCTTATAAGAAGCAGATCATCAGCGTAGGCCAGGTATAAAACATCAGAAAAACCGGAGATATAGGTAGCCGATATCTTTGCCAGAACTCCTGAAATACAAAAATTAAATAGGGTCGAATAGGGTCTTAAACCTCTTTTCAATTTAATAATAGAAGCTGGCGCAGATTTCAGCCAAAGAAAAGAATTAGAGTACCAGAACCGACGAAGCAAAATAACCGGCAGATTGACATCGCAACCACAAAGAGCAGAAAAAGCTGACTATGACATACACTATCAAAAGCTTTTGATAGATCTAAAGTGCAAAGATATATACTCTTTCCTTAGAAGAATTTTCAAGGAGCAAAGAAGATAATACACGATGTGCGTGTTGACAATATAATCCGGGCTAAAATCCAAACTGGTTATCTCTCTCAAGCATATTACTAGTCACAAAAGGTAGTAATAAATGCTCAAGAACTTTACTAAAAGTGCAAGAGACAGTAATAGGTCGGTAAGAAGAGCAAATTAAAGGAGAATTTCCTTCTTTAAAATTGAAGAAACAGTACCACCAAAAAAACTCTCCGGTACACTAGAAGTGCAAATACCATCTGGAGAAGTAGGTGTATATGGTCAATGAGGGGGGAGCAATCTAATAAAAGGTAAAATCTAGATACACCATCATTATCAAGATTATCTGATTTAAGTTTCTTAATTGCTTCAACTACGGATGAAAGAGAAATGGGAACAAAAAGACGCTGAGATAGAGGGGTACTAAAATAGCAGAAAGAGATGAGTATACAAAGAATGAACACGGTAATTAACATTAGAAAAATATGAACATCCACGTTTAAAATACATCTGATTTTATGCTCCCAGGAAGTGTAATGAGGGGTTTATTAACGAAGTGATTTCAGCCAATTTGGTGAATTATTATTATTATTATTTCCAGATGTAATGTAAGCGAGAACAGTTAAGTGGCTTTGGCATGACCTCAGGACGTATAAAGACGGTTTTTCGTAAAGTCTTTGTACATAGTCCACAATGGGCAAAAAAAAGCATGACGCCCACAATTTGACCAGTACGGGTTTACTGGTGTCAGTTCAAGAAAATTAGGGTAGAGGGCAAAAAGCATTTTTCAATATCTTGGGGTCAAATATGTTGTTTTTAATTTTATCAATGAAAATACAAAAAAACACATTTTTTGATGAAAATACACCCCAAAAAATTGTTTTTTCAAAATCAAGAGGTGGCTCAAAAGATCTAGGGGGACATAGACACCTCTGACTCCCCTCCCCCCAATTGACGCCATTGATGAGGCTACAATAAAATACAAAAAAGAATTCATGGGATTTTCTTGGAAGTCAACCAATTTGACCAGGGTGAGACTATGAGAAATACCCGAAACTTGTGTTCATGGAAGGTCACCACTGGTATGGCCTTCGATCTGAGCTGATGGACATAGGTAAGAAACAAATAAAACTAAATGATTGAACGTGTAAAGCTCAAACGACCATTGCCAGATCTAATGTCATTCTGGTTCTAGGCGTTTACTCCCCCCCTCGGAAAATACCCTGCCCCCGCGGAAAATACCCCCTCTCCCGTGGATTCTATTCACCGTCATTCTATAGCCTGAATCTTTACTAAACGTGACAAAAAACTAAATGATATGTCACCATAAATATATTTCAGAGTCTCAATTAAAGAAACAGATATACGAGTTGGACATAATATTGCAACAAATATAATATTGCCATCGTATGATAACATTGTTGATGCGGCGAAACTTTTTACCTCAAATGCGTGCATTTTCAATTGCTATCCCCTTCATTGGACTCCTTCAAGCCCCAACCCGCACAACCTAACATCCACACAACTTACCAGTCCAAATTTTAAATGATTTCTACGTTGCAGAGAAGTCCAAATTTTTTATTTTTGAAGTTTACGAAGATACGCCCCTGATTTTGACCCTCTTTGGGTAGAAAAAGAGGGTCAAAATCAGGGGCGTATCTTCGTAAACTTCAAAAATAAAAAATTTGGACTTCTCTGCAACGTAGAAATCATTTAAAATTTGGACTGGTAAGTTGTGTGGATGTTAGGTTGTGCGGGTTGGGGCTTGAAGGAGTCCAATGAAGGGGATTGCAATTGAAAATGCACGCATTTGAGGCAAAAAGTTTCGCCGCATCAACAATGTTATCATACGATGGCAATATTATATTTGTTGCAATATTATGTCCAACTCGTATATCTGTTTCTTTAATTGAGACTATGAAATATATTTATGGTGACATATCATTTAGTTTTTTGTCACGTTTAGTAAAGATTCAGGCTATAGAATGACGGTGAATAGAATCCACGGGAGAGGGGGTATTTTCCGCGGGGGCAGGGTATTTTCCGAGGGGGGGAGTAAACGCCTAGAACCAGAATGACATTAGATCTGGCTATGGTCGTTTGAGCTTTACACGTTCAATCATTTAGTTTTATTTGTTTCTTACCTATGTCCATCAGCTCAGATCGAAGGCCATACCAGTTGGTGACCTTCCATGAACACAAGTTTCGGGTATTTCTCATAGTCTCACCCTGGTCAAATTGGTTGACTTCCAAGAAAATCCCATGAATTCTTTTTTGTATTTTATTGTAGCCTCATCAATGGCGTCAATTGGGGGAGGGGAGTCAGAGGTGTCTATGTCCCCCTAGATCTTTTGAGCCACCTCTTGATTTTGAAAAACAATTTTTTGGGGTGTATTTTCATCAAAAAATGTGTTTTTTTGTATTTTCATTGATAAAATTAAAAACAACATATTTGACCCCAAGATATTGAAAAATGCTTTTTGCCCTCTACCCTAATTTTCTTGAACTGACACCAGTAAACCCCGTACTGGTCAAATTGTGGGCGTCATGCTTTTTTTTGCCCATTGTGGACTATGTACAAAGACTTTACGAAAAACCGTCTTTATACGTCCTGAGGTCATGCCAAAGCCACTTAACTGTTCTCGCTTACATTACATCTGGAAATAATAATAATAATAATTCACCGAATTGGCTGAAATCACTTCGTTAATAAACCCCTCATTACACTTCCTGGGAGCATAAAAACGACAGTGCTCCTTCGTGCTCTCCACAAGAAATTGGACCAACGGGACTTTATGCCAAGTATAGCTATCATGTGAACCTGCCCAAAATACTTTTCTTAAAAAAGGGCATCGATGGAAAATATTCCTCTCTGAAACCTAGGAGCCCTGACCCAGTGTGTTGTTAATGGATTTATTCGCTGGATATGAATTATCCTTGGGATTTAAAACCTTTTCTGGATTATAGTCTGGAAGCAACCTTGCCCCAGTCTGCAAAATTGACGATAAGTTATTATTTAGCGATGAAAACGAGAAATATATGGAGACCTATCGTTTTAAGTCTTGTTATTCAGAATAGCTAGGAGATGGTTGTGTTTATTTTTGTTCGTTGGGAATTATTTCCTACTATTCACTCATTTTTTCTTTAACCCTGATACTAATGACACAAGTCTTATTTGGAACTTCTAGGGACCAAAGATAACTTCTTTAGGCAATACATAGATATTCAATTTTCATAATATTTTGAATTGTGTTTAATTATTGTTTTATTCTTATGCAGTTTTCTCATTTTTTTTTCTTTGTAATTGGGGATTAAGAGGTACGACAAAAGAGAACTAGTAGCAGTTCATCCTTAGGTCGATGCTGACCTAGAAAATTGCCGTATGTTTAATATTGTGTGCAAATAAGTATTAATTTCTTTCATTCTGCGGCTTACTTTTTTTGGCTTTTTACCTGTTTGATTTGACATTAACGCGACGATTTAGATCTGTCAATCCGGCTCAAGGGCTGGACAGACGTAAGCATTTTATTCAAGCGTTTAAAGAGCCTACGCGTACGAATAGAAAGCTGGCTTCCTATTAGAAAAAGGAGCGTATTTGGCAAATATTTCAAATTTATAGAAAATTCTTCTTTCAAAGGAAAAAATTCGTTTTACCAAGCCCAAAGTAAGGAATAATAAGTAAGAATAAACAATTTGAAACATCTATATTAAGTATCTGCAAAAGTACGCTTTTTGAAAATGTTTAGTGTTATTGAGCCAAGCTCTCAAAACTGAAATAAGTCAGAGTAAAAAAAAACACACACACTTAGGGGGGGTTAGAGAACTCCCAAAGTTACCAAATTACTGAAATGACATTTTCTTTGAGCCGATTTTTAATAATTTCCACGCAGGTATGCTAGACTATTTTTAGGAACTGTCCTTTCTTGAACTTTAAAAAGAAAATTCTGCTCCGTTCAATCGAAAAAAGAAAATTAACTCTTTCTTATGATGTAAGTTTCATTAAATCTGAACACCTCCATCTCCATCACAAAACGGGAGGAGTTAAATGGTCTTTCTAAGATTGCCACTAAAGCAGGCATTGTTTTTTAATTTTCTGTCGTTTATTCAGATTTCTTATACAAGCGCTAGAAGTTACGGCAAGACCGCCCAGTCAATTCTAAATACCTTGGCCACACAAACTAAAAAAGTTTATCATTGACGAGACAGGATGATCATTTAAGGAATTGAATCCCGTTAAAATGAGGAGTAATCTAGAAGAAATTCTTAGTTCGAAAGTGGCATAAAGGATGCCCATAACTCAGAAAAGGCAGTATTTCCTGGCAAATAATTGAAATTTTTAAAACTAGGAGGTTCAAGAGAAAAATTCCTTTCACCAAGCCATAAATCACAATATTAAGTAGGATTGAACGAAATTAAATCTATAAACTAAATATTTCCACATATCCAGCATTGAAAACATTCACTTTTTTTAGCCACAAATTAACCACATAGTAACAAAGTAATACTGCCACCTTGCTAATGCCACATAAATGGAATCAGCATAAAGCCTGGTTTTTAAAGTTTTGGTTATTATGGACGAGTCACTTTTCAATTCCTTTTATTAGCTTGAACAGTTTGACTAGCATGGTATTAATGATGATTTTCTGGTCTTAAAAGAAAAACGAAAAAAAAAAAAACAAAATAAGGTTCCATATTTCGATGTTTAAATTATTTGAAGAACAGTACAAAACAATGTAAAAATAGAATATTTAAAATTCCAGCTGGATCAGTTTCTATTGATTACAGGAAATAATCTTACATTTTATAATATATTCTAACATATAAGGGAGGTGTTTTCAACGCTTTTTGGAGGGGTTATTTGGCTTGAGAAATTTTAAAAAGTTAAAGTTTTGATGATTTTAACAGGCTAGTTAAATTTATCAGAGTGGGTATGGGACATAACGAAAATTTTATTTTGATAGACTGCGTGTAGCTTAAAACTAGTGAGGTTGAAATATTAGCCGCGAGCACGGGCATAGCCTATTGTTAATGTTTTGTTGGATGCAGATGCTAAAGGAGAAACCGTGGTACTTGCAGGCCACGACGTCCGCAGGGCTTTTGATTTGGGTATCCATGCACAACTGCTTGTCTCTGCGTTTAAGAGAGGCCTTGACAGTTCTATAATTACTACTTATAGGAACATGTATTTTACGTTGAAGGTTAGAGTAAGGGTAGTAAAAAACCAGAGTCCGACTGTATCCGATTTCCTCATACCAGTGCGAAAAGGCATTCGCCAAGGGGCTTTATCATCACCGCCTCTTTATAATAACAGTATCATCGAGGCTCAGAAGACGGTGAAAACGTGATTTATTTTTCGTGGAATTGATTTGTCTCTTATTAATTATGCCGACGACATTTTAAATCTGAGTAGATCCGTCAGTGGCATAGAGAGTAATTTCAGAGTTTTGTCTAACGAATATGCTAACATAGGCCTAGAATTCAACTCCAGCAAAAGCGAGGTGGTCGTCTTTAGTTGTCGTAAGAAAGAGTTGGTGCCTGTCATATTTGCACTAGGTAGTAATACTGTTACTGCAGCAGCATCAATGACTTACCTTGGTTTGCCAATTGGATCTAATCTTAAAGCTACCCGGTCCTGTATAATAAATGATCTCAAACAGAAAGTCTGAAAAGCGTATGGGATGATTTTGACATGTAAACGCCTATATAACCGCCGCATTCTAGCAGGGATCTTCAATTCCTTTGCCACCCCCTCATATCTTAGCTTTGTCACCTTTCTGGTCTTTGATTACTTTTGATGATAAAAAAAACAAAAAAACAATCCGTACAGTGTTCTATAAGTTTGCAAAATATCTGCTTAGCCTTCCCCCCTGGCAAAGAAACCGCCAGATTTCAGCACGTTACGGACTCGATGACCTCTTCGTCGTGATCACGACCAGGAGGGAAAAGTTCCTGAAATCTTTAGACCCAACGCATAGTTTTTATGAAGCTATAGTCAGCAATGTGTAACGGTTGTCTTTTTATGTAAATTAAAGAAAAAAAACAAGTTTTTTAAACTGAAAGTAAGGAGCGACATTAAAACTTAAAACGAACAGAAATTATTCCGTATATGAAAGGGGCTGTCCCCTCCTCAACGCCTCGCTCTTTACGCTAAAGTTTTTTATTGTTTTAAAAAATAAAGTTGTGAGACAGAGTCAAACTTTAGCGTAAAGAGCGAGGCGTTGAGGAGGGGACAGCCCCTTTCATATACGGAATAATTTCTGTTCGTTTTAAGTTTTAATGTCGCTCCTTACTTTCAGTTTAAAAACTTGTTTTTTTTCTTTAATTTCTGATCGTTTTTTAGTTAATGCAGCTTTTATTTGCATAAAAATTTTACTTTTCTTTTTCTAAATGGATTTCTTTACAAATTAACTTAACGTAACTAACTTCTATATTCGTATATTTTTCTTCTGGCAAAAAATACAAAGTTGCAGATTTTTGCAGATATGAGCTTGAAACCTATGTAATAGGGTTTTCTGATACGCTGAATCTGACGGTGTGATTTTCATTAAAATTCTTTCACTTGTGGGGATGTTTCCCCCCTCTTTAAAAAATCGAGTAAATTTTCTCAGGCTTGTAGCCTTCGATGAGTAATACTAAACTTAATAAAATTTATATATTTAGGATCAGCATTATAAACACATTCTTTTGATACATTTATTGACATCAAAATTCCGTTTTTAAAAGTTTCGATTACTATTGAGCCGTATCGCTTGTTTTTTTATTGTTTTTTTTTATTACGTATATGTTATTACGTATATGAAGGGGTTCTCCCCTTAGTCAATACCATGCTCTTTACGTTAAAAGTAAAAAAAAATTGATTCACAAACCCCTGAATCACAAAGGCCGTTTAATTAGAATAGATAGCTCTTTTGAAAGCACTAAAAAAACTGTAGCGTAAAGAGCGAGGTATTGACTTGGGGGAGAACCCCTCACATACGTTATAATTTCTGTTCGTTTTAAGTTCTAATATTCCTTCTTACATTTCAGTTGAAAAAACTTGTTTTTTTTTATTTAATTTCTGATCGTTTTTTAAATAATGCTTGGAAATCCAGCGCCCCCTTCATAGAAATGTCTCTTACCCCAAAGAAACATGCTCCACGGAAATATTCTCCAGAGTAACCCCCTCCTCTAGCCCCCCCCCCCTCCAGAAAAAATCCTTCCTGAAAATGGTTGTATACTTCCCAATAACCAATAAATAATGCTGGCAAGTCCGGCGCTCCCTTCATGGCAATTTCCCTTCCCCCATGAAAACTTCCATCATGAACAGATCCTCCAACATAACCACCGACCCACCCTTCCCTTCCACTACCAGAAAAAAAACTCCTGAAAACTTCTGTATACTTCCCAATAACCAATACTATATGTTAACATTGGGTAAAGTTCATAACTTTTAGCCCTCCCTCTGGGAACTTCGGGGGATTAAGTCACCCTAAAAGACATATTTATCATATTTTCGAGCATGCTGAACAAAATGGCTATCTCAAAATTTTGATCGGGTGACTTTGGGAAAAAAATAAGCGTGGGAGGGGGCCTAGTTGCCCTCCATTTTTTTGGTCACTTAAAAAGGGCACTAGAACTTTTAATTTCCGTTCCAATGAAACCTCCCACGATATTCTAGGACCACTGGGTCGATACGATCACCCCTGGGAAAAAAAAACAAAAAAACAAATAAACACGCATCCGTGATCTTTCTTCTGGCAAAAAATGTAAAATTCCACATTTTTGTAGATAGGAGCTTGAAAAATCTACAGTAGGGTTCTCTGATACGCTGAATATGATGGTGTGATTTTCATTAAGGTTCTATAACTTTTAGGGTGTCTTTCCCCCTTTTTTTGAAAATCAGCCAAATTTTCTCAGGCGCGTAACTTTTGATGGGTAGAACTAAACTTGATGAAAGTTATATATTTGAAATCAGCATTGAAATCTGATTCTTTTGATATATCTTTTGGTATCAAAAACCCGTTTTCTAGAGTTTCGGTTACCATTGAGCCGGGTCGCTCCTTACTTACAGTTCGTTACCACGAACTGTTTGATACTTTCGCCATTGTTTTTTTTTTTTTTTTAGTTATTGAAGTTTTAATTTAAGTTGTTCGTTTGTTCGATGTGTTTTATTGTTTTCTTTTCATTTTCTCTCTACTCCATTTTTACTTTTTTGTATGGCTAAAGATGGGTAATCAAAATCATTCATTCAATAAATATCTAATATATATTCACAGTTTATATGCGTTAAGTTTGCGAGCTATGCAAATTCATCTGTATGTATATTTTTAATCAACACGCTTTTTTCTTTGCAGTTTTGGATGTGAATTTTCAATTTAAAAATGCCAAACTTAGAGCCTACAACAGAGTCTTCTCTTGTCAGTTCTGAATTCCAAACTTAGAGCCTACACTACAAAAAATGCCAAACTTAGAGCCAACAACAGAGTCTTCTCTTGTCGGTTCTGAATTTCAAAATCTAAACTCAACGGCCCAAGCCTTTCTCATCATCTTGTGTCATATTTCTAATACTTTTTCTTCCGGGAAGTGTCACCAGGTGACAGAAAAGACAGAGGATTGGATTAACGCCAGTACTGAGAATAGTTCTATTGTTTCTGTCGAGACCTGGCATAATTCTTCAACATCGCTTTTTGATGTGTGGAAAACCAACTTTAATGAATCATTTTACAACATTACAGAACCTAATTTTAATAGTAGTCTCTTCACCACCGAAGATGCTAAAAATAGCACTGACGTGACATTCAATATCTTTAGTACAATATCACAAAGCCCTGGGAATAATTCATATGAAGAGTGTAATGTTACTTATTCAAATTTGATTGACTCAATTAATTACAACTATGCAGATGTGCTTTTCCACATATATGGTGAACTTCCCATTGAAGGTTTGCTGAGATCTCATTTTAAGTTTGAAAATATAAGTGAGTATTTCGGACCAGTAGACTTTGAGATTGAAGGAAATTGTTCTGAAGCACTAGGCCATGTCGAAAAAGAGCAAGGCGAGTGGAAAAGAGAAATGCAAAAAATTCACGAGTTTCAAATAATTAAAGCTGTTGTGCTTGCAGCAGTCATCATGGTTATTTTAGCATCAACTTGCAAAATGGTCTTCCAACTTTTTGTCCAATACTCTGATACAAGTAAAGCAGAAAAATAGCGAGCAGTGTACGTCAGGGAGCTGCTATTACGGTATTTCCACAAAATTGCCTCTGTTGCTAACAACTGATGACATGTTGTTTCTGGTAAGCAAAAACATGGATGTTGATTCATAAAAAGTTGTCGGCAAAAATTCCGGAAAAGATACAAATTGACACCCGACATTTCACAGAAACAAACTCATTTATCACTATAGCAATGAGGACAACAAAGTTACCCTATAGTTTCTCAAGCTATTATTATGCTGATAAAAATATATTCTTTATCATTACTTAAAAGAGAACGACGAAAGTGATAATGGCTACATAACCAATTTAAGCAGAGAGGTTGCATTGTATGGTTATTTTTCAAATCAAGCGGTTTTATGCATCAATTAATGTTTTATACACAGATTGAGATGTTTTTTGTTTGGTATAAAATTTTTTATAGCTAATTTTTTTCCTTTGTCTGTCATGTGTCTCTTTGAAATCAAAATTAACCAGAAATTTTTCAGTTACATAGGACTCCCATTTCCCTCGTAGTTACTTGGAAAAGAGGTACTTCTATGATATACCCACTAACTAATATTCTTCTAATATGTTTCTCTGACACTCAATCATAATGAAATATACCAAAGTAAGATAAAAATATAATACTTTGGAAACAAATTTGGGCTATACATTTGCACATTAGGGAGGGGGTAACGTATAGCGGGTCTATATCCCTAATGTGTTAGGCACAATTATTTTGCATATTATCTAGTAAGAATTGCCTTATAACTTCAAACTATCCAAATACTTTAACCCCCCTCCCCCCTAATATGCAAATATATAGCCCAAATTATATATTTTCCTTCTATTCTGTCACTTCTCTTTGTCTTGTCTCATGCTAAGCTGAAAGAAAGTAAGGAAAAAAAAAATCCAGTTGTATAATGCGCCAATGAATGAACAACTTGAGCGGTAGTGGGTTTATCATACAAGTACCGAAAAGATAATATTTTAAAACGTTAGAACTCTTTCACTAAGTTATTGCTCGTAGGTTCAACTCACTATTTTTAACAAGGGCTAGCAGCAACAAGCGGAGAAACTCCCTTCATCAGTGGCCAGCTTTTATAGCGGTTTAAAACACATTTGAATAGTAGAAAATAATTGTAAGACAGAAAAACAACTAAAATTCATTATAAGTGGAAGGGTACATGATACTCCTGATGCTCAATTTCTGACCAACCAGCTTCAGGCCATTTTTTAATAATTTAGATCTGGGTTCATCTCGTAGGCTATGCAAGATATTTTTATATGCATTTAAATAGATAGTACTAAGTAGCTTTATTTCTACCTTCCAATTGTACCTCTGATACTGAAGCCCTCGTTTTTAATAATCTGTGTGAATAATTTGTTCTCGATTCATCACTATTATTCATATCCAGCGTACAATGTATAGCATATAATCATAAGGCTGCCGAATTCCTATTGAGAAAAAATGATGACAATCAAGAGATGTATCGTGTTTTTATAGGCTAAAACTTTCATTTAAATATATAGCTGATTTTACTACCAGAGTTTAATCTGTATTGGCACTAGGGTTAATCCGATAGGAGATGTCACCTGTATTCTTCAGGCAACAATTATAGTATACTCATGGGTGGGCCCCAGAGATGTTTTAGGGGCAAGTACTCCCCTCAGAAGGTCGAAAACCGCACTAATTACAGGGTCAAAATAGGATGAACAAAACCGATGGGGAAGCCAAATTTTTATCGGTACCCCCCAAGCATTAACTCTGTATCCGCCCCTGAGTCCACTCCAACTAGGAAAAGGAATTGAATTAAAGAGCATAGCCAACTATGCTGCAAAACAGACTACCCGATTTGAAAGATAACTACAACCTCCTTTTAAACTAAAAATATAAGTAAGCATTTTCGGTAGGTAGACTTTGTCAAAGATAATGGGAACTATCCTGGATGAATGAACATGTAGGCAAAGAGTAAAAGGAATAGAATAGGAAAATTTAAAAATTCTCAGAATTCAAATAATTAAGGTTGTTGTGGGCTCAAACAGTGGACGGTCAAGACTTTTTTCTACAGGGATTAAGTTCTACTTCTGGACGGCTAAATATAATGACAAGGAAAATAAGCGGCAAAGAATAAGAAAATAGAAGACAATGGGTCTAGCTTATTTATAACACTTTTTAGTAATAATTAAAATATATTTTTTAGAAGCGTCAGTTAGGCTCCCATACGAAAACTAACCACTTCTTTTCCTAAACGTAATTTATTATTAGAAGGGTAATCTCTATACTAGATTAAATAAAAAAAAAACAAGTTTTTCAACTGAAAGTAACGAGCAACATTAAAACCTAAAACGAACAGAAATCATTACGTATATGAAGAGGGTTGACTCTCCTCAACACCTCACTCTTTAAGCTAAAATTTTTAGTACTTTTAAAAAAGCTGCTTATTGTTCTAACTATATATTGTTCTAAACGACCCTTATGTTTCAGGAGTCGTTCTTAAAGAATTGGGACAAAATTTAAACTTTAGCTTAAAGAGCGAGATGTTGAGTGGCTATCTCAAAATTTTGATAGGACAATTTTGGGCAAAAAAGGGGCGTGGGAGGGAGCCTAGTTGCCCTCCAATCTTTGTGGTCACTTAAAAAGGACACTGAAACTTTTAATTTCTGTTAGAATGAGCCTTCTCAAGATATTCTAGGACCACTGGGTCGATAAGATCACCCCTGAAAAATCCGTGATCTTCACGAATCCGTAATCTTTCTTTTGGCAAAAAATACAAAATTCCATATTTTGCAGATAGAAGCTTGAAACCTCTACAATAGGGTTTCCTGATACGCTGAATCTGATTTTCATTAAGATTCTATGACTTTTAGGGGGTGATTCCTCCTTTTTCGAAAAGTAGGCAAATTTTCTCAGGCTCGTAGCCGTCAATGGGTATAACTAAACTTAATGAAATTTATATATTTGAAATCAGCATAATATCCTGATTATTTTGATGTATCTATTGGTATTAAAATTCTGTTTTTTAGAGTTTCAGTTACAATAGAGCCGGGTCTCCTTAATTACAGTTCGTTACTACGAACTGTTTGATAGTTGCAGGAAGGAGAATGAGGCTTCAATCAGAGTTTATGATTAAGTGTTTTTCAAAAGTGGATTAAATGTCACTGAACGGTGCTTTCAAATTTTATTAGTCCAATACGAGGGTTCTGTTGAACTAAAAACTAGTTCAAAAAAGGAAATGCGTTTAATATCAGTCTCAAGAACCCAACATTAATCTAAATAAAATGACATGGCTGGAAAGGTGACACTACTAAAAAATATGCAAGTTTAGCCACCGAGTCTCATGCTATTTTCAGTTCCTGTCACTGTTTTACTTCCTATCTCACCAATGACTCAAGTACAATAAACTTGATGCTGTAAACCGTGGTTACTTAAAAAACTACAGGTACTTCAGAGCAAGAACGCAATAAACTTCTTAATTCTTCTTTTTGGCTTAGCTGTGGATAAGATAAACACAGTGAAAGGTCAGAACCGAATTAGGATGTTTCATCTCCACAGTAGGTTTTACGATGAGTCTCCAGTTAACACCTGTTGCTAAAATTGCTGAGCCGTCTCTCTTACGATTGAATCTAGTATAATTCATGGATACAATTTCTATACTTCTAAGTATTACAGATAAAGATTTCCCTGATGAA